>WNWU01013802.1:26004678-26052296 GCA_012654045.1 Ptyas mucosa | reverse complement strand
TCAGGCAGGAACGCCGGCAAGATGTAGCCAATTAATTAGATAGTAAGAGTTATCTTTATTCTTTATTTTTACTTTACAATAAAATGAGTTTTCTCTTAGAAATTCTTCGGGTTTTATTTTCTTAATGTATACATTCGAGGAAAAGCCACGGTCCAAACCTCTAAACCAGGGTGCGATTATCCCAGAGCCAGGATGGGATCAATCAACTCCCTGACACCTGGTAGCAGTCGGACGGTTAAAAGTTATGGCTTTTTCCTTGTTTGTTACTTCTGATAAGACCTCTAGGCTAGTTAGTTAGGATGATTAAATTTGCGACTGAGGACCGCTAATCTAATTGTCTACTAACATGCCGAAGAAGAAGAAAAAGAAACAAAGATCATTCCTCATAAGTGATGTGATTGATCTTTCCAATGAAGAGCAAACAGAAAGGAGGTTTTCAAACTTCCAACCAATTGCTTCAGCTACACGTCTGGAAGAAACCACAGGTGCTGAAACTAAAAAAATGCCCTTGCAGAGGCTTCAGGAACAACAATATGAAAGAAATGCTGCTTTTTGAAGGTGATGAACGACTGAGGTCAGTGATATCTCTTCCTAATTATGCATTTTCACAGATAATTCCTGTAGAAGCCCAAAGATTTGAAACGCTTGGTGCAAGGCCCAAGCTTTCACAAACCGCGGAGCATTTTTCCTCCCACACACAGAGAGAAAAGATTTGTTATTCTCCTCAAAGCCCCGAACTTACTCAGCGTGAGAAAGATATCAAGTTCTATCGGGAGCATATCAAATATTATGAAAATGAGCTATCCCAGTTTAAGATGGATTTGCTTATGCTTGAGCAAGATAAGAGAGAGCCTCGTGACTTAAAAATCTCTAAAAGCGCCATTTTGGCTTCTTCTTCAGAGCCAAAGACACACCCCCTGGTGGATTCTGTGTCAGGCCAATTAAAACAGAGAGCAATGCACACGTCACATGAAATCCTCCCTGATCAAATTACAAGTGCCACATATGCAGACCTGCCCGAGACTATAGGTGCAGCATCATCTGCCGGCCAAAGTAATTTACTAGAGGAAGCTGAAAGGCAACACAGTTTGCATAAACATTTTGAATTGTTGCAGCAGACGTTAGCAAATGTGTCCTTGGCTCGTTTAAATATTCAGGCTGAAATGCCACAAGTGTTTCCACAGACCCGATCTTCTACACCCCCTGGTGGTGTTGGTGTCTCTTTAGATGGAACACAAGAATGCTTAATGCAGCAAAGGCAGGCTCAAGCACAAATGGCAGCTGGAATGCAGCAGATTCCAATGCAACAGCCACAAATGCCTGCATATGTGCCCCCAGCCATGGCACAACCAAGACCAGCTCCTGGTCCACATCCAATGGCACAGCCAGCATATCAAATGCATGTTCCTCACCAGGCATTTTCTGTTGCTCCACTAGCTGGTGAGTCCAAACTAAAAATGTCAGGACGCAATTATAAAGCCTGGGTCAGTGAGATTACACTATTGCTTCTCAGAGAAGGCACTCACTGCATGATTTTTAATCCTCCTGCACAGCCATGGACTTTTGCAATGAGGGACTTAGAGATTAGAGCTCGCACAACATTATTGATGTCCATGGACACTGAACTGCAGGTCACTTTTCCGCCTGATGCAACAGCCCAACAAATTTGGGCCCAATTGGAAAATTGCTACAGGCCCGTTTCAATTGAATCTTCGTGTTTGCTCATGTCTGAGCTCCACGGTTCGAGATTGAAACCTGGTGATCAAATTGGAGGACATTTGACCAAACTGAAAGGAATCAGAACAGAATTGAGAGAAAGAGGTCATAATATTGATGATATTCAAATGGTCAGCATTATCATTAACTCATTGAGCTATGAATGGAAAGATGCTGTTACAAAAATTAACCAAGTCCCTATTGCTCAACGCACAGTAGATAATGTATGTAGACTGTTAATTGAAGAGGAGGCTTTCATGCTAGCCACGCCACATTTGAGGGAACCACCCGCATTAAGAGCTCCAGCGAGGCGTCACTTCCGAGGAAGGACCTACGCTCCAAGGATGCCAAGATGCAATATCTGCAATCGTGTGGGACATGCCACCCGGGATTGTCCCCAACGAGCTCCAGCTCCCATCTCATACCAGCCCAGAGGAACAGATTCCAGAGGCAGAGGTAGAGGCGGAAGACAAGGTCGTCGTGGTCCAAGGCGTGATTCACAAGCTCCACTTGCTACACTAGCAATAACCAATGATCCACAACCTCATCCAGAGTATGATAGACGGCTTTTGTGGACTTTGGACAGTGGTGCAGCATTGCATGTTACCTACAGAAAGGAACTTTTCACAGAGATGCACGAGCCTGAACCTGAGCTACGAGAACTTTATTCTTTTTCCAATCATCCTTGTAAGGTCGTAGGAAAAGGAACTGTTTATGTTGAAGAGCTCGATACATTCATCCCTGATGTTTATTACATACCAACAGCAAATAGCAATTTGCTTAGTCAAGCCCACTTATCTAGAGCTTTAAAGTTCCAGGTTCACCACCTTGAGAAAGCAAGTTACATAGTTAAAAATGGAGATATTGTTGCTGAAACCATGTTGATTGGTGGTGTTTATTACTTAAAGCCAAAGCCTAAATCGCAAGCACAGGCAAGTATACAATCTCCAAAGAAGGAGAGCACAGGCCCAGAGAGAGATGCTCCAGAGAGAGATCCTGTTGCTACTTCAAAGGCTCCTAAAGCCAACAAAAAGAAAATTAGGAAACAGGTTGCTCAGAGCAAGCCTGAGGTTCCTCATAAAACTGTCAATGTTGAAAATTCACTAACTGGTAAACCTTTGCATTACAGGTGTATCCACAAATGGCATAGAAGATTGGGGCATGCCAGTTTCCGTGTACTTAGCAAAATGCCGGAGTTCGCAAAAGGTTTGGATCTAAAGGGGTGTAAGGTGTTTTTGGATTGTGCTGTATGCAAGAAGGCCAAATCCAAAGCAGCAGCCATTCCCAAACACGCTACACACCTGTCAACACGCATTTTTGATTTGGTACACATTGACATAGTTGGTCCATTTCCGCCAACCCTTGGTGGCAGGAAATATTTTCTAACAATTGTTGATAATTATTCAAGATATGGATATGTATATCCTATGAAAGAAAAATCTGAGACTTTTCAGATCTTTAAAGACTTTGCAGCCCTTGTTTCTACCCAACACCAAGTTCGCATCGCCAGAATCCAGAGTGATCGTGGTGCCGAATTCATGTCTCAGCGTTTCCAGGATTGGATGCGTAAGAATGGAATTATCCATCAGACTTCAGCTCCTTCCACACCGGCTCATAACGGGGTCGTAGAACGACGACAGGGGGTCCTGCAAACCATGATGCGTTGTCTCCTAGAAGACGCCAACCTTAGTATGCCATACTGGGGTGAAGCTATCAAATATGCAAGTTATATTGTCAACCGTACTTGGAGCAGTGTAATAAATCAGACTCCTTTCTTCATGATGTATGGTTACAAGCCCGATCTCAAACACCTCCATATTTTTGGTTCATACGCTATGGTGAACATTCCCTTAGCTCAAAGAAGAAAAGGAGGTCCAGTAGCAAAGAGACTGAGATTTATGGGTATTGATGATAACTCAAAATGGAGCAAATTTATTGACTCTAAACATGTAATTGTGATTTCCCAATCTGCTAATTTTGAGGAAGATGTTGACTGGTCCAGGATTCATTCCAATGATCCTGGAGTTTATTTTCCTAGAGATGATGTTGTTGATGCCACGCAGCCTGATGACCAAGATTCACAGGCAAAAGTTCCATCCACCAGTTCTTCTCAACCCGATGTTCCGTCTTCGCGAGCCGCGGATGCTTATGCTAGCGACGAATGTGAGGACGAGGACGAAGCAGAAGAGGAATGGACTGTTGTTCCGAGACGTTCCAAGAGGGCCACAAAAGGAATCCCTCCACAACGATTTTCGTGGCAACTGACAAAAGCACCCTTGCCTTTGATTTGCAATGTTACACTTCCACCTGATACGTTCACACAAATCCAATATCTTCCTGATTCAGAGCAAGAGAAGTGGTATGATGCAATGCAGGTTGAAATGGACAGTCTAAAGAAACTTAAAGTATTTACTCCTGCAAAACCTCCAGCAAACAAAAGAATCATTGGCACTCGATGGGTCTACAGAATCAAAAAGAAAACAAATGGTGAGTCATTGTACAAGGCCAGACTTGTAGCTCAGGGTTTCGCTCAACATTATCCTGAGGACTACACAAATACCTACTCACCGACAGTCAGAACTGAGAGTGTAAAAATTGCTTTAGCAACTGCAACTATCCTTGGCTTAGAAGTTTTCCAGTTCGACATGGACACGGCTTATCTACATGCTGACCTAGATGAAGAAATCTACGTGAGAGGTCCTCCAGGGTTCCGACAGCAAGAAGGGGATACCTGGTTCCTACAAAAAAGTCTTTATGGTCTGAAACAGTCTGGTTTAATGTGGTACTTATGTCTTACTGACAAACTAAATTCAATGGGCTTTATTAAGTCCGAAACTGATGAGTGCGTGTTCACAAAAAGATCTAATAATGCATATGAAATAGTTCTTGTTTATGTTGATGACATTGTTTATATTGGTCCAAATAAGCAGATGAGTGAAAGTTTTGCCAAAGCTTTGCAGAGATACTTCACATTGAAATCTTTAGGTCATATTAGCACTTATTTAGGTGTTCAGATTGACAAAACACAGAAGGGGTTTAGTCTTTCACAAGAAGATAAAATTGAACAAATTTTGCATCATTGCAACATGAAGGATGCTAACACAACAAAGACACCCATGCAAACTGATTTTCACAACTTGACACAAGAACCGAGTCCTGAGTTCGAGGATCAAACACTTTATCGTTCAGTCATTGGGTCACTGTTGTACATTAGTAGTTGGACCAGACCCGACATTGCACTTAGTGTTAATCTCTTGTCACGACACGTAGGTAAGGCAAAACAGTTTCATTGGACATGCGTTAAGAAATTATTGAGATACCTAAGGCACACAAAACACATGAAGTTATTGTTAGAACCAACACATACTGATTATGCAGAGTTATGTTGTTATGCAGATTCTGATTGGGCGAGTGATAAGAAATCACGCAAAAGTACTTCAGGTTATATGATGTTCTTGAATGGATGTCCTGTTTATTGGCAAGTGCGTAAACAGAATTTTGTTTCTTGTTCATCTACTGAAGCTGAATATGCTTGTGTTTCAGATGCATGTAATTCTCTAACTTGGTTTGATGCTTTGGTCACAGATATCTGGACACGTCCGATCCGACCAATCACCGTGATGGAAGACAATGAATCAGTGGTTTATATTTCTGAATCACATTTTACAGGTTCTAGGTCCAGACACATTGACATCCGTTATCAGAACATAAAACAATTGGTGAAAAAAGGTTTTGTTAAAATGCAATATGTATCTACACATGATCAAATTGCAGATATCCTCAACAAGCCACTCCCAGCAGCTCAACACGAGTATCTGCGTAAGAAGATGTGCCTTATGTGATGATGTACCTGATATTCGCTCAACTGGCAAAGAAGGGGATTGTCACTGCATTCTTGTATTTCCCAGCTGAGCTGTCATTTTTGGTCTAATAGGCTTACTGTAGTTTTGCCAAGTTTTGTTATCAGTATTAAGTGCGCAAGCGTGCATTCCTTTCTAGCCTCCATTCCTTCTTCTTACCTCCTTTGTTCTCCTGCCAAGAGGTCAGGCAGGAACGCCGGCAAGATGTAGCCAATTAATTAGATAGTAAGAGTTATCTTTATTCTTTATTTTTACTTTACAATAAAATGAGTTTTCTCTTAGAAATTCTTCGGGTTTTATTTTCTTAATGTATACATTCGAGGAAAAGCCTCGGTCCAAACCTCTAAACCAGGGTGCGATTATCCCAGAGCCAGGATGGGATCAATCAACTCCCTGACACAGACCTTCTTTAATAATCACCGCTACTCCCCCACCCCTGCTCTGTGACCTCGGCCGATGGAATGCGAGGAAACCTGGTGGGCACATTTCAACGAGGGGAACCCCCCGTCCTGTCCCAACCAAGTTTCTGTAATACCTGCCAGGTCTGCTCCCCCCCTCACAAATAAGATCACAAATGAGGGGGGCTTTATTTACTATGGACCTGGTGTTGCACAGCATCAGCCGGAGGGTTGGGCCCTGAGGGTCTATGCAACCTGGTGAATGGGTGGAACCTTGGGGGCTGGAGCATGCCACCGCTTGTACACAGCGGGTGCATACTCCCCTGACTCGATATGGCCCCCTGTTCCCACCATACCTACCTCTCCCATTCACGGTAGTGATATTTAAAGCACTATCTGGACAAACTCTGACTCCCCCCCTCACGCCAGGACCCCCACCTCCCACACCATGCTTCTTTGCCAGGCCCACCCCTCCCCTTTGTGGGCTGTCCCCCATACCCACAGTCTTCGTTCCCAGTAAACCCTCCCCCTCCCTGAAACCCCTTAAAAATTTCACAAAACATTTGAATAAAAAACCCCTCAGCCTCCTAGTTTTTGCATGCCACCTCTCCGGGTCCCAAAACCCATAATTGAGGTGGGCCCTTGATAGTGAAGAGGGCCATATCTGCGAGAGGGGGGAATCTCGCAGAGCAAGAAGGTCCAATGTCCTGTACATCTTCAGGTGCAGCGATGATAATAATCCCTGTGGTGCAATCAATCTATTTCTAGAGTCCAAGGTTTTCTGGGTGGATCATTAATTAAAAACAACATATTCTCCCTTAAGAAAAGAATCTGGAGCTGATGATTCCACTGCATAAGATTTGACCCATCTATCTTAAGTATGTCGAAATCAGCTGGCAAAGTCATTAAGTTGTGTGGTAAATTACTCACAGTCTGTTGCTGTCCATGGTATCTCAGGTGAGGAAACTCACAATATGGCATGGGAATGCTATTTGCGACTCTGAATGGGCTTATCTCTATGTTTCTCTCCTCTCTTCTTACAGGTGCTGATTGAGCATGTGCAAAGCCCATTTCGCTTCTGGAGTCATTTGGTGAGCAGCTCATTGCTGTGGCTCTCAGGCCTTGGCCTAGGCCTGCTGTTGGGGGTTCGGACTCACCCCTGGCGTATTTGGATCCGTCATTGGGAGCAGGCATCCATCGGTGGGCAGCTGGATCCCTGGCGAAGGCTGGCGAGAGGTAAGGAGGCGAAGCGGTCGTATGTCAAGGACTTCCAGAATTTGGCGGCACGGTGGCGGCAGCGGTGGCGGCGAAGGTGGGTCCCGATCCCTGGTTGTTGGTCTCCGTGTGAGTGAGGAAGCCTGGTGGAGGTCGTGGGATGGGTGAGTAGCCGGTATATCTTTCTTCCCTCGGGTCTCGCGTCGTTGGTGCGGTGGGTGGTGAGTTCAAGTTCTGTCGTCGGTACATTTCATGGGCGATCGGTGCTTGGTGATAATTCTCGGTGTGTGTGGTTCCCTTATGGAGGAGCTGGGGCAATGCTTCGGCATCGATGGCCTCTCTGTTGTCTTCTTGGCTCGCGGTTGTTTCTCTGTGGCTTGTGGCTGGCACGGGAGGCTTGAATGCAGAGCCGATTGCTGCCGCTAGAGTCTCACATGCTTTTTTGACTTCGAGCTCGGTAGGCGAGCTCCTGGTGGCTTGGCTTCTTCTTTCAGGGTTGTTGTTGAGTGGTTCCCTGTTTGTTTTGGGGTTTTCTTCATTTCACGCCATTGAATTTGAATCTCGGCTCCCTATTGGTTGTTGGCCATTCCAAGATGGCCGCCGGGAGCATGGTGCGAAACTGGAATTATCTAAGTCTGGAGCTTCTGCTAGGGAATGTCTCTCCCTTACTGGGCTGGTTGCTTCATGGTCTTGCTCTTGGGCACTCATCACTGCTCTGTGGTCATCTAGTAGGTCTCGGAGTTTTGCGATGAGTTCCCTTTTGCTGATGGATGCCTCCATCATTCTTTGTATGGTTTCTTTTAATTCATCTCTCTCTGGCGATTCCTCTCTTTCGCATCTGTTTGCTTCTCCTCGTGGCTTCTCACTTCTGTTTGGCTGGTTCAGGTCCTTCTCATTCATGGCTGTTGGGATTCTTGCTGTGGCGCCCTCGAATTCTTGTAGTTCTGCCATCAGTTTGGTGATGGACCTCGTGTTCATTCTGTCTTCCATTTCAGGATGAACTGTGTCTCTGTGATTATTCTTAGGTTATTGGGCATAACTATCGTCTGCTACCATATTGTTAAATGTTTCCAAGGATCTAGCCCAATAACTACAAATATGAATCAAGTTTGAATCAAAGGCATTTATTTAAATCTTACTTTTTCTCTCTCAGGTGGACATCTGGAATACAGCAGCCAGGCCCTGGGCATGGACTTAAATACGAAGGAGGCGGGGTCAAGGTAAGGAAGGGTCAAGGGAAAGGTCAGGTGGGAAAGGTGGAGTTAACCCTTGCCCTGCCATGGGCATACAAAACTAGGCATTTACATGTAACAGAAATCACAATAGTTATTGATCAATTATCAGCCAGACTGATGACTTTTAAATGGAAATATATTGAGTTGGGGGAGGAGTCTGGACAGATCAGTAGCGTTATAAATTTTGTTGTTTTTCTCTGCTTCTGAGAAAGTTTTGCCTTTTAATCTCTAATCTTTATTCTAATTGACATGAATCAAGGGTCTACCATTCATCATGGAGATGCAAAGCTCAAATAATTTTTCAATATCAAATTCCAGTATATTAACAATTTATTTGATGACCATGAAACAGAATAGGTTCAAGATATTCAATGTGTATCATCCATAAATATAATATAAATATATACTATAAAATCACACTGGATACTTTTACTTTGATTCTCTTTTGTATCTCAAATCCAAAGTACTGCTTTTAATGTATAAACCATCACATAGCAAGTCATTGTACAATTATTGGTTTTTTTTTTCAGTCCCTAAATGAATTGATTTTAGGAATGCTTTTATTTAACATGAATTCATAATTAGGCACAAATGGGTTTACTGTGGAGGTGGCAACAATGTAGTCCTACAGGTTAATGAAATCAGTTCAAATTCCTCTAAAAGAGATTAAATTAAAACTCTAGTAAAAATAGACTACTTGTTTATGACTACATCTGCTGCTTGGGACAGAAAAAGAGAAAAGGCTGTCACAAAAGAAAGGAAAAATATCAGAGAAAGAATCTGAACTCTGGCCCCATCCATTTCTTGCTCCTCATCCATCTTCTCACCAAGTCCTGAAAAACAAAAGTGGGCTAGGGCAGATATGAGATGTGGGGTCCTCCCTCATGCTCCATACAATGTATATATTTATAGAATAGAATAGAATTCTTTATTGGCCAAGTGTGATTGGACATAGAAGGAATTTGTCTTTGATGCATATGCTCTCAGTGTACATAAAGAAAAATAAAATACATTCCTCAAGAATTATAAGATACAACTCTTAGTGATAGTCATAGGTTACAAATAAGTAAGCAAATCGTACTAGGAAACAAATAAAACAATATAAATTGTAAAGATATAAGCAACATGATTATAATCATAAGTGGGAAGAGATAGATATTAGGAAGGATGAGAAGAATAATAGTAATACAATGTTAGTAAATAATTTGACAGTGTTGTGGGAATTAGTTGTTTAGCAGAGTGATGGCATTTGGGAAAAACTGTCCTTGTGTCTAATTGTTCTGGTATGCAGTGCCCTATAGCATCGTTTTGAGAGTAGGAGTTGAAACAGTTTATGTCCTGGATGTGAGGGGTCTATAGATATTTTCACAGCCCTCTTTTTGACGCATGCAGTAGACAGGTCCTCAATGGAAGGCAGGTTGGTAGCAATTGTTTTTTCTGAGTTCTAATTATCCGTTGAAGTCTGTGTCTGTCTTGTTGTGTTGCAGAGCCAAACCAAACAGTTATAGAGGTGCAGATTTAACAGAATAAAGATGACAGACTCAATAATTCCTCTGTAGAACTGAATCAGCAGCTCTTTGGGCAGTTTGAGCGTTCTGACTTGGAGCAGAAAGAACATTCTTTATTGAGTTTTTTTAATGATGTTTTTGATGTTAGGTGTCCATTTTAAGTCTTGAAATATGATAGAACCAGAAACTTGAAGGTCTGTACTGTTGATACTGTTTTGTCTAGTATTCTAAGAGGTGATAGTATAGGAGGGTTTCTCCTAAAATCTACTACCATTTTCTATAGTTTTGAGTGCATTTAGTTCAAGATTGTTCTGATTGCACCACAAGGCTAATTGTTCAACCTCCCATCTGTATGCAGATTCATCATTGTCTCAATCACTGCTGTATCATCTGCAAACTTCGGTACTTTAACAGAGGGATCTTTTGAGATGCAGTCATTGGTGTATAGAGAGAAGTGGAGAGAGCACACAGCCCTGGGGGGCTCCTGTGCTAATTGTACAGGTATCTGATGTGATTTTGCCTAGCTTCACCTGCTGCTTCTTGTTTTTTAGGAAGTTTTTAATCTATTTACAAGTGTGGTCAGGTACAGCTAGCTGATTTAGTTTAGTTAGAAGAATATCTGGAATGATGGTATTGAATGCTGAGCTGAAGTCTACAAAGAGGACCCTTGCATAGGTCTTTGGAGATTCAGGATGCTGTAGGATGTAGTGCAGAGTCATATTAATAGAATCATCTGTCTATCTATTTGCTTGGTAGGCAAATTGCAAGGGGTCTAACAACGGATCCGTGTTGGTTTTCAGGTGGGCCAGCACTAGCCTTTCAAAGGTCTTCATAACTACAGATGTTAGAGCAACCGGTCTGAAGTCATTCAGTTCCTTGATGGAGGAATTATGCATTACAGTTCGTTGCAAGTCAGAAGATTTAACAGAATAACAAGAGTTGGAAGGTACCTTGGAGGTCTTCTAGTCCAACCCCCTGCTTAGGCAGGAAACTCTACACTAGTTCAGACAAATGGTTATCCAATATCTTCTTAAAAACTTCCAGTGTTGGAGCATTCACAACTTCTGTAGGCAAGTTATTCCACTGATTAATTGTTCTGTCAGGAAATTTCTCCTTAGTTCTAGGCTGCTTCTCTCCCTGATTAGTTTCCACCCATTGCTCCTCGTCCTGCCCACAGGTGCTTCAAAGAATAGCTTGACTCCCTCTTCTTTGTGGCATCCCCTGAGATATTGGAACACTGCTATCATGTCACCCCGAGTCCTTCTTTTCATTAAACTAGACATACCCAGTTCCTGAAATCATTCTTCATATGTTTTAGCCTCCAGTCCCGTAATCATCTTTGTTGCTCTTCTCTGCACTCTTTCTAGAGTCTCCACATCTTTTTCACATTGTGGCAAACAAAACTGGATGCAGTATTCCAAGTGTGGCCTTACCAAGGCATTATAAAGTGGTATTAACACTTCACATGATCTTGATTCTATCCCTCTGTTTATGCACCCTAGAACTGTGTTAGCTTTTTTGGCAGCTGCTGCACACTGCTGGCTCATATTTAAATGGTTGTTCAGTAGGACTCCAAGATCCCTCTCATAGTTACTACTATTGAGTGAGGTATCACATATACTGTACCTGTGCATTTTGTTTTTCTTGCCTAAATGTAGAATCTTACTTTTTTCACCATTGAATTTCATTTTGTTAGATAGTGCCCAATGTTCAAGTCTGTCAAGATCCTTCTGTATCTTAGGCCTATCTTCCAGAGAATTAGCTATTCCTGGTAGCTTGGTGTCGTCTGCAAATTTGATGAGTTCCCCATCTATCCCCTTGTCCAAATTATTGATGAAGATGTTGAAGAGTACTGGGCCTAAAACAGAGCCTTGGGGTACCCCACTGTATATTTCCCTCCATGTAGATGCAATTCCATTGAGGACTACACGTTGAGTGCAGTTGGTCAGCCAGTTATGAATCTATCTGGTGGTGATGCTGTCTAACCCACATTTTTCTATTTTATCTAGTAGTAGGTTATGGTCTACTTTCAGCTGAGACCCTGCTCAGTTATCCACACAATCAGGCCATTTATATATGCATATTTTCCTTGTATGTCCCTTGGTCACAACTTTTTGTGTTTTCAAATAAAAATGGAAATAGACTTTGCAATTGTAAATAGCTTATATTCTAGAGGTCTATCTAGTTGTTGAAATAATTATCTAGAACATGGGTCCTCAAACTACGGACCGCAGGCCTCATGCGACCCGCTGAACCAATTAATCTGGCTCGCGGAGCACCACGAGATTGCCCCACCCACATCACCCCACCCACCCTTCAGCAGAGCGCAGGACTTGCCTTCGGGAGACCTGCGGGCTGGAACCAAAAGGTAAGCTCAACAATTTTAGCCTGTGGAGGTTGGGGGAGATTAGAAGAGGCAAAAAACCCAGGAAAAACGGCCCATTTTAGCCTGCAGAATGCTTGTGGAGGTGGAGGGGAGTGAAAGGAGGCAAAAAACCAGGCAAAAATGGTCCATTTTTGGCCAAAAATGGCCATTTAGCCTGCAGAATGCTTGTGGACGTGGGGGGGGGGTGAAAAGGCAAAAAAACCCCAGGCAAAACTGGCCCATTTTTCACCTTCACCGCCTCCACAAGATAGAGAGAGAGACAGAAAGAGAGAGAGAGAAACAGAGAGGGAGAGAGAGACAGAAAAAGAGAGGGAGGGAGGGAGAGAAGGAAAGAGAGAGGGAAAGAAAGAAAGAGAAGGAGAGAGAGAGAAAGAAAGAGAAATAAAAAGAAAGAGACAAAGAATGAAGAGAGAAAGAGGGGGAGAGAGAGAAAGAGAGAGGGGGAAAGAGAAAGGGAGAGGGAGAGGGAGAGAGGGGGGAGAGAGATAGAGGGAGAGAGACAAAGAAAGAGAGACAGACATACAGAAAGATGGAAAGAGAGGGGGAGAGAAAGAGAGAGAGAAAGAAAGAGAGAGAATGAAGAGAGAGAAAGAGGGGAGAGAGAGAGGGAGAGAGAGACAAAGAGAGACAAAGAGAGGAGAGAGAGAAAGGGAGAGGGGGGAGAGAGACAGACAGAAAGAAAACGAGAGGGCGGAGAGAGAGAAGGAGAGAGAGAAAGAAAAAGAAAGGGAGAGAGAGAAGGAAAAAGAGAGAGAGAAAAACATAAAGAGAGACAGAGAGATTTCTCAAGCTCCTTGGGGCTGAGAAGAATTGCAGCAAAACTGAATTTCCTGAAGTGGACTACTAGACTCCAAAACAACTGAAAAAATGATCTAGTAAAAAGAAAAGGCAACCAAAAGAGCAACATGCAAACGAAAGCAAATAAAACACCCACAGGAGCAAAACAAATTAAAGTTTAATTTGTGTGCATTATTCAATGGACTGTTAAATTGGCCATGCCTACCCAGTCACATGACCTAGCCATGCCCACCTAGTCACATAACCACCTAGCCACGCCCTCCCAGCCGATCCGGGCCCCCAACAGTTTGAGGGACCATGAATTGGCCCCCTGTTTAAAAAGTTTGAGGACCCCTGATCTAGAACATCTCATAAAAGTCCTTATCTGGCAGATTATGTGAAAAGTCACTGTACAACTTCACACTTTCTGTGCATACCCTAATGATATTATGCCCCCAGAACACATCCCAACAGCAAGAGTTACACATAGTTTGAGAGAATGTGCTGTCCAAGATGAAAATGCCTCAGGATTTTCAGTATGTATTCAGTTTTCATACTCTTCAGACATATTTAAAGCATTAGCATATCCTTGGCTACCACAGTTCTGTAGTTTTATCATATTCTCTGTTGAAACTCTCTTAATCTGTTCTCTAATGTGTCTTCTTTCTTTTTAATGCAGCCTACTATTTTCAGGATGTATTTCTGCACAATCTATTGCCCACATTTCTCATGAATAAGGTGACCAGATTTTAACATTGGTAAAGAGGGACACCATTGACCGGGGGTGGGGGGGGCTTGATTAAAAAATTGGTCTATATGGAGCAACAAAAATTTTCATAGAATGCAAAAATAGTATTGTAATATATTTTTTAAAATTTCAACATAAGTACAATTTACAAATATAATAAATAAAAAAAATTATGTATAGTATTATTTTATTCTATAGGGACTACTCAGAGGGCTGAAAAAAGTCATTTCTGACAGGTCCTCGCACTTTTGACTGGTTGTCACACTCATTTCATAACTGCTTCTCTTCACCATGGTGACAAGATAGGGCAAAAACGTAAAATGTGAGGATAGTCGTAAATTCGAGGACTGGTCAAAAGTGCGAGGACCAGTCAAAAATAACTTTTCCAGCCCTCTCAGTAGTCCATGTGCACAAAAGGACTACCCAGAGGCCTGAAAAAAGTGATTTCTGACAGGTCCTCGCACTTTTGACCGGTCTTCGCACTTATGACTGGTTATCATTTATGCCCATTATAGCATTCTTAACAACCGTGTCACTCATTTCACAACTGCTTCTGTTCACCATGGTGACAAGATAGGGCAAAAACGTAAAATGTGAGGACAGTTGTAAGTTCGAGGACTGGTCAAAAGTGCGAGGACCAGTCAAAAATAACTTTTTCAGCCCTCTGAGTAGTCCATGTGCATAAAAGGATACAGCAATAGAGAGGGATGAAGGAAGGGAAGGGAAATTAGAGTAGGAATGAGGGTAAGAGAGGGAGGAAGAGAGGAGGAGAAAGAAAAAGGAAGAGGAAGTAGGGAGGAGACAAGGGGGGGGGGGAAGAGAAAGTAAGAAGGAAAGAAAAGAGAGAGGTGGTAGATTTGAGGAGAAAGATTGCCGTACAGTAAAAAAGATGAAAGAGAAGAAAACCAACCCCAAACAAATATAAAGATATTAAGATAAAGAATGAATTGTTAAACTTTAAAGAATAAAAGAGAACAAATATGAATAAATAGCAATAATTAGAAACACATATACAAACATACAATGTATTTTCTTTGAACAGAGTATTTGGCCGATTCACAAATTTAAACAGTGTTTAGTCATTTCAATTAAATTTACAATTTCTATATTTCCTTTTTTTGCCATATTTATTCCTCATCTATTTTTTTAAAAAACCAGTATTACCCTTCATCCTCATCTCTAATCTTAACCGATTTCAATTTTTCCCTTCTATTCTATATTATACCCCTTCCCATTTTCATCTATTTTTATATCCATCCTCACATTGGTTAATTATGTAATTATGTAATACAGTTGTTTAATACAAATTCAACATTTTAATATAAATCAATTAGTTATATAACTATCTTTTTTGTCTATTAATCAATATGAACATGAATATTCCAATTATTTCCATGCAATTAAATTTCTTACAAATCAATTAATTATATTTACCAATAATAATAAACCAAATAATTTCCCCTATATATTCCTCCAAACCACAACTTAACCATTTCTGCTTTCAACACAATATACAATTAATAGTATCTCAATTACTACAATTCCCTAGTTAAATAGAGCTTTTTTTTCTCTTATGTTTTAAAATCTTGAGCTCTCCTCTTTTGCCATTTGCCATAAATTTCCCATTGTTTGCACCTACCTTTTTTGATGAGGAAAAAGAAAATAAATCTGCCTTTCCAACATTGCAAGCAAACAGCAAAGCCAACAATCTGCTTTAGTTTCAGTTTTGTTTTCAGCTTGAAAACAAGAGAAAAAAAAAATTGAGAAAAAAAAATGTGCTCCAACAGCACTCTTTGCAGTTAGCAAAAGACCAAAACAGCTGAGAGCAAATCAGCTGAGAGTCAGGAAGCTGTTCAAATCAACTTATGGTAATTAACCTATACTGAAGCTGAAAGGGGCTATTTTTTCTATTTTTGCAGACACGGGTCTACTCATTTGTTTTCTTTTAACACTGATCAGCTGTAGGGTGGCCCTTTGAAGCCCCCTGGCAAGAATTTAAACAGTTTTTTTCCCCTCTAGCCATCAGCTGGGACTCAGGAGGCAGCAATAGATTGGGAGTGGGCGGGGTAAGCAAACTCCGTTCTCCCGCCGTTCCCTAGCTTGTCCTGCATTCTTTCTAAAAATCAGGACATTTTTAAAATGCCGCAGGACGTGGGACAAATTGTTGAAAATCGGGACTGTCCCGCCAAAAGCGGGACATCTGGTCACCTTACTCATGAGTAAACACCTTACTCATGTTAATGTATGAGAGGCATATGTTGTCTAATCCAGAATAAATCCATAGTACGAAACATTATTTTTTCTAGAAGTGTAAGTAGTACTTTCTTCGCACATACTTCCAAGCACTCATTCTGGTTATCTACTGGGCTTGCATTCACTGTCTCTTCTGAATCATTTAAGTGTTTCAGATTCAAGGTGACATTCTACTTCTTAGTAATATTTACTGTTCAGTTTTACAGAGTAACATCAATCATGGTTTGCAACACTTTTGACCATTTATCCTTCTCAGATTGTGTACTTTTTCCAAGAGCCCAGTGGCCCTTTCCAGAAAGGGCACTTGTAAAATCTTTCCATTGTATGTAGAGTTATGCAACTGGAACAAATAATAACTCAAAAGGTACCATTAAAATCAGAAACTTACTTATTAGGAATACCTACAAGCAAATATGAAAAAGAAATAATATATTTAATAACACACATTTTGACTGCAGCAAGAATCATATATGCACAAAATTGGAAACAAGACGAGGTCCCGTCTCAAGAGAAATTAATATCCAAAATTATGGAATGCGCTGAGATGGATAGACTCACCAAGGAGATCCAAGGAAAGGAAGAATCTGAATATTATCTGGTCTGGCAAAAGTGGTATAAATGGTTAGAGGGAAGTGAAAAAAGAGAGAGAGAGAGAAGGAGAAAGAAAGAAAAATTAAATAAAAGAAAAGATATCAATAGAGTAAAATAAATTTTTACATCAAATGAAATTTAAGAAAGAGACACCAGATATCAATAAAATAATATCATTATATAAGGTGAGAGAAATAATGTATACTTAGGAATATAGGATATTGATATTGTAACAATTCAGATATTATAGGTAGATGTCACTAAGAGGATGCTTGTTGTAAATTATTTTACTTGCATTTATAAATGTTTTATGTGGTTTCTTAAATTAATAAAAGTTTAAAAATTTTAAAAAAAATATGTTCCATATTGACAGTATTTATCCATAACAGAAATTTTACTAAGTTCAAGCAAGATTGGTTTCTTTGCATACAATATATCGCCAAGAAGGCAAATTTGGAAAATATTTTTAGAATTTAAACAGAAAACAATTTATAGTGTTGGATATAATGTTCCTATCTAAATAATGGCTACAAATGGATGTGAGAGGGAATCATAATCTACTTTTTTATCTTTTACTATGGTTTCATTTTTTAAATTTAAATATAGTCATCTCCTTTTTTTTTGTATCATCTTGCTTTTATTTCCATTTTTTTTTCTTTGCATTCCAATAATTGCTTTTTCACATACTTCAAATTTAAATCAATTACTAATAATAATATATTTTAATGCATATTTGTATGTTGGTCTGTGACCGCAAATAAAAGTTGTTGTTATTATTATTATTATTATTATTATTATTATTATTATTATTATTATTAAAATATATTTTAATGAAATAAAAAATGAATATGGCCCACACCTGAATCTGAATGAAAAGGGATTTTTTCACATTTCGAAAGAAGCAGCACAAAAAACACACAGGTCACATTACCAAATGAGCCAATCCTTTTTATTTTCATACTCTCTGGCAGAATCTTACAACAAAGAATGACTCTTTGAGGAATCAGGAGGAAAACATGCAAGCTTCAGCTGACATCCCTCGACATCTTATTGGATGTTATCAATCTGCCTCGAACTGACTCACCATTATTTACTATTCTGTACAATTTTTCACTGTGGGCTTTCTCTGTAATATTGTCTTAAAGCTTTGGGTTGCTGCTATCTCTTCTTTCATCTCTTGTTCCACCTTCTCTTCTCAGTTCTCACCATCATCACCACCATTTTACAATCTTCTTCTACAGTCTTCTTCCTCTATTCGGCTGGTGGTCATGTCTTCTTTTTCTCCATTTGTTTATTTGTTCCAAACAGTCAAGTTCTAAGGAGCAGACAAAGTCATGAAAGAAGAACTTCTTGAATTTCTAGAAAGAACTTTATTGCTAACAAAGTACTGGATCTTGAAAACCTGTCAAACCTTGAAAACAGAATCTTGAAATCCTGCCAAAGTAATTATCCAGTTCTACTTATACCTAACATAATTAAGCCATGTATTCTGAGTCTCTTTATCACATTTTGCCCTTCTCAGAACTGTGGAATATATTTTTCAGTGGCCCTGATTCCTCTTGTAATGGTCAGTCTCCCTGCTCTCTTGTTTCTAGAGTATATTAGATTTTTGAACTTACAGACTGACATATGTCAGTCTGCTCACAATAGAATATCGTATGCCACCAGGCTTGAAATTTTGGGCTTGGACAACCTTGAACTACGCTGCCTAAGCATAGTACACAAAATAGTCTGCTACAACGTCCTACCTGTCAACAACTACTTCAGCTTCAACTGCAATACATGGGCAAATAATAGATACAAATGCAATGTAAACTCGATTGCAGAAAATACAACTATAGCAACAGAGTGGTCAATGCCTGGAATGCTCTACCTGACTCCGTTGTTACTTCCTCAAACCCCCATAGCGTCAACCTTAAACTGTCTACCATGAACCTTACACCATTCCTAGGAGGTCCATAAAAGGGGCATGCATAAGCGTACCAGCGTGCCTATCATCCCTGTCCTATTGTCCCCATTTGTATGTATTTCATGTGCTCATGTCCACGTTTATACTTATACCTGTTATCTCGTACATGTTTGACAAACTAAATAAAAAAAAAATGTGTTTCATTTTCTTTTCCACAAAAGAGAAAGGAACACAGCCCAGTTGTAAAGTGCATTAGCATTAAAATAGGAATCATAAAGTGTTGCTGACTATTTCTTCCTGCCTGGAGGATGAAGGAAATGGGTTACAGGAAGTGTTCCATTCAGCTATTCTTGTATCATTGACATGATTTAATCAAATTTTGGGGCCCTACTGTACAAGAGTGCCTTTCAGTGGTACAGCAGAAAAGTCTACAGGTAGTCCTCAATTTACAACATTTTCCTTAGTAACCATTCAAAGTTACAATGACACTGAAAAAAATGACCATTTTTCACACTTATGATCATTGCAGCATCCTCATGGTCATGTGATCAAAATTCAGATGCCTGTCACTTTTTCCAGCATTCTGGGTAGTCCCTATGTGCATAGGGACTACTCAGAGGGCTGAAAAAGTTATTTTTGACCGGTCCTCGCACTTTTGACCAGTCCTTGCACTTACAACTGTCCTCACATTTTATGTTTTGCACCCTATCTTGTCACTATGGTGAAGAGAAGTAGTTGTGAAATGAGTGACACGGTTGTTAAGAATGCTGCAATGGGCATAAATGTGAGGATGGTCATAAGTGTGAGGACCGGTCAAAAGTGCAACGACCAGTCAGAAATGACTTTTTTCAGCCCTCTGAGTAGTCCCTATGCACATAGCCATGCCCACCCGGTCACATGACCAGCTAGCCACACATCCCCAACTAAGCCACACCCGTAGAACTGGCTGCTAAAAAAATTGAATCCCACCACTGAATGGAATGGAATGGAATGGAATGGAATGGAACGGAATGGAGCTAAGTTTCTCTTCCTCATCCCCATTTGCTCTTGTAGGAGCCAACAGAGAGATGGGAGGGAGAAAGCGAATGGAATGGAGTCGAGTGGGATTCAGCAAGGTTTGTCTTCCCCACCCCCATTTGCTCTTCTAGGAGAGAGGGAAAGAGAGGGAGAGAAAGAGAGAGAGAGAGAACGATGGATGAATGTCGATTATAACCTCCTTGGGGTTGAGAAGAATTGCTGCAAAACTGAGTTTTCTGAGTGGACCACTAGACTCATAAACAACTTAAAAAATGATCTAGTAAAAAGAAAAGTCAAACAAAAGCAAAAAAAACACTCCCAGGAGGAAAACAAATTAAAGTTTCATTTGTGTGTATTATTTAATGGACTGCTAAATTGGCAAAATGGACTGCTAAATTGGCCACGCCCACCCAGCCACGCCCACTCAGTCACATGGCCACCTAGCCACACCCACCCAGTCATGACCACCTAGCCACCCCTACCCAGTCACATGGGGAATCCAGCCACACCCACCTAGCCAGTCCAGCCCCCCAACAGTCTGAGGAACCCTGAAGTGGCCCCCTGTTCAAAAAGTTTGAGGACCCCTGGTCTAAAGGGAAGCCAGATTCACTTAATAATCATGTTACTAACTTAACAATTGCAGTGATTTAATTAACAAATGTGGCAACAAAGGTCATAAAATGAGCCAAAACATCTTAACAAATTTCTCATTTAGCAATGGAAATATTGGGCTCAGTTGTGGTCGTAAGTCAAGGACTACCTGTATTTCACTATATTCCTTTTCTTTCTCTTGTCTCATTCTTGAGTCCACAAAATGTGCCTTGACCAGTAGGACTTTCTGCAATACAGATTCATCCAACCATTCTCATTCTCATCCAACTCAATCCCCAGGAGGTACAGAGTCAGACACTGAGGTAGGCAGAAAAGCAGGAAGCTTCCTGGTAAAGTTTGGGCTAGGTTAGCACTATGGTTCCTTTCTGGATAGCACTCTTATCAACCATGTGGCTTTTATCAGCTTATGAGTGATTCAAAGTGTTGTCAGGTAGACCAAATTATCTGGTGGCAGTGGGGGATCAGTTAATCAGCCATCACTTTACAAAAAACAGAAATGAAGAAAAATGTAAGGTTTGTGAAATAGATTAACAACAATCCATCTGAACCTGAAAAATAATGTGAAACTACACACAGCATGCATTCTGAAGCTATTTTCTGTATGATATTTGATAAGCAATTCCACACTCATATATGCTGTTCTATGAATACAAGTCTTATTGAAAGAAAGTACCTTCAGCACAATACTTTGGCCATTTCCAATAAGCAAAAAAATGACTATAGCATTATTGGACTGTATCAAGGTCACATTCCAAACAAAACATTTTGAGGCTAAAGGTGTACAATGCATGTTAGGGAAAAAGTAGTTTCTTATCTATTTAAACATCTAATTCTCCCACTCAATACATTTCCTTTGAAAAAGGCCATGGGATGAACTCTTCAAGGGTAGATTTGTAGATTTTAAAAGGCTAAATTTTTGTTTGCTTTGGAACAATTGGTTACTTTAATTTCAGCTATCTTATCTCTCTCCCGTTTGGCCATGTAATTATTTCTCCCTTAAATACATTTTCGACAATGGAGTATGTATTGTCAGCAACATAAAGAAAAGTAATTATATTTTGACTTGATAGAAATACACATGCAGCTACCATGACTCTCTGCTGATGCTTCATGAATTCAGACTTTCATGTTATTGGCTATCTAGAATAGATGTGAAGAAGAATCCTTTCTGGAAATATATTTTGTATTAAACTCATATATACATGTCTTGTCACCATCAGTTTTTATTTTCTGAAAAGCTCCTTTCAGAAACGGTTGGGAAACTGCAACTTCATTATTCCTATTTTATTGCTAAAAATGAGATATTGTATAGTGTTTGTTTTACATCATATGAAATTGTAGCTTTATTTGCAAAAATAAAAGATGCCTGTAATTTGAGAATGACTTCTGAAATACGTTAACAGAAATCAATACCGAATTTTTGGATCCTAAGAGCTTCTTCTGAATATTTTCACCCATCACAGTTGTTTACTACATGTAAGATAAAGTGATGATTCCATTTTATACATTTGCAAAGTTTCAGGAACTTAATTGAACAACGATGATTAATTGTTTGATAAACCACAAGAGCCTTGGTGGTGCAGCAGACTAAAAGTGCTGTTAACTAGCACCAGCTGCCTGCAATTATTGCAAGTTCGAATCTCACCAGGCTCAAGGTTGACTCAGCCTTCCATCCTTTCAAGGTAGGTAAAATGAGGACCTGGATTGTGGGGGCAATAAGCTGACTTTGTATAAAAAAGAACACTGCTTAGGGGGGCCTGAAAGCCCTACTAAGCAGATATATACAAAAGTACGAAGGCTATTGCTTAACACATTGTAAGCCGCCCTGAGTTTCTGGAGAAGGGCGGCATATAAATCGAACCAATAAATAAATGAAATTGGATTATCTCCTCAAAACTACATTTGCAATGCTTATACTTTCTGTGCATTTCCCCAATGCCATTCCACTCAGAATAATTGTAGAATTTTAGCAAATAAAATGGAGCACATATTTCTTTATAGTTCCTCTAATATATGTGCGCTGAATGGGGAAAAAAAGTACAGTGCTTTTGAATTGATTTTAAAAATGGATTACATTGTACTTCAGCTAATTCATACCAGGGCTATATTTTAATAAAGTCATTAATAAATACATTAATTTTTGCAATGGAGTGAATGTGAAAACAATTATTTTCTAAGGCTGTGCTAAAGATTCAAAAGGCCATTTTAGATCACAAATGAAGCACCTTCTAGTGTAGAATGACAATACTATGAATGCTATTTTATGAATTCTCCAGCAGCAAAACTTCAAAAGAGTAATTTAATTCAAACAAGCTTAGATCAGATAATTCCTTTAATCTTAAAATTGAAACTCAGAGATAATTTGAAGCTTTGAATTGCCTATGAAATGCTCCTAGGGCAATTCATAGATTTGGTAAATTTTCTGGCTTTAGAAAGTTAGACACTTTTGTATTTAGATACAGTTGAAAGGGGAGAACGACTGCTGTGACAGGCTGTCTGATATGAGTAAATTGTAAACCTTTTCAAACCTGTCTATCAGAACAATTGAGTTGTGCTCCTCAGCTGTTTGCGCCTTATTGTTTTGTAAGAATTTGCTTAGACAAGTCTCCTTAGACAGAGAAATGGAGGGAGAGCAGGGAAAGGAAATATTTTTTTTCTTTCCTTTTTTAAGGCTTTTTGTGAGTAATTTCATTTTACAAATATCCATTTACATTTATTCATCCTTAATTTTCAGTCTGTTTGTTTTCTCTGCACCATAGCTCTGTTAATCCCTAAATCCATCAGTACACAATTCTTCAATTCTTTACAAACCTGTTTTATTTCCTATCATTCGGTTTTCATTCTACCTAAGGTCAGAAAATAATTCTCTACAAATAACAACAGTTCTATTTATCTGTCTGCTTTCTGCTGTTCTCTGCCTTATATTTTACATTGAGAAACTACCCTTTGTTGCCAGAGTAGTCCTGAAATATCATGCTTGTGTTAGATTATTCTGCATAGTTCAAACTATTTTTTTATGAAATAATACAGACACAATACTAATAATAAAGCATAATTGGCAAGGGTAAGCTTGCCAATTTACCATGTCAACAAATTTGTTACCCCAGAAAAACAAGTGAAGAGAGATACTCTTGCTGTCTATCAGTCTTTAAAATTCTCTAATTTTAAATTGGAATAGCAGTCTCCCTATATTGGTCTAGCAATCTAGCTATTCTTATCCTATTCTGCCAGAAAGACAAGCATTTTGATGTTTTCCAGGCACAGTATAACCTATGGCTGAATATTTTTATCAAATTAAAATTCTGAACCTTGAATCAGTTTGAATTTCCATGCCATCATGTTTTGAATTTGATTCCAGTTTTACTGATTTGCCTAGTTTTTACCATGTGTGAAAATCACTTCTTAGAGCATCCTGTGTCATCACATTTTTTAAAAAAAATTCTAGGAAAGATAACCTGAGTCCTTCAAGCAGACTGCAATAGAACATTATTTTTGTACTGCAGTAGAATATGGTATATATTATCTAAGTGCCATTTTTACAGGAATGCTCTCATGCTAGGACATGTTTCTAAACTAATCCCAAAGTGTCATTGATTATTTGGTGTGCTCAATTTTCTCTATACTGCCAGAATAGTTTAATTGAAGAAAGGTAGAAAGATAATTCAAACTATTTATGCTTAGCTATTTTTTCCATATGCTCTGAGGGAAATACATTTTGAAGCAAACAAAAAAGAGCAGGATAAAAGAAGATGCATTGAGCTTCCCATTTCCAAGTGTTTTTCAAAGTCATCTTAGAAAATTTAATCTTCCAACTATTGTGATCTGGCATAGTGTTACACTGATGGCTACCAAATATTGATATATATTTTTCTGGAGGATTGAAAGTTAAAAACTGAATTCCTTTTCTTTTTTCTTTTTTTCTTTTTTCTTTTTTCTTTTTTTCTTTTTTTCTTTTTTTCTTTTTTCTTTTTTTCTTTTTTCTTTTTTCTTCTTTTCTTTTTTTCTTTTTTCTTTTTTCCTTTTTTCTTTTTCCTTCCTTCCTTCCTTCCTTCCTTCCTTCCTTCCTTCCTTCCTTCCTTCCTTCAACTGTCCAACTAACAGACTCAATAAAAGCAAAGCTTTATTGACTCAATAAATCATTCCGGCACAGAAGAAAGCAAATTTTCCACTCTAAATTTTCCCATGCAACCCTGCATGGTTAAACATGAGCTTAATCCCCTCCTCCTGTGGAACAGGTCACATTGTCCAATTAGGAATCAGCCTTTTGTTTTGATAACAGTCCACATCTTAGCCGACACCTGCAGAAGTGTCTGTGGCTCTCATAGTTGAAGATTGTAGCCTCTGCATTCTATCTCACCCTTCCCTCCCCCTGAGTTCATTGGCAAGTTGAAAAGCAATAATAATCACAGGAAGCTTAAGCCGTTTTCAATCTTCCTTCCTTCTTTCCTTCCTTCCTCACCCCTTCCTTCCTTGATTCCATTTATTAAACTAATAAAGCTTGAAAAATTTGTGGCACTTAAAATCATTTTAAATCACAAATTAAACCCATTTAATGAGTTTATTGGAGCAATAAAATCATATCAAGTGCTTTTGCAACAATAGTTTTTAAAGCAGTAGAGTTCTGGAGAGAAGATCCATAAAAATAAATAAAACCTAATTTTCATCCTTCTGCAAGAAGTGTATGTACTTGAAAGTATTAAGACTAAAACCATGTATAACATTGGTTCAAAGCAACGCCTCACTCTTCATATTGCCAATCAACCTGTTGTTAGATTTACTTCTTGCAGTGACTGAAGAAACACACCTTTCATTAGACTACTGATTATAAAATGAAAACAGCTTACGACTTTGAATTCACAATTATTGGTTTTTTTAAAAAAAAATCTGGTAATGTTTTCAGAAATTTGAGGCTATACAAGGATGGATGGATGGATGGATGGAAGGAAGGAAGGAAGGAAGGAAGGAAGGAAGGAAGGAAGGAAGGAAGGAAGGAAGGAAAATTTCTGATGGTGCCTGCCAGGTTCCCACAAGGAAACTAAATGAGGACGCCATCAAGAAATCAGAAGTTTCACCTGCTCCCAAAGCTTTTTTGTCCATCTGTAATCCTTTTGTTTCTCTATTTAGGTAAAGAAATATCTTGGAAATGATGAAACAACAGGGCATAGGTTGTCTAATACTAGTTATAGGCAACTTTCAGTTTGTTATGATGAAACATGATTTTGGATCACTTTCAGGCTAAGGGATTCAGTTTTTCACTGCTGTGCTGATTAACTCATAAACAGAAAACTTTTTCTTCTCTATATATTGGCCAGGGGTTTCTCTCAGTTGCTTTATTGTGTGTCTAAAATGTGCATGCAGGAAAGACAAAAATCTGCCTTCTCCTTTAGAGAGAGCAGCCTGCTGAAATGCCAATAGATCTGGTTTAAGGTTTAACAACATTTAACTGAGATCAAGAAGAAGGAGAAGGAGGAGAGAGCATGTTGCTATTTAAAGTTGGAAAGAAGCTAATTGTGATTAAGATACCATACTGCATCTCTATTGTTGTAGATTCAAAATATGGAGTCCAGAACTGAGGAAAAAGATCACCCTTTATTGCAAACAAGGAAAATTGAGTTCCAGTTCATAAGAGAAACAGAAAGAAGAAGAAATGAAAGGACTTTTATAAAAGTTGTAATTTGGGAAGATGGAAATTTTAAGGCTCTGATTTGCTAGTGAGTTTCTATGGCCACAGAGGATGGATCAAATTATTTTTATTTCATAAAGAGGAAGAGAAGGAGAAAGCACTTTTTGGAAGTGTCCCTTATTTCTCATGCATCCCATGGGTAGTGGGGAGACTAAACATGTGTTCTTAACCTAGAACTGGAAAGTTTGTGATTTTCCACCCAGCTACATGGTTGCGCTTTTCTTACTGGATTTGCTGCTGGGTAGTTGCAAAGGCTGAATCCTCCTGGCTTTCTTTTGTTGGTTTTGTCCTCGAGAGTACACTTCATTTCTTTCAGCGTCAGATTATGGGAGCTTTATTTTAGGGCAGGAATGGTCTCTTGGTTAGGAGACTGGAGCTAAAGCATATGTTCATCATATGATGAACAGTTGTGGGAACTAGCTATGTCTAGTCTAATGAAGAGAAGGATTAGGGGGTGAGATGAGAACAGTTTTCTGATATTTGAGGGGCAGAGAAGAGGGGGGTCAATCTGTTCTCCAAAACAGCTGAGAGCAGGACAAGAAGTAATGGATAGAAGCTTATCAAAGAGAGATCCAACCTAGAATTAAGGAGAAATTTTCTATCAGTGAAAACAATCAGTGTACAGCTTGCCTCCAGAAATAGTGGGTGCTCCATCATTGGAAGTATTTAAGAAGGACAGCCATTTGTTCAAAATGGTATACTGTCTCCTGCTTGAGCAGGAGGTTGGACTAGAAGATCTCCAATGCTTCTTCCAACTCTGTTATTCTGTGTTCTGCATTCTATCTTCCATCTCTGGTTTGCCACAGCACTATTCCACCATATTCCCCTAAAGAATATTGTACTGCAATTCTATACACTTCTTCTCACTTAGTTTAATTAAATGTGTATGAGATTGCAGACTAACTTCTTCTGAGTAGTTCATAAGGCAAATATTGTATAACATTTTGTCTTTGTAATACTATCCTTGGTCAACTTAATTATCAAGAGAGAAGCAGTTTCACTAAGTAAGAAGACTGTTAATTAGGTGGATAAATTTTAAAAATAACCCAAATGTTTCTAGGAAAAATTTTCTTGGAGAAGCTCCCTTTAAAATGAAAGATGAAGCTTCAAAAATGCACATATTTAGAACTCAGCTGCTTAAAGAATTTGGAACTTTAACTATGCAGTTACTTTCAAAGAATCTACACTTCATTGTCCCAATGCAGATAAACAAATGGATTCAGTAAGTTCCAGTGAAATTCTCTCTTCCCAAATTGCAAGAAAAAAATTGTGCCATTGCTATCAGAGATCAAAACTCTATACAGGCTTCTTCAGGAATGCTGAAACAGAGCTAAATTGCCACCAATGGATGGAAATGTGGTTGAAATAAAACTACAGAATCAACTTATTATAGACTAGACTGGTGGCTATGATCACTCGTTCAGCACAAACAACTTCTAGATCAACTAATGCAAACTATTGTGTGAATAAAGGCCTGAGGAGATAAATGCATCAAATGAACATCTTCTTTAACTCCTCCAATTTTAATTTTGTTTTATCCAAACTGTAGGATTTGTCTCAAAATAATACATAGCCTACAGCAAAAAATTACAAACCATCCTTTACTTACATCTTGGTTTCCCCCTGCCCCAATAAACATATCATTATGTGTGTTCGTGTATTTCTAGGCACCTCACCTTTTAAAAGTAAAAGTTTCTTTGCAGTGTAAAAGAAACCGAGCCTTTCTTTATCTTATGATTGCTTTTCACC
Source organism: Ptyas mucosa (assembly GCA_012654045.1). Classification (NCBI taxonomy): domain Eukaryota; kingdom Metazoa; phylum Chordata; class Lepidosauria; order Squamata; family Colubridae; genus Ptyas; species Ptyas mucosa. Next base: position 26,024,639 of record WNWU01013802.1, on the reverse strand, counting down.
CCCTTAAACAGGGGTGAAATGCTACCAGTTTGCACCAGTTCAGGCAAACTGGTAGTGATAAAAGCTACTGGTTCATCTGAACCGGTATTTCAAACGATCAGCTGTGCCACGCAATTATATTCATTAGAAGCAGGAAATCCTTTCTAGAGAATCTAAATCATGCGGCACAGCTGTTCCTCCCCTCGCTGTTCTATTTACCTTGTTAAGCCTTCTTTTTCCACATGAAGTGCGCATTTGGCACGCACTGTGCATGCATGTGCACACAGTGTGCATTTGGTGTGCATTGTGCATGCACGCACAACGTGCTTTTGGTGTGCACTACACATGCACACACGCAGCGTTCATTTCACATGCGCGATGCATGCGCGGACAGTGAACCAGTGGTAATCCATGGAGGATTTCACCACTGTCCTTAACCCATTTCTACTTTTTCCTCCAACCTGGCACCAGGAGTTTGAGAGAAAATTGTGTTTTTTTTGTTGCACAATTACATATAACAAGAAAGACCTAATATCAGTGGTGGGCTGCAAATTTTTTAACAAACAATTCTCTGCCCTAATGACTGGCTGGTTCAGCATGGCTGGGTGGTCATGTGACTGGGTGGGCATGCCAGGGTGGGCGTAACACAGGATTCGTGTGGTGCTAAGGCAGGGCTTCCCTGAGACCCTCCCTCACTCTCATTATACACGTAATTCTGCTGATTTAAGAAGAAATATCTTATAACCTGTAATCTTGGCTGACTTGTGGTGGATTACAAATAATGTGGACTAAAGATTAAGTGTTGACTGTCTCCATCTCTTTGGAAAGTGAGGTATTGGAGGTTGCCAATTTAACAGGCCCTGTGGATTATAAATACTCTTGATGAATTCATAATACTATTAGACAGATAAAGTAGTATGTTAAGGACAAGTATAGCGGTCCATTTTGGGTTACAAATTCCTTCTTCTTATCCTGGGATGATGATGATGATTATTACCATCTTTATTATTATTTTCTCTGCTAATTGCATATAAGCATTGGCATCCTTCAGTCTCAAGAGACTATGGGATTGTGCTCTGGAAAGAGGTCCTAAAACAGCATCTAGTGTGACTAAAAAGGCCAATTTGAGAGTGGCAATCTCAGCATGTTCCAAGACTGTGCTATTTGGAACTTTGTCCTGCCAGGTGATGCCAAGAATTTGTCAGAGACAGCACATATGAAAGGTGTTCAACTTTCTCTCCTGCCATGCATAGAGGGTCCAAGACTTACTGCAGTACAAGAGTACAGGATATTGTATATATACAATATCTTGCATATAAGATATTGTGGATTGCAAAAAGAATGGTCTAAAGGGAGAATTGAAGTGGGATTGGAACTAAAAGACATTTATATCTTTTTCTATACCTATAGGTCAAGTGAGATTTGGGGTGCTGGAGGGTTATATACATGTTAAAAGGTAATTGGAGGTGTTGGATATTAAAGAAATCTGAGGTAAAATTATTGACCATGACAAGCACCATAAACCTAACAAAGATAGGATTAGGGAGGAAACCATCATCGGCCACCTCAAGTCCATCTAGTCAGAGGTCAATAGAAGACATGTTACAAATGGAGAGATCAAATCCCCATGCCCCTTTTGTTCAACATTTATGTGAAGCTGCTGGGTGAGATCATCCGTGGCTTTGGGGTAAGATACCACCAGTACGCTGATGACACCCAGCTGTACATCTCCACTCCAGGCCACCCCAATGATGCCCTTGAAGTGATGTCCCAGTGCCTGGAGGCTGTGTGGATCTGGAAGGGGAGGAACAGGCTCAAGCTCAACCCTTCCAAGACTGAGTGGCTGTGGTTCCCGGCATCCTGATATAGTCAGTCGACTCCATCACTGATTATTGGGGGTGAGTCTTTGGCCCCTGCGGAGAGGGCCCACAATCTGGGAGTCCTCCTGGATATGCTGTACACCGCCCTGAGTCCCCAGGGAGAAGGCCGGTATATAAGTTCGAAATAAAATTAAAAAATAAAATATATCCATTTAAGGAATTGCAGGCTATGCTCCAATCGATGCAGGAGAACATGACAAAAAACCATGACAAAATAAAGAGAGAAATAAGAGAAGTGAGAAACAATACAGGAGAATTAAAAGAAAAGAAAAGATACAAAAGATGGATGAAAAGTTTGTAAATTTCCAGCAATTGATTACAAAAAATGAACAGGAAATACAGGAAATAGAAAAGAGGCGGGAGAAAGAAGAAAAAAGAGTAGATGAAATAAACAATAGACTAACCCAAGAAAATAAGGATTTAGAAATCACAGTAATATTGCTAGAGACAGAAAAAGCAGCACATTATCTGAGATTCCAGAATATAGATGAGGACAAAGGGGAAGACTTACTGGACGTTATGGTAGAATTACTAGCAAAGGCATTAGGGACAGAGAAAGAAGAGATGCTGATAAAAATCAATGAAACATATAAAATACATACGAACTACACAAGGAGACACAAATTACCAAAGGTGGTGCACATAAGATTCGTTAAGAAATCGATGAGGGACAAAGTGCTCAACAAGACAAGAGATAAGCCAATACAGTATAAAGGGAAACAATTAGTTCTGAAACAGGCCCCAAGAAGAGTTAGAGATTTGGGGAAGCAGTACCAATTTTTAACTATTTTGTTGACTAAGTGTAATGTAAATTTCAGATGGTTGACCCCAGAAGAAATACTGGTCACATGGCATGAAAAGAGGGACAGATAAAGGATAGGATCATAGGATAAAGCGATGGAGTTCTACAACCAGCATTTTGGTACCGAAGAATACTGAAAAGAGGAAGAGAGGGAGGAATGGGAAGTAATAGAAGTTAGAAATCAAGGAATGCTTGCTACAGATGAAAAGAAACTGCCACAAAAGGAAAGTGAAAAAGAGAAAAGGGACCGTACGGAGAGCAATGGAGCAAGATCCAAAGAATCAAGAGAAATAAGAGCAACCAGGAGTATAAGACCCAGATATAGATAGAACAATGCAAGAAGAACTTAAGATACTATCATTAAACATCAATGGGTTGAACTCACCCATGAAAAGGAAGAAAACCTGCAATAAATTATAAATATTGAATGTAGACATAATATCACTACAAGAAGTCCATATAAAAGAAGAACATAAGCAACTACTGGAGTATTCTAAATTGGGGAAACTATTTGTGTCGTTATCACAACAAAAGAAGAAAGGAGTGGTGTTATATGTTTAAAAAAACCAATTCAGGCTAACCAAATATATAATGATGAAGAGGGGAGGATCCTGATTGTGGAAGTAACATTAAATCAAAAGCGGGTACTCCTAATTCCAATCTATGCACCAAATAGTGAACAAGAACAATTTTATTAAAAAACTACATAATACTATACGTGACATGGAGTGTGATAATCTTTGTCTCTTAGGAGACTTCAATGCAATAATAGATTAAAAATTGGGCTATAAAAGTAATAGAATAAGGAAAGGAGTAAGAAGGATTCTACCTAGAACTTTCTTTAGAATGGCAGAAGCATTAAATATACAAGATGTATAGAGAGAGAAGAACTGGGGGGAAACCAATACACATTCTATTCTATTATGCACCAATCCATGGTATGGATGTCAATGGAATTAAATACTAACATACATGAGATAGAAATAGATACAAATCTATGGGCAGATCATAATACAATGAGAATTAGCTGGAAAGGCCGAAAGAAAAGTATAAAATGGACTCTGAACCGATCAATATTAAAAGATATAGAATTTAGGCAGATGTTGGAAAAACAAATGGGATTTTTCTTTAAAGAAAATAGGAAAGAAGACACGTCTTTAAAAAACCTATGGGACACAGCGAAAGCATACATGAGAGGAGTTGCTATAATATTTATAGCGAAGAAAAATAAAAGGAAGAAGCAACAACAAAGAACTTTAATCTTTGTGGTTCCTTTTGTAACTCTGCTTCGAGTCTTTTATATTCTTCTTCGACATTTAAAACAGCAAATGGAGCTAACTAAACATAAATTGAATATCTTTGAAAAAGAAGACTTGGCGCAACATATAAAAAGAATAAAACAAAACTTTTTTGAGAATACAAACAAACCAGGGAGATGGCTAGCTTACAAATTGAAAAAGGAGAAAGAGAAAAAATGGATAAGTAAATTCAAGAGAAAGATAGAACTCTATGTTACCAAATTGAGGAAAAAAAGAGTATTATCCAGGACTTTTATGGGAAACTATATGAGGAGGAGGAGGAACATCTAGAAGAGAAAATATTACAATACCTGGAAAAAGCCAACTTGCCTAAGGTTCCAGAAGCAATGAAATCTATGCTGAATGAGAGGATAACAATGACAGAACTAGCAGAGGTGATCAAAAAACAAAAAAACAACAGAACACCTGGCCCAGATGGGCTACCAGCAGAAATATATAAAGAGCTACAAGGTACTCTGGCCCAATCATTATTAGAGGTATACAATGCAGTTTTATCTGAAGCGAAGATATTGCTCTCATGGGTGGAAGCTAACATTACTTTGATACCAAAAGAGGATTCAGATTTAACACAAATTAAAAACTACATACTCATATCCCTATTGAATGCCGACTACAGAATATTCACCTCAATAGTACAGAAAGACTGAAGAGATTTTTGAAGGAGTTTATACACCCTGACCAAAATGTCTTCCTACCCAAAAGGCAGATAAGAAATAATGTGAGAGTAATATTAGACACATTGGAATACTACGAAGCACATAGTGAAAAGCAATTGGCACTGTTGTTTCAAAAGGCGTTTGATAATGTGAACTGGCAATTCATGTTATACCAAGTAAGACATATGGATTTTGGAGACAAATTTATAAAGATGTTTAAGGCAATATATACAAATCAGAAAGCCAAAGTTATTGTGAATGGCGAGGTAACTGAAAATTTTTCAATACAAAAAAGTACAAGGCAAGGCTGTCCATTATCTCCATTGTTATTTATCTTAACACTGGAAGTACTAAACAGAAATACCAGGCAAGGTGAGCAAATCAAAGGAATGGAAATCAAAAGAGAAAAGTACAAACTACAAACATTTGCAAATGATTTAGGTTTCATCTTAGAGGAACCATTAGAATCAGGACCAAGACTCATAGAGAAATTAGAGGACTATAGAGAGGTTGCAGGACTAAAAATAAATAAGGAAAATACCAAAATGATAGTTTAAAATCTTATAAATAAACAGAGAGATGAATTAATAAAGAAAATGGATATCTAGATAAGTGAAAAAAGTGAAATACTTAGGAATTTATCTAACAGCAAGATGTACAACAATCAAAGAGAACAATTATACAAAATTAATGCATCAAATTAAGCTGGATATGGAAAGATGGAAAAGCTTGCAACTTTCTATGATGGGTAGAATAGCCACAATAAAGATGAACATACTGCTGAAGATACTTTTTTTATTCCATAAATACCAATAAAACTAGAGAAAAAATATTTTGATGAGTTGAATAAAATAATGTTAAAATTCATTTGGCAAGGGAAAAAACCAAGAATAAAACTGAAACTACTGCAAGAGTCAAAAGTGAAAGGAGGTTTTGGTCTGCCAGACTGGGAATTGTATTACCAAGCAGCTGCACTCACGTGGGTGAAAGAATGGATAACTTTGAGGCATAGAAGACTATTATTATTGGAGGGTCATGACCTTCAACTAGGGTGGCATGCATTTCTCTGGTATGAGAGAAACACGGCACATCGATATTTCCAAAGACATTATGTAAGAAATGCACTGCTTTCAGCTCAGGATAAAATTAAACAACAAAACTATAGGGAAATACTAAATAACTAAAAAGCCAAGGAGTGGAATTAGAGTGCTGGTCGTACCTGCAGATACAATTGTATTATGTGAAAGATGTGAAAACATGGAGTGTTTATAGAGAACTAACAACATTGGATAAGATATTAGTGGGGACTGATGACAAATTAATAAGGATATTATACAATTATCTATTAAACTATAAAATGGAAGAACAAGTTAAAGAAACTATGATAGTATGGGTTTGGATAAATGGTAAAAGGTTTGGCATAGAAACTGAAAACTGACAATTGCCACATAATATAAGGAAAATCTCTATAAAATGTTCTATAGGTGGCATCTGTCCCCAGCAAGATTGGCTAAAATGTTTAACAATATGTCCCCAAACTGTTGGAATTGTAAACAAATACTGGCACATATTACCACATGTGGTGGACTTGCATAAAGGCAAGAAAATTCTGGACACAAATCCATATGTGGTTAGAAAAAATGATCAAACAACATATAGATTTTAATCCAGAATTATTTTTATTAGGCATTATACCAGATGGCTATGACAAAGGGAGAATACAGCTAATATTACACATCTTGACTGCCAGAAGAATTGTATATACCCAGCAGTGGAACAACGAAAACACCCCTGCAGAGGATGAGATGATAAGGAAGATATTAGACTGTACAGAAATTTATTTATTTATTTATTGGTTCGATTTATATGCCACCCTTCTCCAGAGACTCAGGGCGGCTTACAATGCATTAAACAATAGCCTTCATACTTTTGTATATACCTGCTTAGTAGGGCTTTTGGCCCCTCCTAAGCGGTGTTCTTTTTTATTCAAAGTCAGCTTATTGCCCCCAGAATCCAGGTCCTCATTTTACCTACCTCGGAAGGATGGAAGGCTGGGTCAACCTTGAGAGTGGTGAGATTTGAACTCGCAGTAATTGCAGGCAGCTGGCAGCTAAGTGCTACTTTAACAGAACTTTAGTCTGCTGCGTCACCAAGAAATGGACAGACTAACGCTAAAAATAAAAGATAAAGATAGAAATACTATTCAACATGGAATAGGTTCTATCAATGGTTAGAAACATGAGGTAGAAGTTGGAATGCGAAAGAATCAGGTTAGGTGGTTATGAAAGAGATATTATTTTTAATATTGATATAGAAATGTAAGTATTAGAATGGTAAATAAGTTGACATATTAGAATATGATGGTCAGAAACTATTGTACAACACTAGCACTGTTTAAAAGAGTATATATGTTATTCTGCTTTTTACTTTTGTTTTATGGTAAGTGGGATGCCAGGACAATTACACTGTATTCAGTATATTCATATGTAAACAATAAAAATATATTTATTTAAAAAAAAGAAACCTTTCACTCAGCTGAACTTCTCTGTGCTTTAAAAAATGCCCAAAAGGTAAAGTATGCACATAATTAGATTGTTGTCCTGCCACAATAAATCACTTTTATGGGCATGCCAATGCTCCCTGACACAGTGTGCCCAAACTGGTAGGTCTATCTCTAAATAGGTATGGCTAAATGGCTGACATGGATCTTGGATGTGTTTCAGGTAAAAACAATAAAAATCTTTTAACAAGCATTCTTTTATTTTTGAAAGCTGCCCACAAAGTCTAAATATTATTGATTTAGGTGACTAATCCTGTAAGCATGTTGAAAACAGTAGAGTTATGCTCAACATCATTTTCTTTGATAAACTGATTTTTGCTGATGACTTTATATTTATTATCATTTGTTTGTTTCGTTCCTGTTCTTCAGGGATACTTCTGAAATCTCTTAGCAGTCTCCTATGCAGGAATGTTTTTATTTGATAGGAATGATTTTATCTAAAGATGTTGGGGCAGAAGATTTAAAGGTAGAAAATTGTGAAATATTAGTTTTGGAATTGCTACATTAATTTTGTAATAATTATTATTACAAAACCAATAAAAATAAAACAAATATTCTACTCTAAAAATTGGCATCAGAATTGAGAAGAATGGTGTAAAACCACGTCACCTTGAGTGGCTCTGCATATTCCTAAAATGCATTAGACTTTCCTGATCCTTGCAACTTCATAAATAACTACAAACATCCCTGATGATTCAGATAATCATAATTTATTCCAGCATTTTTTAATAATAGTTAACCAGGTTCATCTCTTGTGTTTACAAGAAGGAGGTAACGGTTATTCCCAAAATTGCTCCACTGTAAGGATCTATGACAATTTGCCGCAGCCAACTCCCCAAGACCAACTCGCCACAGTCATCTTGCCACAGGACAACTCACTGCGGGACAAGAGTTACGCTAATATCAAAGAAGTGGAATAGAATCATTAAACGATGCAAAAGAAAGGACAGAATGAAATGTAAATGGCTAAAATTAAAATATTTTTTATTTGTTTTAAATAATTAAATAGAATTGTTAAATTGTCCCACAACAAGTTGTCCCGCAGCAAATTGGCCATGGTGAGTTATCCCGCGGTAAGTTGGCTGTGGCAACTTGGCCATGGCAACTTGGCTGTGGCAAGTTGTCCCATTCCCCTACTGTAACTGTTATTGGGAAATAGGATGCTCACTATCCACAGGCAACAATGACTAGGAAAAGTGATAAAGCCTTTCATGAATGTATCAAATTTAGCCAATCCCCTTTTGAAGCCACACAAGATAGTGGCCTTTGCTACATCTTCCAAGTGATGAATTTCCACAAATTAATGATCTTTCTATTTTTCCTTTCTACATATTTTACTAGGCCAGCAGGCACACTGAAAAATGTCAAATGTCATAGAGGCTGCAGCTTATACCTATTTTCTTATCCTACAAATGAAAAAAACCAGAATATTGCCCCTCTAAAAAAAAGTGATGGGCAAGGAAGGGAGGGAAGAAGAGAGGGATAAAATGTAATATCAGTTTTGGAAGCATCTCTTATGATCTATGAGTCTTGCATTTGCTTAATCTTACTGAGTACTGATTCCAGAACTGGCAGTCTAATATATTTACATTGCATTGATAGTGAAAGAAAAAAACATTGCCAGCATGATTATTGTATAAAAAGTCCCTCATGCCTCCTTGCCTAACAGTGTTATCAGCAGCTTGGTTTGTGAAACAGCTGATCTGCAGGTGCATTCCTGCTGCTGTCTCCAAGAAGCGCAGGGATTGTGGCTGCAAAAGAGCAGGAACCCCACGTGCCTCCGCAAAACAGCTGATCTGCTGTGTGCTCCTGCAGCTGGGTCCAAGAAGCGTGGCCCTTTTGCAGCTTCAATCTGCAGGCACCCTCCTTCCCTTAGATCTTGCCCTTCATCTATTGTAACCCAACACAGCTGTGGGCGGGGGAGGATGGGCTGTGTGAGCACTAAGTTGGGAGCCAGTGATCGCTCTTCTCTTCCTCTTTGCCAAACCTTGCCCGCCTTCTCCCCAACCCCAAACACCTTTTGTTGTGGCTGCCTTGTGGGGGGAGAGAGAGACCTGTGTGTGTGTGAGAGAGAGATAGAGTGAGAAAGAGAAAGAGAGCTGATCCAATCTTGGAGAGTTATCCATGGCTGGCGGCTCTCTCTCATTCTCTCTCTCTCTCTCTCTCTCTCTCTCTCTCTCTCTCTCTCTCAGTCACACACACACACAAACCCAGAGAGAGAGAGAGATTGCCTAACCCCCCACCCCTCCCTCCCAAGGCAGCCACATCCCTCCACTAACCTGCTTTCCTGCTCTGTTCTCCACTGCACGTACAGGACAAGAAAAGTAATCTGTGCAACTATGGTAAAAAAAAATATATCAGAAATTCAGACCTTCCAACTTCTTGCAAAAAAAAAAAAAAGATCTCGCAAAGTTGGAAGGTTTTTTTTGCTGTGACCAAGAGCAGCATGGCCAGGAGGGCAAAGAGCCCTCCCAAGACCAACAGCAGCAGGTGCAGCCGGGCAGAAGTGGGGGGGGAGGGAGCAAGCAATCCCAATGCACCACACGGCTTTCTGCCTTGTAGCAGCAGCCTGCACAAGTGCACAGCCAGCTCAAGAGCTAGTGCCCACCAGGGCCAACGCCCGAAGAGCACCTGTTCCAGCATGTTTTGGAAGGGAGTTTTAAAAATCCTGCAGTCTTTCACTGCCGCCGTGCAAACCCCAGCATGGGCAATGGGAGCTGCACCTTCTCCCTTCCAAAACATGCCGGGATGGCACCAGCAGCAGGCAAAGGCAGCGATCCAATCAAGAGCTCTCGCAAGGCCAGCAACAGTAGGTGCAGAAGGGGGAGGGAGGAGTAGACAATCCCAATGCGCTGCGGTCAAAGCTGGGGCTGGCAACGCCTCCAGAAGGACAAAATGAAGGCAGCTCCCAGCCCTCGCTGGCTCAGCTGATCCGCAGGCTGCAATTAAGGGGGCGAGCAGCCATGAGGTGACCAGGGAAGGGAAGGGCTGCCTCCTGCGCTGGACACACCCACCCCTTCACTAGGTCTTATTTTCAGGGGACGTCTTATTTTAGTGCATGCGCTCAAAAGCCTGATTGGGCTTATTATCCGGAGAGGTCTTAGTTTCGGGAAAACACGCTATGTACATCTACTATACAATACCTATATACTATATCAACTATAATAGAAGTGCCAGGTATGCTTCCTTCAAAGTCCAGGAAAGAATGACCCAAACTCCATTGTTTATAGAGAAAGGTACTTTTACTAGAAAATGAAGTGATCGCAACCAAGGAAAAGCAGATTCTGAGACAAAACACACAAAAATTGCAGATAGAAAGCATCCCCTCCCACTGTCCAATGTAAATAATCCAATCCAAAGGTCTCCCAGGGGTCAGGTGGAAGCACACGTCTGGCAGCGTCATCAATCAGGAATGCCACAACCATTGACCCGATAGCAGCTTCAAAGATGCAACCCAGTAGCTTAAGTTTCACTTTCGTTTCCCCCCCATGCTAACTAGCTCTCCCCCCTCCCGTTACCATGGCAGCCAAAGCAGTAAAGGCGGAGGCTGACATTCAGCCCCTCTGCAGAAGAGATGTTAGTCCTAAAAAGGAAAAGGAAAAGGGGAAAGGAGATAACAGCACAACATAAAAATTAAGGTTTATCAGGATATTTGGTGTGAAACAACTGTATTTTCTTTGGTGCCCGGACATCACATTTATTCACCCATTCAGCTTTAGACAATGGGAAGTCCTTCCAGGCCACCAGATACTGCACTTTACTGTGATGCTTCCTAGAGTCCAAGATCTCTTTAACCTCGAAATGTGGTTCTCCTTCAATCAGTATGGGGACTGGAGGGGATTCCTGGTCTGGACGCAAAGGGGATGAATGTTCCGGTTTCAGCAAGCTGACATGAAACACAGGGTGGATACGTCGCAAATTTTTTGGCAATTCCAATTCAACTGTGACTGGGTTAATGACTCTAGTGATTGGGAAAGGGCCCACATACTTGGGTCCAAACTTTTTTGATTTCTGGGAAGTTTGTAAATATTTGGTGGAAAGGTAAATCATGTCACCCACTTTGTAAGCATGTGCCAGGCACCTCTTTTTGTTGGCTTGGGCTTTATGTGCTCGGTGTGCTTCATCTAGAGCTTTTCAAGTTACTGCCCAAGTGCCTCGTAACTGTTCGATCCACTCAATTAAAGAGGGGTTCTGTGGGTTTTCATGAGGTAGCTCTGGGATTGGCACAAATTCTTGGCCAGAAGTCACCTTGAACGGAGTGAAACCTGTGCTGCTATGTATGGAGTTATTATACGCCACCTCCACAAATGGCAATAAGTCCACCCAGTTATCTTGCTGGTAATTTATGTAGCATCTCAGGTACTGTTCTAACACTGAATTGGTTCTCTCACAAGCCCCATTTGTCTGGGGGGGCGGAGCTTAACCCCTGGGTGGAGCCTATTAACATTAGAAACTCCTTCCAAAAGTTAGAGGTAAATTGCACACCCCTGTCCGAGATTATACGTTTTGGAGCCCAATGTAACCTATAAACATGTTGAATAAACATTTTTGTAACGGTTTTAGCTGAAGGGATTTTAGAACAAGGGATGAAATGCACCTATTTGGAAACAAATCAGTTAGTGCCCATATGACTATGTACCCCCCACTCTCTGGCAGGTCTACAATGGATATCTCTTTCCAAGGGGCATTTGGCCTTGCCACACTCTGAAGTAGACCAGGAGGTTTCCCCAGAGGTCTCTTAGCTGAGGCACATACCAGACAGCTAGCTACATATGCCTCTATGTCTTTTTTGAGTGCAGGCCACCAGAATTGTCTTTTAATGAGATGTAGTGTTTTAACAAATCCAAAGTGTCCCGCCACTTTGGCGTCATGAGCGTGCTGCAACACTGTTGCTCTCAAACTGGCAGGAACATGCAATTTGGCCCTGATCCAAGCTAATCCATCACGAAGTGTACATTCATTTGAGTGGGTTTGATTTGATTTGATTTGATTACATTTCTACGTAATCACCGTCTGAACCATTTCTCTGTAATCACCGTATGTACATTTCTCTGTAATCACTGTATGTAAACCATCCTGAGTCCCAAAGGACTCAGGACGGTGTACAGCCATAATAAAACAATCCTAGCACAAAAATTAAAAGCATTTAAAATAATTTAAATCATTTGGCCATATTAAAACCCCTAGCTAAAACCCCTTTAAAACCATTAAAACCCACTTAAAGTAATTCATTTGGTCAGGCTGGCTTGTTGGAACAATAGAGTCTTCAGCGCACGACAGAAGGCACGGAGATCGTGGATCCTTCTTATATCTGGGGGAAGCTCATTCCATAGGGCAGGAGCCCCCACAGAGAAGGCTCTCCCCCTGGGGGTCGCCAGCCGACATTGTTTGGCTGACAGCACCCTGAGGAGGCCCTCTCCGTGAGAGCGTATCGGACAGTGGGAGGCATTTGGTGTCAGAAGGTGATCCTGTAGGTATCCCGGTCCTAAGCCATGGAGCGCTTTGAAGATGGTGACTAGGACCTTGAAATGCACCCGGAAAACCACTGGGAGCCAGTGCAGCTTGCGCAAGAAAGGTGTTACACAGGAGCAACGAGTCGCTCCCATAACCACTCGTGCAGCCGCATTCTGGACCAGTTGGAGCCTCTGGGTGCTCCTCAAGGGGAGCCCCATGTAGAGAGCATTACAGTAGTCCAGATGGGAAGTGACAAAGGCATGAGTGACCAAGCGTAAGGCATCCTGATCCAGAAAGGGACGCAACTGGGAAATCAGGCGAACCTGATAAAAAGCCCCCCTGGCCACGGCCGTCATATGATCATCTAAAGACAGCCGCGTATCCAGGAGGATGCCCAAGTTGCGACCCCTCTCTGAGGGGGGCAAGATCTCATCCCCAATAGCCAGCGATGGTACCAGATGACTATATCGGGGTGCTGGAAACCACAGCCACTCAGTCTTGGAGGGGTTGAGTCTGAGCCTGTTCCTCCCCATCCAGATCCGCACGGCCTCCAGGCATCGGGACATCACATCAAGGGCATCATTGGGGTGGTCCGGGGTAGAAATGTACAGCTGTGTGTCATTGGCATACAGTTGACACTTCACCCCAAAACCACAGATGATCTCACCCAGCAGCTTCACATAAATGTTGAACAGAAGGGGCGAAAAGACTGACCCTTGCGGCACCCCATAAGTAAGGTGCCTCGAGGTCGACCTCTGTCCCCCCGTCAACACAGACTGCATACGGTCAGAGAGAATGGAGAACCACCACATCACGGTGCCGCCCACTCCCAGTCCCCCCAACCGACGCAGCATGATACTATGATCGATGGTATCAAAAGCCACTGAGAGATCTAGGAGGACCAGGACTGAGGAACAACCCCTGTCCCGAGCCCTCCAGAGATCATCAACCAATGCGATCAATGCCGTTTCCATGCTGTATCCCGTCCTAAAGCCCAACTGGCACGAATCTAGATAGACAGCTTCATCCAGGTACTGGGGAAGCTGTCGCACCACCACACTCTCAACAACCTTTGCCACGAAGCGGAGGTTGGAGACCAGATGATAATTACCTAATACAGCCGGGTCCAGGGAAGGCTTCTTGAGGAGGGGCCTCACCATCGCTTCTTTCAAGGCAACTGGGAAGACACTCTCGTTTGAAACCACTCATCAGTTTTTAGAGCTTCTTGTAGTTTCTTGAAGCAAATCACCCGAGAGGGCTGGATCGCCCCTCACCTGTGCTCTGGTAGTCACTGGTGCCGCTAGTTGGGTCGAAGGGATGATCGGGTGAACCACTTCCTCCTTGGTGCTGTTGTATTGAGGTAATCTGGAAAGTGCATCCGCCATGAAGTTCTTTCCACCAGGAAGTTAGCGTAGAGTGAAATTAAATCGATTGAAGTGCTGAGCCCAGCGAACTTGCTTTGGAGACAGCTTACACTGTGTTTTCAAAGCCTCCAGATTTTTATGGTCAGTCCAAACTTCAAAAGGATGCTTAGCTCCTTCAAGAAATTGTCTCCATGTTAACAATGCCCAACATACTGCAAAAGCTTCCTTCTCCCATATGGCCCATCTCCTTTCAATCTCCGTCAATTTGCGGGATGTATAAGCACAGGGTTGTAATTCCCCTTCTGCATTCTTTTGCAGAAGTACTGCTCCTACTGCCACATCGCTTGCGTCAGCCTGTACCACAAAAGGTTCTTCTATGTCCAGATGTTTGAGGACTGGTGCAGCAACAAACAATCGTTTCAACTTTTTGAATGCCACCTGACAGTCCATAGTCCATTCAAGGGCCCGGGAGGATTTTGGTTTTACTTCACCTTTTGTTTTCAGGAAATTTGTTATTGGCAGTGCGATTTTGGCAAACGAGGGGATGAACTGTCTATAGAAGTTAGCAAATCCCAAGAAACTCTGTAGTTGTTTGTGGGTGCATGGTGCGGCCCATTCCAGTACAACCCAAACTTTTCCAGGGTCCATCTCTATTCCCTCATGCGATATGCGATATCCAAGGTAGTCAATTTTGTTTTGGTGAAATTCACACTTGGAGAGCTTGGCATTTAGTTCAGCAGCCCTGAGTTTTTTCAGGACAGTATGCACCAATTTCACATGGTCGTCCATGTTCTCAGAGTAGAGAAGAATGTGATCCAAATAAACCAGCACCCCCTTATACAGGTGCTCATGCAGTACTTCGTTAATCAATTGCATGAACACAGCAGGGGCTCCTTGTAGTCCAAAAGGGAGCACTCGAAACTGGAAACATCCCAGAGGGCAGTTAAACACTGTTTTCCATTCATCCCCTTCCTTAATTCGCACTCTGTAGTACGCCTGTCATAAGTCAAGTTTGGTGAAGATTTTCCTAAGTGGGCTAGCATGTCCTTCATGAGCAGCAGGGGGTAGACGTTTTCCACGCAAATGGCGTTGAGGCTCCTATAATCCACTACCAAATGAAAGGAGCCATCTTTCTTTTCCCGGAACAGTACCGGTGCCTCCATCTTTGGTCTGGCTGGTTGGATGAAGCCCCAATCTAGGTTTTTGTCAATGAAGTTTTGCAATTCCCCCAGTTCTCGAGGGGTCATGGGATAGATCTTTGGCTTAGGGAGCTTTACCCTGGGGAATATTTCAATGGTACAGTCCATAGCTCTGTGGGGGGGGGGGGGCAGCACATCTGAGGCTCTTTCACTAAAAACTTCTTGGAGATCCCAATACTCCTTTGGAATCTTCTCCTCCCCTTCGATGTGGCCTATTGCCACCTCCACCCCTTCGTGTTCTACTCCGTCCTCAAGGGGAGTTTCTTCCCTTTCTAGTCTTGGGTTTCTGGTGCGAATGTGCAAAACCCCCATCTTCCAGGTAACACGTGGGTTCCATCTACGGAACCAGGGCAGCCCAAGTATTAGGGGTCATTCCATGCTAGGGGCCACAATAAAACTGAGAGTCTCTACGTGATCCCCCAATTGCATTTCAATGCGTTCAGTCACAAAACTGGCTGGCCGTCCTCCTGCAATCGATCCATCCAGTTGACAGAATGCAATGGGCCTTTTTAATGTTTTTAGCCTCAGGCCCATTTTCTCCACCACTTTCAGGCTGATTATGCACCTGGTGCACCCAGAGTCTAACAGGGCTAGCATCTGCGCGTGTGTCCCTGTGGATGGCACTCTTATTTCTACAGGAACAAGCATGGGGCCCTCAGTGTGACTCACCAGATCATCGGAGTCAGAGTCGGAGTCCGTCCCGCTGTCATCTGCGGTGGTCTGAGTTCCCAACTCACCCTGGTTTCAGGGAGCGAACTCAACGACTTCTCCTTTCAGGGCAGTTTCGCAAACTTTTGCGAGTGCTTTGTCAGCCTTCTTTGGCCCCGAGCCAGTTGATTTTGGCACTGGCTTGGAGAAACATTCCGCAGCTCGATGACCTTCCTTTCCACACTTGAAGCACGTGAAGGACTTCGATTTGGGTTTGAATTCTGCTTTGCCCACGGCTGTCTTCGGCGCTCCTTTGCAGTAATAGGAGGATGACAGATCCCCTGCACAGCCTCCTCGGAGTCAGCTTCAGGCCAGATCGATCTCCACGTCCTCAGCTACTACGTACCAACTCTGCAAATCTTCGGGTACCCCCCGTGCTCTAAAGTCTTTGTAGATGTCTCCATTCAGTCCATCCTTGAAGCTCTTCAGTAGGGCCACTTCTGATTACCCTGTCCTATAAGGTCCCAGCTCGCGAAACTCTTGGGTGTATTCTGCCACCGATCTCCGGCCCTGCTGGATACCCTTCATTCGGAGTCTCGCTTCTGCTCAGCTAGGTGGTCTTCGAACTGCCTCTTAAGAGCCCCCATGAACAGGTTGTAGTTTCTCAGCAAGGGAGAGTTGTTATTGTGGAGGACCACCATCCATTCAGTTGCCACTCCTTCTAACGCATTTGTGACGCATCTCACTTGCGCCGCATCTGATAAGTAGTCCTCCCCCCAGTCCTGCATGTGGTTCCACACTTGGGTCAAGAAAAGCCCCAAAGTCTTCGGATTCCCTCCATATTTTTCAGTAAGGGGGGGATTTTTGTTTTTTTTGTGTCTGTGGGGTGGGGCCTGAGCTGCTGTATCCCTCGCTTGGGCACAAGCCTGAGATGTTTCTTCCCCAGCTTCCTCTTCCTCTCCCCCACATGAACACAAGCAGTCTCTTCTGGATCCACCCTGGGGTAGTCTCCTCCCTTCCCCACAGGGAATGCATAACACTCACGGCTTTTCCAGCTTTCTTCAGCATCGTGGAGAAGTTGCATAGCTTGAGCAATCATGAGGCTCTCCTTTTGGTCTTGCAGCCACACAGCCTCTCCCTTATGGGGCCTGGAGCTGGTTACTCCTTGGGGGGTCCTCCCCAGGTCCGGCAACCTTCCTACTCCCCTCGATCATCTGGCTTCCTCTGGCTCCTCTCTTAGCTGAATTTTTTCCATCCACTCCGCAGCTTCCTTCTCCACTTGAAGTGAAGTTATCGTAGAGCCAGAAGCTCCCGTCTGATCTCCTTCACTCTCTTGATCAGACATTCTTTTGGATTCAGCCCCCTCGGTGTTTATCCGGGATGGCTGGAGAAAAGAGATTCTGCTTAATGTCAAGTATGCTTCCTTCAAAGTCCAGGAAAGAATGACTCAGACTCCATTGTTTATAGAGAAAGGTACTTTTACTAGAAAATGAAGTGATCGCAACCAAGGAAAAGCAGAATCTGAGACAAAACGTGCAAAAATTGCAGATAGAAAACACCCCCTCCCACTGTCCAACGTCTCCCAGTGGTCAGATGGAAGCACATGTCTGGCAGCGTCATCAATCAAGAATGCCACGTTGACCCAATAGCAGCTTCAAAGATGCAACCCAGTAGCTTAAGTTTCACTTTCGTTTCCCTCCAGCACGCTTCCCCCCCCCCATGCCAACTAGCTCTCCCCCCTCCCGTTACCATGGCAGCCAAAGCAGTAAAGGCGGAGGCTGACAAGAAGTTTATATCATTGTGACCCTCCAGTTTTGGCCACTATGATATAAAAAAGATGTTGAGACTATAGTATGAGTGCAGAGAAGAACAACAAAGATGTTTGGAGGCTGAAGGCTAAAACATATGAAGAATAGTTGCAGGAATTGGGTATGTCTAGTTTGGTGAATAGAAGGACTAGGTGGTGACATTATAGCAGTGTTGCAATATCTAAGGAGCTGTCACAAAGAAGAGGTCAACCTATTCTTCAAAGCACCTGAAAGCAGGACAAAAATCAATGGATGGAAGCTAATCAAGAAGAATACCAACCTAGAACTGAGGAGAAATTTTCTGACAGTTACAACAATTAACCAGTAAAATGACTTGCCTCCAGAAGTTGTCAATGCTCCATCACTGGAGGCTTTTAAGAAGAGATTGGACAGCTACTTGTCTGGAATAGTATAGGATCTCCTGCTTGAGTAGGGGATTAGACTAGAAGACCTCCAAAGTCCCTTCCAACTCTGGTATTCTGTTATTCTGTTAATTATTCTAGATAATTCTCTTATAAGTTTTCTAATAATGGTTTAAATAATTTTTAAAAGTCCTTTTTTTTTAAAAGTTGTTCATTTGTTTTGGATTAGTTTTTTTCCTTGTTTTGATTTAGCCTTATTTTTCATATTACCTTTTAAAAATATTGCTTCCATTTTTACATTTCTGTACCTTGTAAGATACTGCAAGACTGTACATGATTACATAAATTAAAATAAATATATTTTTAGACAGTTTAATTTAGTAATAAAAAGATATTTAACTTAGTTCCCAGGGGACAAAGTAATTCAGTCTTTTAATAGATGTCTCAGCTGGGTTCAGATATGCCTTGTGCTGTGAATTATTTTTTCTTCTATTCAATTTACTGTAATTAAATACAAATTGTGTAAGAAATAAAATAATGAAATGAAATGGGGAGGGGAGGGGAGGGGAGGGAAATCATCATACGCTTTTTTTCTCCACTGTATTTATTGTTTATTATGATATCTCTCATTACCTCTTTTTTTTAATGCTGTAGTCTCAAAAAGTATATATAAGGTTGTGTGTGTGTGTGTCTGTGTCTGTGTGTAAGGTTCTCACGTGATTGTGCATCCTATGATTGGTGCTTGCTTACCCTGCCTTCCCTGCCATTGATGTATTGGCTGTTTCACAAATGGAGATATAAATTATGTGCAAAGACCTTTGTTCCACCTAGGTAGGATTATGATTGACCTACAACATCACCTCCTAGGGAGGAACTGCTAGGATTATAAAAGACATCCATTACTGACCCCTTCAAACTAAATGTGGTAATATCTACAAAATAGACTTAATTAAAGTACGCACATATCTCTATATTTTTTAAAAGAAAACATCATTTTTGTTAAAAAGTAAACTTGAATTATTTGAGATACATACACACACATATCACATGTACAAATACTTTATGCATAACTAAATTTGGAAATAAGACTTGTTTTTCTTCCTCTGCTTGAACAAAATAGAATATTTTTAAAAGATATTTTGGAACTATATTTCCTTTAGCAACAGAAAGATAGTGCTTCATAGCAGGGTCAACAATCTGCCATAGGCATCTATTTTTCCAGAAAGAAAATAACTTCCCTTGTAAAATTCTATTAATCCCTTGACTGAGCTGCCAACAATTTAACCCTTCTTCTACATTGTATTGCCTATTTATAAGCAGTTTTGCAGATCTGGTTCCATGCCAATTAAATGCAGCAGTTCAGCCAACGTTAAAAATCTGCATACAGCATATGGAACATTGCAGTAAGATTTTATTGTAACTAAAAGAATTTACTATACAGCTATAAAAGTATTTGGCCAATAGATATAAAAATATAAAGAGGATAAAGCAAACTATATAACTGGATCTAATGCTCTTTTCCTTATTTATAAACCTAGAGATTATTAATCTTTTTTTCAATCAATATATTTTGCTTATTACCGTATATACTCGAATATAAGCCGAGTTTTTCAGCCCGTTTTTCAGCCTGAAAAACGGCCCCTCGGCTTATATTCGGGTCACGAAAAAAATGCCTTTTTCCCTGCAACCATTTTGGCTCCCGAGGTTGCAGGGACACTTGCTAAAGCCAAAATGGGGTGTGGGGGGATGCGGCGCCCCTCCCCCGCACCCCTTTTTGGCTGTAGGGGTCAGGGAGGCTTGCGCCGGCAGCGCCTTTTGCTCCTCTTTTGCCCCTCAGTGGCTCCCAGCAACTGAGCAGAGAGGCGGACGATGCCTAACAAGCGGAAGCCAAAGCGCCGACGCGGCATGTTGCTGGGAGTTGCTGGGAGCC
>WNWU01013802.1:25957950-26004668 GCA_012654045.1 Ptyas mucosa | reverse complement strand
CCCCCCCCCACTTGTTGGGGTTCTTCCATATTCACCTCTTTATCTTTCTCTCTTTATGCTACTTTATCGCTTTCTCCAAAAATATATTTAAACATCAATTACATTTCTTCGTACAATGTGTTTGTTGACTCATGTTAAGTCACCAATATTTTAATATTTTAATTATTACTCAAGTTCCACCATATTTTCAATATCTCAGTTTTCTATAAACACCAATAAAACCAATTATTAATAAAATTTAATCAATCCCGGGATTATATCTCTAAATCCCTGAATTTATAATCCTTAAAAGCTGTAGATTCCAATATATTTTTGCCCACTGTTAATCATAATAATACATTTAAATATGCCTAATAACAGTCTTCCACCTCCTAACCTTATTATATTTGTGGTTATAATAAATTCTATTATATATCTATATGTGTGTTACTATTTTCCCAATTTGTTTCTATTAGTTTTTAGTGCAATCACAGTATTACAAAATATTGTGTCTCTATCCATCATCACTCAGCCTTTTTAGAATTTCATCATTTATCGACTTTTTGGTGATTCTTTTATATTTCTCTCTTGGGATCCTATATTTCTTTCTAATATTTTTACATAGACTGAATGTCTCCTTTGCCTTGTCCCTTATCTCCTTCTGCTGCATCATTTGGATAACCATCCATAACCCTTCCATTATTTTTGGGAAGTCTTCCTTTTTTTTCTATGTGCTACTGTAAATTCTTAAGGGATTTTCTATTCGATTCTTAGTATTCATTGTTACTGTTTTTTCATTGTTTTTGTTTGCTTGTAGCTTATTTTGAGCTGTCTCCTCCACTACTCCTTCTGATTTCTCATCTATTTTCTGAATATTTTGTTCATCTTTTCCCATCATTTGTTGCGGGTCTTCTACACTCACTTCTTTATCTTTGGACAATCATTTCTTATGATTCTTTGTCACACTTTCATAAAAGCTTTTAGCCATCATTAACATTTCTTCATAGAACGTTATTGTCTCCTGCTGAGTCATTTTGTACCAAATTAATATATTAAAACTTACTCAATGTATCTCTAATATTATCTCACCCATTTTCACTGCTCTGGCCACGGACCACTCCACACAAAAACTTAGTGTCCCGGTTGTCCCAGCTTGTGACAGACCAAAATGGCCATCGTCCCTGCTGCCGTTCGGGAGAGCTTTCTTCAGATCAACAAGGAAATTGCGGTTTCCTCATGATCAACAAAGTGCCTCTCTTTTCTTCACCACCCGTCCAGGGCGGCTTGACCCCATAGGGTCTCCCGGCAAGCAATTGCCATCTACATTTCACAGAGCCCAGCAGAGCTCTACTATTTTCCAGCTGTTCCTGCCGCAATGTCAACTGGAAGTCAGTAAATGCTTTCTGTGATTCAAAAAAGCATATATAATATAAATTCATTTATCTTTAAAGTGACACAAGATATTGGTTTTGTTAAGAAAAAAAGACTATGGAAACTAAATCAAAGTTAGCAGAGAAGTAGCATCCTACTTTATCCTCATTACTCATTAACATGTACCAGATACAGTAGAATATATACAATGTGCCATAGTACAAGATTCTGTTTGCTGATCACAAAGTGACCACTGCAGTCTTCCTTGATTAAGGGAATGGAATGATTTCATATGAAAATAAAATTAAATGAAAGGACAGTTGAAGTGAAAAGTAAATAATGACCAAAAAGCAGTGTAAATACCAGCTTCATTTGTGCTTGAAGAATTGCTGCCAAGCCTTCCCTAGTGGTCTAGTTTTTGAGGTTATAGTTGCTTGTTTCTACGAGAACCAAAAGAAGTGCAATGAGCTTTGTAAATGTGGTCTTCTGCGCTCCAAGGGCCTTTTTAGCTCTTGAAGATCATATGGAGTATCGCTTTCTTTTAAAGAAGTAATGTCTGAGAAAATGTTCAAACTGCAGATTAACACCTGTTTATTAGTAATTCTATCTAGCTGCACTGTTAAGGACCTTTCATCTGAGGAGAAAGAAAAATATGTGTTTTTATCAAGCCCAGTGAACAGCTTTCTTTATGTCTTCTCAAGTGCTTATGTTGAATGGGCACACACAAATGCTCCAAGGGACATGAAGCTGCTGCCTCTTAAAGTCATAATAATATAGGAGCTTCCCAAAGCAAACCTGGCTGATATTTGCCCATCATAATGAGATCACTGATAGCATGAGAATTAAATTTTAATTTATTCTTAAACTACTTCTGTTTCATCTTTATTATCCAAGTCAACATGAATTTAAAAAATAGGGGAGAGTAGAAACACACCTTTGAAAATTTAATTTGTACTTACATACAGAGAAGTTAGCTTCTATTGTAATCCATAGAGAATACTGCCTTCCAAATAAAGTTAGTTGATTTCTGTAGAGCTCTAAACCTATTCAAAAGGAATGTAAATACAATGAAATGCAGGACTAGAGTAATTTAAAAAGTATCATTGTGATTCAAAAACTCATAAAATTTCATCAGTGGCTTTATTAACATTATCCAAGTAATTAAATTTGGAGGAGAAAAAACATCTAATCAGCTCCATCAAAGATCGTATAGGAGGAAAGAGAGAAAGTGTCCCATTTATATGAACACTGACTCATCTTCTAAGAAATGCAGAATAGCTTACATATAATTCCTTGGCACTTGAAAAAAAGTGAGAAAAAACAAAACTGGTGTAAAATCCATCATTAGATTTGTTTATGATCTTGAGTAATTTGATACTGGTAATTAGGTAATTTTGTAATGCCAGTAAATAAAATCATATTTGAGCACTGTCTTTAAGAAGTGGGAGTATGCCTCTTGCCATTCATTCCAGCACCAAACTGTTGACTTAGCCTGTCCTAAAGACATCCACATGGCAGCAAACCAGCATCTCATCCATAAGCATTCACACCTATAGCTGTCAACTGTATTCAACTTTATACCTAAACTTACATTTTCTCCAATAATTTCTCATCCAAGTTGCCTTATATATATATAAAATATATATATTATACCAAATTTATATTTCGCTGTTAAAGAAATAAAGGGAGACTAGTATAGATCTATTTCAAGCTATTTAACTCTCATCAGCTAGCCATACCCTTACTTGGATTCGAACTTGGGCTGCCTGCATGTTAGGCAGTTGTATTAACCTCTGAGCCATAAATTCCCCTCCCTTCATCAGCTTGAACCAGGGGAGAGATTAAGTGTTTTTCTATCGAGAGCTAAATAGTTTGAAATAGATCTATATTAGTCCCCCTTTATTTCTTTAACAGCGAAATACAAATTTGGTATAAAATGGTTTGTCGTGAATGCAACTGCTTGAGGGCTCCTGGATTGGATTGGATTGGAGCTGAAAGGCGAAAGGGATGCAGTATGCTCCCTCCCACATGCTGCCCACATGCTCCCACATGCTGAGGTAGACCAGGTGTCTCGATAGAAAAACACTTAATACACACACACACACACACACACACACACACACACACATATATAATCTGTGGAAAAATGTTGAAAAAAGGAACCAGATTCTTTCTGCCTCCATTTCAACTCACATGCTTTCCGTTTCCAAATTACTGTAATTTGGCGTAAAGGTGGAATACTGTATACTAAAGAGAATTCTGTATGAACTTTTTGCCCCACCCACTATCCAGCTATGGACTATGCTGTCTCTTGTCTGATTGTGCCCTTGGGCAATGTCTCTTTGCCCAGTCTCTCAAACTCTTTCTCACATACTACTACTTACTACTACATACTCACATACTTAAAGATAATCCTTAGTTTATCTGTTTGGAATGCCTCTGCTTTGATAGACCCGAGCTGGTCTAGTTAAAACCAGGCATATTGATTGCTGGAATGAAATTTGGTAGGAAAGGTAATCCACGGCTCAATGGAATATTAACGAACTACTTGTGTTATTCACTGCCATTTTAAAATGTCCATGTGGGCTTGTCAATATGGCTTTTGAAATGTAACAAATTAATATCCTTACTTTGTTTTAATTTGTGGACAGATGGTACAAATAGGACTGAATGATGCATAATGCTGTCCCTAGACTTATTTACAGCACAGGAGCTGTCCTCTGGTGGCTGATTATCTGCTTCATTTAGTTGAAAGGAAATTAACCTTTGGTTTCCATGCTAATAACTCAGCAGGTAGTGAGTGTATCACTGGCACTAAAAAATAGGACCAAAAAAGCATTGGTCTTAAATCCTAACAAGGCCCATTAAAGAGCCAATCGCTGTATTAAAACCCATGGGATAAGGCAATCATTTCTATCTGGTAGCTGGAAATAAAATTTAAGAAAAGAAGAAAAATTAGATTTGCCATATCATGTAATTTTTTAAAAATGTATTTTTAAATGTTTTCAATTTACACATTTCTACATATATTGTAAATAATTGAAAGAGGTGTGCCTCAGTATAAAAAAGAATCCAAAGAAATCCAAAATGTTATTAGCTTTTTATGAAGTCTTGTTTATTACTTGGCGTTTTCCCTCCTAACATATGTCCGGAAATATAATTCAGTTCTGGTCAACTTTGTAAAACAACTTACTGCTAAACATATCAAATGCACAATTTCTGATGTTTTGGTAATCATACCAAAGCAGTAATCATATGACTGCCCATGCAGATTAAATCCTCACTATTGTACCACACCCTCATAACTATGTTTACCATGAAGAGTCAAAACAAACAATATGGAAATGTCATTTGAGCTCTATTTGCCTCAAAAAAAAAAAAGATTATTTCAGCCTTTCCCAGTTTGAAAGTTGACCAAGGAACAACAATTTTCAGAATTCTCAACCAGCATGCCAATATAATCCTGGGCATTGCAATGATAGTATATCTGAAGGCACCAGATAGGAAAAGCTGAGCTATGTTAAGAGGTTGTTTAGAGTGGATGCCAGCACACTTTACCATCAGCCATTCTAGAAGCCATTCTCTTCCTCTTTGGCAAATCTGCCCCCCAAAATTGAATCTCTTTTCATTTTATCTGGCAGGCATATATATGGGTAACTAGGCTTATAGTTGGCTTATAAATAGACATCCTAACAATTTTGCCTATTTACTTTTCTTTAAAACATTGCTTTTCTGGCATGTGCATATTTTAGTATCTGCAGAAGGTCAGATATATATATATATATATATATATATATATATATATATATATATACCACTTCACCTGCTGATATCCCATTTTAAATCTGCATAAGAAGAGAGCATATAGTAAACAAGACAGAGGTCATATTTTGAAAGTAATACCATAAAATTGGGTCATATGGACCCAATCACTGGCCTGCCACTGGCAAGGGGGATGGGAAAACAAACTTACGAGGCAGCGCATCAGTCGAAAACAAAAGTACATTCCAGCCATATCTCTGTCAAGGCTGTCTCCCCAGATTACCCACTGTGGAGGAAGGGGAGTAATCTCTACAACCGGCAAAATTGTTTCATTGGAGAATGTGACTGATGACACACCTTGGGGGGAGGGGGAAAACAGGATCAGAACTGGGCCGTAAATTACGGGGGGTCAGTTGGCTTCAGTTAGAATGTGCCAACATGAAGCTCCTAATAAATAACTGGATTTCTTTTGAAGCTTGGCTCGAGGCTCATGATTTAATTAGGGCATCGATTGGAACCCTGACAGATATCTTAGTACATTTTGTATTAAAAACAGCATCCAAATCAGCATGAATACAAGTTCTATTTTAATCTGTAAATATATCACAGCAAGTCAAACACTCTTCTTGTTAGATTGGGCGATAGAAGAGACAGGACGCAGCTCCAACAGTAACAACTCTTTATTATAAGATCAGTAACCCACAGCCAACTCATCAGACAGCTTCCCTTTTTATAGGGAGCTGTCAGATGGCTCAGCCAATGAACTTCAAGTATTTCCTCGCCAGTTTGGTGGACCTGAGTGGAGCCTATGCTCCACTCCTATTTAATATACAACACCCCTCCCCTCCTGGGTAAGACATTGTCCAATCAGGTAACTTATTTACAAAAGTAGTCACATAGACAGGCAGGGCGTTATCGAGCTCTAGTTGACTTGCGCAGCTCAGTTGATTCCTGGACATCAGCCTGAGCGGGCGGACCTGTTGCTGGTTCAGTGCTCACCAATTGAATGATCTGGATTTCATCGTGGGGTGTGGCTGGAGTTTCTAGGCCCAACCTTTCCCAGAGTCTGCACTGGAGTCTTGGTTCCTCAGGTGGGTGTTCCCACTGTACTATCGGGTTTGAGTTATGGTTAGACATTTGTTTGTTTTGTTGGCTAGAGTCTTCAGGGATCAGCCTCTTGTTGGTTTGAACTATCTCTGGTAGTCTTAGCAGTGAGCTTTCAAGACGGCCTTGAAGTTGGTCCAAATGCCATCGCCACAATCTCCCATCCTCTAGTTCTACTTTGTATGAGCGAGGACCCGACAGTTCCACTTCAGTGGCTGGAATCCAGAGGGCTCCCCCAGCATAGTTGTAAGCATAAACTTTGGCTCCTATTTCAAATGACCAGATTTTCCCTGTTGAGTCAGGAGGTGTTACAGCAATATAGTTTGGATGCAAGCGGTTTAATTGTGAGTGGATTCTCCTTCCCATGAGGAGTTCCAACGGGCTTCTGTTTGTCATGGCACAAGGTGTAATGTGTTGCATTAATAGGAATTTGTCAATTCATGCTTGCCAATCTCCTGTGCCAATTTTAGACAATGCTTCTTTTGCGGATCTCACCATCTGTTCAGCCTGCCCATTACTGGCCGGATGAAAGGGGGCAACGAGGGCATGCCTGATACCCTGCTCAGCCAGGAATAATTCAAATGGATTGGCCGTGAATTGTAGCCCATTGTCCAATACTAACACATCAGGGAGGCCATGTGTGGCGAATAGTCTCTGGAGCACATGGATGACTGCCTCTGCAGTGGTTGAAGACATTAGGAATATCTCCAACCACTTGGAGTATGCATCGACCACAATAAGGAAGGTTTGTCCTTTTACTGACCCTGCAAAGTCGATATGCCCTGGGACCAGGGAGCTTTAGGGGTTTCCCATTCCTTAGTGAGGGGTGCCGGTCTGGATTCCTGACATGGTGAGCAGGTGATGACCCATTGCAGTCCATATTAGGCCACCAGACGTGGCTCCTAGCCAAAGCTTTCATCCTGACTATCCCAGGATGCCCCACGTGTAAGACATCCAGCACCTCTCACCTTAATCTGGGGTGTATGATAACCCTCTCCCCCCCACAACAGACACCCCTTAAGTACAGTTCATTATGGCACATAAAATACAGTTTCATAGTTCCCTTCAATGGAGCACCCAGCCACCCCCGCCAGACATAATTCATGATTTGCATCAAGTCTTGCAATTTCAGCTGCAGTAATCAGGTCAGTAGCAAAATCCTCTAGCAGGAGCAACTGGCATACAGGGGCAAGGTCCTCCACCAGGTCAGGCAGCAGGCAATGGCTGAGAATGTCTGTGTGGCCCAGGGACTTTCCAGGCCAATGGACTAGCCGGTAACTGTACGCAGAGAGGAAAATAGTCCACCTGATCATTCGGGGAGGCAAAATAGTCAGTGTGGGGCAATCTCCTGCTAATAAGCCCAGCAGAGGCTTATAATCTGTGACAAGCACAACATTTCTGCCATAAAGATAATCATGAAACTGCCTGACCCTGGCAACAGCAGCCAGTGCTTCCCTGTCCAGCTGGCTGTAGTTATGCTCGGTGGCAGACAACGTGCGAGAGTAAAATGCAATGGGCACCTCTTGGCCACTGGGCAATTGGTGGCTGAGGACAGCTCTGACCCTGAAAGGGGAGGCATCACATGTCAAAACTAGGGGTAGAGTTTCACTGTAGTGGACTAGGACACTATCCAAAAACAGGAGATTTTTTTACAGTGGCAAATGAAGCCGCTTCAGTTTGGTCCCAGACCCAGGAAGCCTTTTCTCCCCAACAGCCTATGTAATGGTTCTGCCACAGTTGACTTCTGTGCCAGGAACATGCTGTAAAAATTGAGCAAACCCAGAAATGCTTTCAATTGTGTTTTATTTTTGGGGGTGGGGGCATGTCTAATTTCTGGGATTTTACTTTTTGTTGGGTGAATCCCTGATCCATTGATCAAGTAGACCAGGAATTCCACCCACGGCATGGCTATCTGGCACTTTTCGCACTTCACTTTAAGCCCCGCCTCTTGGAATCTTGTCAGCACACCTCTCAAATGGTCGAGTAATACCGTTTTACTGGTGGCAGACACCAGGACATTGTCAAAATAGGGTACTACCCCAGGAATACCCTGCAACAACCATTCCATAATGCTCTGGAACAGTCCTGGTGCCATGCTGACACCGAATTGCAAGCAGCAGCACTTAAAGGAACCCTATGGGTGATGATAGTTTGCACCTCAGCTGTACTGTCATCGACTGGCAACTGTTGATACGCTTGTGCCAGGTCGAGTTTGGCAAATGTGTTTCCTTTCCCCAACGAGTGCAGTAGGTGCTGAATGATGGGGACAGGATAGGCGCTCTGTTGTAGGACATTATTGAATGTACACTTATAGTCCACGCAGACATGGATTGAGCCATCAGCCTTGACAGGCATGATGCTAGGGGTCTCCCAACGGGCAGGATCGACCGGTTCAAGGATTCCCTGACCAATTAGTTTATCCAATTCTTTGTCGATTTTAGGTTTAAGGACAAGAGGAACCCTTCACGGTTTTAATCTAATTGGGGCAATTTGGGGGTCTAGGCTGAAGGAAATAGGCATTCCTTTATACTTGCCTAGGCTGTTGCTGAAGATGCCTATGAACTCCTGGATCAGGTCATCTGTGCTGTCATTGATGATGGCGTTGATTCCGGTGACTCCCCTGCCCAGGGCCTCGACCAATCCAAGCCGAGCAGGCTTGGCAATGCCCCGCCAACCACAGTTATTTTCAGGGGCCCAGAGAACTTCCTAAACTGGACCTGAAAGGTTCTGCTCCCTAGAACAGGAATGTGGTTTCTTTGGTAGTCTTTGAGCTGCAGCCTCTGGGGCCTTAGGTCTCTTTTCTTGATGCCAGGTACAGTCTTTTTATCATTTCCCATGAAATGATTGTTAGGGATGATCCCGTGTCTATTTCCATCTCACAGTTCAAACCCTCTATCTGCACGGTTATGTGTATCTTTCCCACCATTGATCTTGTTTGCCTGATCTGGTACGCCTCTTTTTCCTAAATTGGGGCTTCCCTCTGCACCTGGGGTTCCAAGATGTTGTTTTCCATCTCTCAGAAGTGGCGGCAGCAGTGGGAAGTTGTTTGGCTCTCGCAAGACTGTGGGTTGGCTAGCACGGCAAACTCTCGCCAGATGCCCCTTATGGTTGTATCTCTGGCATATAGTTTTCTTGTGTTTGCACGCTGCCCTGGGGTGTTGTCCCCCACACCCTATGCATAAGGGCTGTCTTTCTTCCATGGCAGAGTAGGCTCTCTTCTTTTTATATTGGAGTCGATAGATGTCATTTTTGTCTTCTGACGACTCGATCTGCTCAGCGCTCTCCTGGTGTACTGTGGCAGTTAGGCACAAAGTTGGCACATTTCCTACCTTCTGCAGGACTGCCGCTGATTTGTGTGAAGCTTCTGATGCTCTAGCTTCATCTAAGGCTGTTTGTAGAGTGAGAGTCAGCTTTGCTAACAATTGCCTTTGCAAGGTAACATCCCTCACTCTGCTGATTAGCTGTTCCAACAGCAATCCTCCAGCTCTCCTCCAGCTCTCTAAATTCACAGCTTTTCTGAGTGCCACTAAGTAAGGGTTCACTGTTTCACCTTCCTCCTGCATTCTGCTGTGGAACTCTCGCCTTCTTACAAATTTGGATTGCACTGGAGCATAGTGTGCTTGTAGTGCATTTTGAAGATTGGCCCAGGGCACCATTTGTACAGCGTCTGGTGCTACGAGTGCCTTGGCCATGTCGAACACCTCGGTTACACAATAGCTGAGAAACAGCACTCGCTTTCTGTTGTCCAACAGTCCAAGGAGATCATTGGCCTCCATGAAGCACTCAAACCGAATAATGTATGAGTCCCAATTGTCTGTGGCTGGGTTGAACAGAGTTGGTGGGGTGTGGGCAGTCATCATGCAGACTGATGAAGGTCTCGTTTGCTGTGTTGACAGCCTTTCGATGCCGGCCGGTGGTCCCCTCCTCTGCCGGGACTATAATCTGTTAATTGCGCTCTTGTCCATCCTCTTGTTCTTCCGATCCCACCTTTCTCACCTGTGTTAGATTGGGTGATAGAAGATACAGGATGCAGCTCCAACACTAACAACAGGTCTTTATTAGAAGATCAGTAACCCAGCAGCCTGCTCGTCGGACAGCTTCCCTTTTTATAGGGAGCTGTCAGATGGCTTGGCCAAGCTTCAAGTATTTTCTCACTAGTTTGGTGGACCTGAGTGGAGCCTATGCTCCACTCCTATTTAATATGCAACACTTCCTGCAAGGATTGGAGTAGAGTTAGGCTAGTGCTCAATAACATGTATATTGATATGCGTGGGAATGTTCTTTTGGGATGCACTGAGAGTTTTTGGGTGATTTTATGCTTTTTTATTGTCTATTACTGTTTGCAATTGTTTATGCATATGATAGGTGATTACATAAGTAAAATAAATAAATATTAGTTGAAGAGCGATTTGAGGATGTAATGGAGTTTGTTGTTTTTTGTGACCCTCATTACCACTCTAAGCACAATTATATACACTGAGACTGTTGGCATCTTGGCAAGTCTCACACTACTTTTGCTTGTCTCCTGATCAATTTCATTGAATGGAATTTAAAAGGATAACAGCAACTCCCTCAAGCAGGAAAAACAAATCTAAGCTCCATGGTATCAGAGAGAACATTTAAGTACAATTGCATCAATGGCTCATTTCCCCTTTCCAGAGCTAAACCATAGCTTCAACAAGATCATTGGCACTGACTTCCGAAAATTCCCCAAGAACATTCAATAATCCATAAGATTTCATAAGATTCTGCAGAGGGGATCTTGGTGCTCTAATACCAAAGTTTATCAAGTTTGGTCCAAGTATGACAGTGGAATAATTACATGCTTAATATCTAAACCACTTTCCCTGAAAGCAGAAGCAAAAAAATAAGCTGATGGGGTGACCTCTCCCATGCATTGCTCCTATAGTCTTTGAGACATGTCCATGGCTATAATGGGATCTCATGGTTTCTTGAATGCCTGGCAGCTGTATCATAAATGCTGAAGTATCCCAAGACCACCATCTTAGAATTTTCCCACACCATAATTCTATCAACTTCATCAGGAATACAATGGGCAACAGAATAACTGCTGTACCTACAGTAACTCGGTATGCTAACTTTGCACATATCATCCACCCCGCATCAGTGAACTGTCCACTTTAGCCCTTAGTCAGATAATAAGAGCTGACAATTTCTGCAGCTTCCACATTTTTGAGCTTGTACTTCTCACCTCTAACTATTGCATTGATAAGAATGTCTGGAAAACCAAGGCAGTCCAGATCACTTGCATGACTACATTCTGTAAAGGGCATAGGCTATGTTCTTCATAGCCTTGAAGGACAGGAAGATGAGCCACTGCCAAGGCAACAGTCCAATAAGAGGGACTTGAATCCAAGTCAAGTAAATAATGTAAGAAAATGTCTCAGACAAGCCCTTCCCTAGTTAACATGAACATCAAATGAGGGAAAGGGTAGCACATTCAGAGTTGCAAAATTTTGTTATTAAAGCTGTTACAATAAACCTATGACTTATATAGCATTGATGGTCTGCCTGGTTGGACACATTTATAGCAAATATAGCCTGGAGGGGGGAAATGAGTTGTTCACAAATCACTGTCTGGAGAATAGTATGTGAGTACCCTGCTATGTGAGTATACCCTTGCAACAGTGATCTAAAATGCATTTAAGCTCATTCTGAACCACTATAAGAACTGGGAGCACAGTAATGTATTCTACCTAACTGTAATTACCTAACTGTAATTATGTAGTATTTTCATAATAAAATAAAACACAATTCCAAATTCTTATGCTACATTTCTTATTCTATAAATAATATGCATACTCAACCCACATTCTGTATGACAGCATTGATGGTGCCGGATTCCTGCTTCTTCTCTTTTTGTATCCTATTTAATGTCTTGCAAGATTTGTTAATCATCAAATATATGCTCTTTGAATTATGGCAAAATGTGTTCTTGGTGTGCATCAGAAATTCATAAATGCCTTCAGCTTAAGATGCAGGAGACCAGGTCTCTTTCTTTTTTCTTTTTTTATTTATTTATAACACAACACAATATAACAAACACAAAACACAAAACACATAACATATGTTCCTTTTTTACAACTGTTTTGTAATGATAATCTTCTAATATT
This sequence comes from Ptyas mucosa, assembly GCA_012654045.1. NCBI lineage: Eukaryota > Metazoa > Chordata > Lepidosauria > Squamata > Colubridae > Ptyas > Ptyas mucosa. Next base: position 25,992,318 of record WNWU01013802.1, on the reverse strand, counting down.
TACATTTTCCCCCAATCCCCCTTATTCTATTTATATCCTTCTTGTCCCATTAACCCTTATTTACACTATAATTCATATCACTCATAATACTGATTTTATACATTTTATACATTGTCCTATAAACACTTTACATTTATGGTTTCTCCCCTTTCATTATTATTCACTATTTCTAATCTCCAGCCAATTATACCATTTGTTCCATATTGCATAGTATTCTGTATCTTCTTTTTCTTTAATTTCTTTTGTTAATTTGTCCATTTTAGCACAATTTAAAATTTTCTTTATCAATTCTTCCTCTGTTGGTGTATTTTTTCCCCAATTTTGTGCATATGATATTCGTGCGGCCGTTATTATGTGTAAGATTAAGTATTTTATTTCTTTGGTATATTTTCTAGTGAATATTCCTAACAAAAATGTCTCTGGCCATTTGACCAGGTCTCTTTCAATCAAATCATGGATGGCCTGTAATAAAACTCCAACAGAATTCATAGAAATAAGAATGTTTAAAGAAATGCAGCTTTTCTACTTTTCTTCCTTGTTTTCCAATAAAAAATACCAGTACCTTATTACAATTTTTAACATCTACTGCCAACATCTAGGTATGATTCCAGCAACTACATAGTTATGGATGCCAGCCAAGGCAACAAGATTCTCTTGAAGCACAAAGCTCTGCGTTCCACTGATTATGTACAAGTTTCTTTAACAGAAAAAGAAGTAATACTGATTACCCAGGTGGTTTCAAGAGTTTGCTACATTCCCGATCTCTGCTTTTCTGTAGAAAAAAAAGTATGCAAGGGAAAATCATGCAAATAAACACCAGATGTGAGTTTTAAACTAAATTCTAAAGACTGTCTCAAGGAATTTAAAATAGGTAGGAAACTCAGGGATTCTTATTATGAAAACAGCTTAAAGGTGTTTGTTCTCAAAAGGCCTTTACATATAGTGCCAAAAAGTATCTTTTTAACCTATGTTGTTTATGAAATCAAAGATGAGCTTCAAAAGATATGGTATGCTAATATTTTGTGGGAGGAAGTGTGTGTATCCACATGTGGTCTTTCCCAAAAGAGATTTTAGATTTCTTTCTTGGCATGCTTTGTTTGCTCAGTTCTCTCACATAAGTATCCCAAAGCAAAATCCAGGGCATCTAAAGTCTATGTTGCATCAAAAATGCCTCTAAAATGAAATTGGGGCTAATCAGGCTACTTGATCCTTTATGTATACTGTTCAAATGTTCCAGTGCAGTTTCTTCTGCATTGCCTCCAGCATTTTAATTTCCATTGCAGACTTCTGAGCAGCATTACAAATTCTGAAGTATTATCTTAATTGCTTTGATATTTAGAGCAGTCTAGATATTATGGTTTTTGGAAATCAAAGGTTTTTGAGAAACCCCACTATAGTAACATTTCATATCCTGTTCCATTCGGATATGTTGAGATTGTGTCACCCAAAATTTATCCAAAATTCCCAAAGTAAAGGGAAATTCTGGCTGGTATTCTGAGCAGTGTGTGTTTTCTTAACTGAAAGCACAAGGTTGGGGAACTGCAAGGTTATAAATGCCACAAGGGAAAATTCAGAATGAAAATAAAGTCACATATGAGATTTCAGATTGCTCTTACCATATAATTGGTGCTTATGTGATAAAATAAAATTAGAAATATAGATTATAGCCCCTGAAAGACTTATAAACTTTGGCCACAGAATCACTGTTTTCTGATTCACACCATTTTTTCTATCCATTTCATTAAAAAACAACTAGGACATTAGAAGCCACACCCACAACTGTACGCCCTATGATAGAGAGAGAGAATTAGAACTACTAATAGCAGGATAGAAATGAAGACTTGGTAATCATTATACAATGCGGCTTCTTTTCTGTCACTCCAATTTAATATAGATTTAGTAATACTGACAAACTGCCCTGTGCTATTTTCCAGAAGGACCAGCTTCATGAAAATCACTCTAAACAAATGTGGGAAACAGCCTAACTATTTGCAGCATATTTTTACATAATTATATATTCTCCAAATGCATATATGCTGAGAATGAACAGAATAAAATTAAATAGAAAACACTGATTTCAAATTTAACATAAGAGGAAAAATCTAATTATTGAAGCCTGGTTTACTGAAAATAAAGTGAAATAGAAAGCTGATGATTCATCTTGACCACAAAATATGATTCTGAGAAGAGTGTTAAATCCATGTAGTGGAAGTTTTCCAATGATCAAATAATAATTTAATTCAGATTTCAGATTTTGAAATATAATCATTCTTTCTTTATTTCATAGCTCTAAAATAATTCCATCAAGTTAAAAATCTCTATTTGCTTATGTAAGAGACAAGTGAGAGAATGAAAATATGGCTATTGGTTAGATGTTTCAAAGAAACATAATGTTCATTCATTCATTGACAAAGCTTCATTCTGTCAAAACAGATTTATAAAAATCAAAGCAGAGATCCCTGCTGAAGCAATCACTTGAATGAAGTGGCTTTGAAATACTTTACTGAACTTCAAAGTGCTACACAGATTTGGTGGCTTTTCTGGTATTTAGGGGACTGTTATAGATAACATGTAATGTTACAACTTATTTATTTATATCCCACATTTATTACTTTTTATAACTAACTCAAGCTGGCAAACATACTTAATACTCCTTCCTCCTCCTATCTTTCCCACAATAATCCAGTGAGGTAGGTGGGCAAAAAGAGGGTGACTGGCCCAAAGTCACCAGTTGGCTTTCATGCCTAAGGTTCTGAAAAACATTCAGGTAGGGAAGGTATGTTGCAGACTTCATCTGTTAAAGAATTCTGACTGGTTGAGTCCAAGAAGAGGACCTTCTCTTCTTTGTCCATTGCCCCTGCCCATTGGAATATTCTCCCCCCAAAAAGCAAGGTGAGCCTCCAGGCTTTTTGAAAATATTTAAAGACTTGGCTCTTCCATCTTGCTTTGGGCTCACAGAAGAGTATGCACCTGTGGAGCTAGTTAGCACCCTTAAGCCCTCCCCATCCTTTTAATTAACTTTTATTATTAAATGTTATTCTTGCCTCTATTTTAAATTTTTATATTCAGTTTTATGTTTTAAGTTGATTTGTACACTGCCCAGAGTCCCTCTGTGAGGGAGATAGGCAGTTTCTAAATGTGACAAATAAATAAATTCACAGTAAATCAAGTTTCTAGCCTGGTGTCTTAATTACCAATGCAGAAAGTGGGGGAGGGGAGTCAGGACGTGATGAGCTGCCTTATATTTGAAAAGACAATGAATGAGGTTTATTATCTCATTAAAACACTTAACCTGTCGATAACCTTGTTTCAAGCATCCTCATCCTCTTTCTCAGCTCTCAGTGTGAGCAGCTATACACAAATAATATTGATGTTTATTAAATGTTTGTTATTTCTTGTGTTAATGGAATATTATACTACTGTACTAAGCTGCCAATACCGCTGCCTTCTCAATATTCCTAGAATATTAAATGGGATAACCACACCCAATTGTATCAAAGCAGTTTATGCCCTTGACTCAAATCTTAAAGTTTTGTAATATCAGGCTCTTGACAATGTTGAATATTCAAATTTATTAGACACTAGCCTAAACATTTACTATTTTTAAGACTAAGAAGAAGTTACAAATGCCATTTGTTTGTTGCCAGATTCTTTATCTGTGGTTCTGTATGTCGCTGTGCTGGGTTCTTTCTTATACAACTAACTAATCTATAAGCTGAACACAACTAAGCCCTGGCACCAGTGAAAAGATTCTTCCCCAGAGGGGCAAGCTTGCCAAGTACCCAGGCTAATCTTCTTGTCATCCCAAAACCCAGAAGCACAGACTGCTACAAGGACAAGTTAGTGGTGATTTCCCCCTGTAATATGAAACCTGTCATCCCAGGAAATGGAAAATAAGAGTTCATCTTTTAAATAGTTTTGAAAAGGTTTTGTTTCAAATGTAGACTAGGACACATTCTGCATTGGTTCAGCACAATTTCGGCTCTTTTCTAGACAATTGAAGGTTGCCACTGTGCTTTCTTTTTCTCAATCTACTCCCTCTGCCTTAAGCAAGGTGTGCAGGGAAATATTTCAAACCATTTATGGCAGCAAAACATCGAAGATATTCAGCTGAAAATCTGGCAAGGTCAATGTCCTCCAAAAGATCTATCATCCCAACAATTTTATTTTTCTTCTGCTAAATAAATGAAGCAGCTGCAGGCATATAATACTTTTCCATTTTAACCTATGGGCTTATTTTCCCAAGCTGAATCTTGGAGCAACTGCATTGGCTTGCCATCAAATTTTAAGTTATAAGGCCAGATCTCACCTTTTGCTTTTGGAATCTTGAACCACTTTTGGAATCTTGAACAACCCTAAGGCCAATGGTTTACCCCCAGCATCCTCCTTAACAAATTATTTTGAGTTCTCTCCAATATGGGGGCCTCTGTAAGACCCCAGATTTCGGCACCATAGAACATAATCGGAACAAGTTTAGCCTGAAAGACTTTACGAATTAGTAAAATTGAGGTTGGTTGAATACATTTACTTAATTTGGATACAAGGCTTGCCCCAGCTCTGACCTTTTGAGAAATGTATTGATGGTGCGGAGTCCAACCACCTGCACTGGAAAAAACAATTCCAAGATAGGTATATTGGGTAACTTGCTCAATCTTTGTGTCATTAATATTCCAATTATGCTTTTTATTCTTATTGCCAAAGACTAAAACTTTTGATTTAGCTACATTTATAGTCAAGTGGTTTGTAGTACAATAACGTGAAAGCTTGGCAAGAAGCCTCCTCATCCCTATTTGGGTTCTAGAAAACAGCACTAAATCATCAGCATACATTAATACATTAATAAATCTTGAGCCTATTTGGGGGCTGTGTGTTAGAAGATCTTCCAGCTGTGCTGGGATATCATTTATATAAAGGTTAAAAAGAGTAGGGCCCAGCAGGCAGCCCTGCCTCACTCCTCTGGTTGTTGGTATGCTGTTTGTTGAGGCCCCATTTGCTGCATATCTGACTCTAATTGGGGAGGCAAAGTGTCTCTTTCCTGCTCCCAAAAGCCTAGCGTTGACTAAGATTCTGACCCTTTGACAGATCCGGAAAAAGCCTGATTTACTTTTTAAAAAGGCATGAGCTAAAACTACAGGAAAGCCTGGACTGGTTCTTTTATTTTTCTCGTTTTCCTACATTTAACAAATATTGGAACTGATTTTATAGTTATTAAACTTAGATGGACTTTTTAAAAATGTGGTTTTTTTTAAATATTTGTAATAAATGTAGTAAAAATGGAGAAATAGAGTAAGAGCGGCATCTACTGGTTGGAATGGACATTACAAGTGAAAGGAAGAAGATTGTTATGACTAGTGTTGTTATTTTTAGACTAGAGTCTGAAACAAAATAACACCTGTGGACTTTTTACATTCAAAGTTTGGATATACATAATAAAAACATTGAAATGCTTTGAAGCTTTATGGATTACAAATATATTTACTAAAGTGAAGTAGAGAAACAGTTTGGATTTGTTTGGAGACTTAGTGGATGATTCCCCCCCCCTTTTTTTTACCTTCTATTTTTTCTTCTTCTTCTTTTCTCTCTAGTTCCTGGATTGGTTAGATACTGCAAACAGTGCATTTTGTTCTTCCTCCTAGTTTAATACATTGGGATATAAATACATCTCATAGTGAACTGAGAACTACAATGTCTTGGGAGATTGGTGGACCTTGTGGATTACAAATATTAATTACCTTGTGGATTACAAATACTAACAGGAGGACGAAGAGGAGGAGCAGGGAAACAACTGTTTGTAAAGAAGTGTTCTAAATAGTTTTGGGATTAGTTCATGGACTGATCTGGTGGACTATAAAAATTACAAGATTGTGCAATTGGTTGGAAATTGGAAGTGTGTTCTCCCCTTGGTTTTCTAATAGATTAAAACAGCGGGGTCAGGAGCTGGTTAGGGAATAGGAGATTATTGTGTATTTAGCTAAACTAAGTGTTAGATTAACTTGGTTAATAGATACAAGCAGAAATGGCAAGCAGCCCAAACCTAAGCAAATTAGGAAAGAAAACAACATCTGTACCATCATCTGCAATATCAGCAGCACCATCAAGCCCATTAAATCAAAGGTCTATAGAAAGTATGCTTCAATCAGAAAAATCAAATTCATTTCAAAAAGATGATGTTCAAATCTTTAAAGGAGGCCATAACAAAAAAACATAATGAGGTAAAAAGTGAGTTGGGAGAAGTGAAAGAAACAATACAAAATATGAATGAAAGAATAGGGAATTTTCAACAAGTGATAGCAAAAAAATGAGCAAAGGATTCAGATAATAGAAGAGAAATCAAAACAAGCAGAGAAAAAAATGGAGGAAATGAACCAAAGGTTGTCACAGGAAAACAAAGAGCTGGAGGAAAAAATGATATCATTGCAAATGGAAAAGGCCGATTATTTTCTGAGATTTCAAAATATAGAAGAGGAAGAAGGGGAAGACCTACCTGACATCATGACAAAACTGTTGGCAAACGCCTTACAGATTACAAAGCAAGAAATGCAGGCTGAGATCAACGAAATTTTCCAAATACATACAAGCTATGTGAGAAGACATAATCTTCCAAGAGAAGTACATGTCAGATTTGTTAAGAAGATGATAAGAGTTGAAGTACTCAAAAAAAGCAAGAGATGAACTATTGCAATACAAAGGCAAAGAAATTGTGGTGTTGAAACAGGTGCCAAGAAGAGTATGAAACCTAAGGAGACAATAACAATTTCTGACAGGCCAGCTGATTAAATACAATGTAAATTTTAGATGGTTAACACCGGAGGCGATATTAGTAACTTGGAATGAAAAAAGATATAGATTGGACTCATTAAATAAAGCACATGAATTCTATGAATATCAATTTGGCACCACTGAAGAACAGGAAAGGGGAGAGGAAGCAGAATGTAAAAGACAAAAGGAACCAGTAAATGTGGAAAAAAGACTATGCAGCAAGAAGAAAGTGAGGCTGAGAAAATAGAACGAGCAGAATGAGAAGGAGCAAAAGCAAAGGAACAGAGACAAATAAGATCTACTAGGACAATATGACCTATATATAAGTGACAAGATGGAAGAAGAGTTAAAGATGTTATCAATCAACATAAATGGATTGAACTCATTAATAAAAAGGGAAAAAACCTTCACGAAAATTACAAAAACGAATTTTGTCTCCAAGAAGTCCATATTAAAAAGCAACACAGCAAGCTTCTAGAATACCCCAAAATTGGAAAAGTATATTTCTCATTAGCACAATAAAAGAAAAGGGGGGTGACGTTATAGATAAAGGATACAATAAATGCTAAACAAATTTACATAGATGAAGAAGGGAGCATTTTGATGGTGGAGGTAATAATAAACCAAAAACAAATACTGTTGATAGCAATATATGCGCCGAATAACAAACAAGAGGAATTTTATAAAAAACTCCATATGAAAATAACTGAAATGGACTATGAAAACATTTGTGTGTTAAGAGATTTTAATGCAATTGTGGATGCGAAATTGGACTATAGAAGCAGGAAAGCAGGTAAAAAGGCATGAAAAACACTACCAAGCACCTTTTTTAAAATGACAGAAGAACTATTACTTAAAGATACATGGAGAGAAATGAACTTAGAGAAAAGTCAGTACACATTTTATTCAGATAGACATCAATCATGGTCAAGAATAAATATGATATGGATGACACCAGAATTAAGACCATATGTACAAGAGATAGAAATTGAACCAAAGTATGGGCAGATCATAATCCAATAAAAATAAAATGGAAAGGCCAAAGGAAAAAAGCGAGATGGATCAAGCAATACTAAAAGATAAAAAATGTATACAAATAATGGAAAAAGAAATGGATTTCTTTTTTAAGGAGAACAGAAAAGAAGAGACTTCACTACAAAACGTATGGGATACGCAAAAGCATATATTCTGTTATAACCTACACAACAAAAAAGAACAAGAAAGAGACTAGTAGAAGAACATAAAAGACTGAAAATAGAGCTACAGAAAGAACCGCAAAAAAGAAATCTTAAAAAACAAATGCAATTAATAAAACACAAACTTAATAGAAACAGAAGAACTAGCACAAAAAATTAAAAGAGCAAAACAAAACTACTTTGAAAATGCTAACAAAGGAATATGGTTAACATATAAATTGAAAAAAGAGAACAAGAAGAAATTGATACACAGTCTTTTAGATGAAAAGGAAATCCTTCACCACCAGAATGAAATTAAAAAGAAAATAATCCAGAATTATTATGAAAAAGTATATAACCAAGAGAAGGTGTCAGAAGAAAAAAAAACAATATTTGGAGAAAGCTGAACTACCTAAAGTGCCTGAAACAGTGAAGGATATGTTAAATGAAAAGATAACGATGATGGAACTAACAGAAGGGATTAAGAGACAAAAAAATAATAAAACCCCAGGATCAGATGGATTACTGGCAGAACTTTATAAAGGTTTACAAGACATTTTAGGTTTGCCAATGATGGAAATATATAATGAAGTACTGTTAGAGACCAAATTACCAAATACATGGATGGAAGCAAATATAACTCTAATACTGAAAGAAGAATCAGATATTACACAGATAAGAAATTACAAGCTAATATCACTATTAAATGCAGACTACAAAATATACGCTTCAATAATTGAAGAGATTAAAAAGATTCTTGAATGAATTTATATATTCAGACCAGAATAGATTTCTACCCAAAAGGCAAATCAAAAATAATATAATTATCTTGAATACATTGGAGTATTATGAAGTACATTCTGAAAAACAAATGGCATTGATATTTTTAGATGCACAGAAAGCATTTGATAACATAAATTGGCAGTTTATGCTATTACAATTAAAATATATGGATTTTGGGGAGAAATTTATCAACACAATTAAGGCTATATATTCTAAACAAACTGTAAAAGTGATGGTGAATGGGGACATGACAAAGAACTTTAACATATGGAAAGGCACAAGACAAGGATGTTCACTGCCCCTTTACTATGTATGTTAGCATTAGAAGTATTAAACAGAAACATCAGACAAGATCAAGAAATAAAAGGAATGGAAATAAAAACAGAAAAGTACAAACTACAGGCATTTGCAGATGATCTGGTATTTATTCTAGAAGAACCACAGGAATCTGAACCCAAGTTAATAAAAAGGATAGCAGCATATGGTGAAGTTTCAGGATTGAAAATGAATAAAGAGAAAACTAAAATACTAGTTTAAAATGTTACAGAGAAACAAAAAAGAGAGCTGGTGGAGAAGATAGATATCCAGATAGCTTAAAAAGTTAAATATGTAGGAATACAAGATGCACAACTATTTAAAAAGATAACTGCATGACATTATTACAACAAATCAAAATAGACCTGGAGAAATGGAAAAACCTGCAGCTATCGATGACAGGAAGAATAGCTACAATAAAAATGAATATTTTACCAATTCTGTTATTCTTATTTCAAACAATTCTGATAAAATTAGAAAAAAAATTCTTTCAAGAGTTAAATAAAATGATATTGAAGTATATTTGGCAAGGGAAAAAAGTAAGAATAAGATTGAAACTGCTACAAGATACCAAATATAGAGGGGGCTTTGGGTTGCCAGATTGGGAGCTATATTACCAGGTCTCTGCACTTGTCTGGGTGAAAGAATGGGTAAATCTGAGACATAAAAGATTATTAAATTTGGAGGGACATGATCTCCAATTGGGGTGGCATGCTTTTCTATGGTATGGAAAAAATAAAATACATGGATATTTTCAAAGACATTTTGTTAGAAATGCATTGTTAGTATGGGGAAAAATCAAAGAAAGTCATTATATGAAAATACCAGTCTAGCTCTCCACAATGGAGGCACTGATACATCCAAATATGATTAATATGGAAAAAAATGTAAGATATAAGGACATCTTAAATGACAAAGGGAAATTCTTTGAAATCGGAATTAGACCTAGATATTACTAGGTACAAATGAAAAATAAATTTAAAAATGTATAACTATTTATTGAGTATTAAAATGGAAGAAGAGCAAGTGAAAGAAACAATGATAAGCTGGGTGAAAAATTTTGGTTATCCAATAGAATTAGATAAAAGGCAGAAATTGTGGGATAGAAACTGTAAATTTACAATGTCAATAAGGAAAATCTATACAAAATGTTTTATAGGTGCCATTTACCATCAGCGAAACTAGCAAAGATGTTTGAAAATTTGTCAGCCAAATGTTGGAAGTGTAATCAGATACCAGGTTCATATTATCATATGTGGTGGACATGCCGAAAGGCAAAAAAATACTGGACTAAAATACATACTTGAGTGGAAAAAATGATAAAGCAATACATAGATTTGAAACCAGAAATATTTCTGTTGGGTATATTACCAGAACAGTATAATAAAGGGAATGCATACTTAATTTTACATGTATTAATGGCAGCAAGAATTGTGTTTGCACAACAGTGGAAAAATGAAGAGATCCCTATAGAGGAAAGTGTTATAAAAAAAATATTAGAATGTGCCGAGATGGATAGATTAACATTTAAAAGGAAAGGAAAGGAAAAAACAGAATACTTGTTAACATGGGATTTGTTTTTACCAATGGCTAACTAACAGAAAAAGAGGTTAGAAATTAAAAAGAAAAAAAAGATTTAAAAAATTGTATTGAAAATTTTGCAAGATGGATAAGCTAATTATACTATTACTTTGTGATTAATATTGACATGTTTATTATGATTATTATGATTATTATTGTTGCATTTCTACTATGCCCGGACAACACGCTGTTCAATAAGATAGGGAACTTTTTATGTTTATTAAAAAAATGTATCAATAAAACATATTCAAAAAAGAATATCCACTGATACAGCATAGATATCAGTGGAGTAAACTTATTCAAAGCTCAGTATTTAAATTTCTGAAACATGAGTCTTGCATGTTTCCATCTGGTTCAAAGTTCCATTCCATCCCATTTTCATACTCTTGCACATGAGAAAGAAACTGAGCCCACCTGGAGTTTTTCCACTTCATTTTTCAGTATAATGTCTGTCTTGTGTTTCTTGAAGAAGTGTCTTTTAGAGGTTTGCAGTTTTGATTTTTGAACCAAATTGCAAAATGCTCCCATCTGGTTTTATCTGAAGCCAAATGCATCATCTAGAAATGATGCCTGTAGGGAAAAGAAAAAATTGCTTTTGCAACAGAAAGCTAGTGCTTTCTATGCTTCACATAGTAAAGTAATTTCTTCATCTCTCTCTCTCTCACACACACACACACACACACTTTAAAAAAAAAAGACAGTCGCAAGTCTTCATACTTGATACAAACAAAAATTACTTTGTGAAGCAATTGCCATACACCTTTATCCCAAAATGCTTTCAATAATTAAACAATACAAGATAAGAGATGGCATATACTCTCAGAGAGCCAAAGATGTGTTATGGCTCAGACACATGTATTCAGCACAGAGTGAGAAGTGACAGTTTGGAAGAATAAGACATGTACTACTAAGCTGGCTACAGTGACAGGTAGGTTTTCACCTTTGGAATCTCTGAAATTGATGCCCAAATCGCAAGAGACCACAGTTAAGAATGAAGGCTGGCACCAATAACATTCAAGGTCTAGTATTTTGCAGTTATGCATATGCTATTTTTAACAGATTTAAATGTAAGAAAAAATGAAGAAAATAGTATCATTGGATTTTTGATACTTCAAAAGGTGATAGCTTCCACATAGACTGGCTTTCTTTTGCATGCATTGGCCTCCGCTAAGCCTCCACCTTATTAGATATTCTGCTTTGATACTGAAAGATGGGAGGGAAAGGTTAACAACAACAAAAATCTTACAAAAATTTCAGGGGGGTTATTTATTTATTTATTTATTTATTTATTTATTTATTTATTTATTTATTTATTTTGCAAGTACCGTATATACTCGCGTATAAGCTGAGTTTTTCAGCCCGTTTTTAAGGCTGAAAAACGCCCCTTAGGCTTATACGCGGATCACGAAAAAAATGACCTTTTCCCTGCAAGCTAGGAAACAGTGGGAGAATGGGGTTTGCTTACCCCACCCACTCCCAATCTATTGGGACTGCCTCCTGCGTCTAAAACTTTAAATTCTTGCCAAGGGGCTTCAAAGGCCCCCCCTACAGCTGATCAGGGTTAAAAGAAAACAAATGAGAAGATCTGTGCCGGCTGCAAAAAGGTGCCTGCTGCAAAGAACACTTTTTTTTTCTCCTTATGCTGAAACCAAAAGCGAGACTAAAACAGCTTGTTGCCTTTGCTGTTTGCTAAGGCAGATTTCTTTTCTTTTTCCTCATCAAAAAAAGTTGGTGCAAACAATGGGAAATTTATGGCAAATGGCAAAAGAGGGGAGTTCAAGATTTTAAAACACAAAAGAAAAAAAGCTCTATTTAAATAGGGAATTGTAATAATTGAGATATTATTAATTGTATATTGTGTTGAAAGCAGAAATGGTTAAGTTGTGGTTTGGAAGAATATTTGGGGAAATTATTTGGTTTATTATTATTGGTAAATATAATTAATTGATTTGTAAGAAATTGGATTGCATGGAAATAATTGGAATATTCATGTTCATACTGATTAATATACAAAAAAGGTAGTTATATAACTAATTGATTTATATTAAAATGTTGAATTTGTATTAAACAACTGTAATATTACATAATTAACCAATGTGAGGATGGATATAAAAATAGATGACAATGGGAAGGGGTATAATATAGAATAGAAGGGAAAAATTGAATTTGATTAAGATTAGAGATGAGGATGAAGGGTAATATTGGTTGTTTAAAAAATAGATGAGGAATAAATATGGCAAAAAGGGAATATAGAAATTGTAAATTTAAGTGAAATGACTAAACACTGTTTAAATTTGTGAACCGGCCAAATATTCTGTTCAAAGAAAATACATTGTATGTTTGTATGTGTGTTTCTAATTATTGCTATTTATTCATACTTGTTCTCTTTTATTCTTTAAAGTTTAACAATTCATTCTTTATCTTAATATCTTTATATGTGTTTGGGGTTGGTTTTCTTCCCTTTCATCTTTTTTATTGTACAGCAATCTTTCTCCTCAAACCTACCACTTCTTTTCTTTCCTTCTTACTTTCTCTTCCCCCCCTTCTTCTCCTCCCTACTTCCTCTTCCTTTCTTCTTCTCCTCCTCTCTTCCTCTCTCTCCTTTTATGCACATGGACTCCTTTTATGCACATGGACTACTCAGAGGGCTGAAAAAGTTATTTTTGACTGGTCCTCGCACTTGTGACCAGTCCTTGAACTTACGACTGTCCTCACATTTTACGTTTTGGCCCTATCTTGTCACCATGGTGAAGAGAAGCAGTTGTGAAATGTGTGACACTGTTTTTAAGAATGCTACAATGGGCATAAATGATGACCAGTCATAAGTGCGAAGACCGGTCAAAAGTGTGAGGACCTGTCAGAAATCACTTTTTTCAGCCCTTTGAGTAGTCCTTTTGTGCACATGGACTACTCAGAGGGCTGAAAAAGTTATTTTTGACTGGTCCTCACACTTGTGACCAGTCCTCACCCTTCTGACTGGTCCTCACACTTATGACCATCCTCACATTTATGCCCGTGCAGCATTCTTAAAACCATGTCACTCATTTCACAACTGCTTCTCTTCACCATGGTGACAAGATAGAGCAAAAACGTAAAATGTGAGGACAGTCGTAAGTTTGAGGACTGGTCACAAGTGCGAGGACCAGTCAAAAATTACTTTTTCAGCCCTCTGAGTAGTCCATGTGCACAAAAGGACTACCCAGAGGGCTGAAAAAAGTGATTTCTGACAGGTCCTCGCACTTCTGACCAGTCTTTTTTTATTTTGAAATTTACCAGTAGCCGCTGCATTTTCCACCCCCGGCTTATACGCGAGTCAACAAGTTTTCCCAGTTTTGGGGGGTAAAATTGGGGGGTTCGGCTTATATGCGGGTCAGCTTATACACGAGTATATACGGTACCAGTCTATTAAGTGTTCTCATTTGTCCTGCATTTATGTTTCCTTTCCAATGAGAATGAAAGAAATGTCCTTCAGCAAGAAACCTGGGTGATCTGCCTTTCCTCTAGAATTTCTGCATGCACATGGCAATGACAGTCTCAACCATAGATTTCTATGGGAATGAATTTGCAGTTGTGCTTTGGAAAGCAGCCTTGATTGGCGTCCATTCTAGCCTCTTTTTCCAGTCAAAGCAATTGCCTGTGAAACCTATATATAAAAATAAAGTATGCTTCTGAAAGTTGTGTACTAGTTTGCACATTAACTTTCAGATTTCACTATAAAATGACATGACTGACTCTGAAGGAAATAATTAAAAAAATCAATCATTCTTGCTTGCTTAGTATGTTTGGAGCATTGGTCTCTATGTTTAACTGTGGACTCCAAGAAAACAAATCCTAATAAAAGTTTAATAAGCTCATTGTAATAATGATCCTATAACGGGAAAAGTTGTGAGAAATGGAGTCAAATGTAGGTAGAATTTTGAATGGATTTACAAGTCTATAGAGAGAGAAATAGCTGCTAGAACCAGGCGAACTATTTTTGGTAATTGTTTTTACAAATGTACACACTATACAGACAAACACTGATAGCAAGGAATATTCTATAGCCATATAATAAAGTGTCCTGGTTTAACTTTATTTGATTTGATGGTAATGAACAAGCAGAGCCAGACTAATCTTATTTCATTTTTTGATCTGGTGACTTCATAGTAGAACATGATAAAATGCTGTCTATGTAATATATCTCAATTTCAGCAAAGCATTTGACAATGTACACCATAACACTTTGATAACTATAACTGGAATGGTACGATAGTTCACACAAAATCATACTCAGAATGCTTTAAAACAATCTGCCAATAAAGACAAATTAGATGTCTGAAAATTCAGGGGAACATTCCTATTAATGATTTGGATAAAGAAGTAAAATTTATTGAATTAATGAATTTTTTGTCCTGATTTTATTTATGATGACTTAATCAGGGTGGCATACATAGCTAATGAAAGCTCCTGCCTCCTATTTTTCCTACAATAAACCTGTGACTTAGATGGGTTGAACTGAGTGATACAATTGGATGGGATAACTAATTTGTTTAGGAGACACAAAATTAAAGGTGGACTTGATAGGGTAAAAAGGTGAGTTGAAAATAACCACATGAAATTTAGCAGAGCCTAATTCAAAGGTCCTCACTTAGGAAAAAAATAATAATTGTACAAATCTAGCCTGGGGAATACATTCAGAGTATAATTGATCACAAGCTGAATAATGTGACCTAGTTTGTGCAAAGACAAATATAATATTAGCCTGCATCAGCAGAAGGATACTTCCCACTTCACTGCATCCTCTGGTTCCACTGTATTCTGCCTTGGTCAGATCAATCTCAAATATTTATGCCATTAAGAAAGGTTCAGTGAAACAAAAATGGAAATTAAGAATTAACAAATTAAGAATGATCAGGAGGAAAATAAAAGTAAGAAAGAATGGTTTGCCTTGAGAAGATAGGACTGAGGTGGAAGGATATGTCAGCACTTTCAAGTACTTGCAGATACCCTATAGAAGAAGACAATTGATTATTGGTCTTTAACTGTCCTGTCACAAGAACACCATTTTGATACTTCTACTGGGGTAAATCTCAAATCTCATTAGTTAGGCTTCACTTACAATCTCTCCAGGTTTATGGATTAGCAGTCACATTCATAAGAAAATTACATTCCAAATCGTATTTATTCATAATTACACATTTAACAAAAGAATGAAACAGTATGCAGCAATTATGATACTATATTTTTCAAATTTTATATCACTGCACTGCAGCAGTCTGTTTAGGTGGTTGCTGTGGGTGTCTCTGTGATAGGTTAAGATGACCTACTAGGTTTGTCTTGCCATTACTTTGTACTGATTGATGCCTTTCATGCCTGAACAATATTGTGCCATTAACAATGTATAGTGTTGTGATTGATGGGTGGCAATGGAATTGTTATGAAAATAGTGCAGTTATCTCTTGAATATTCTGTCATTATTTCACTTTATTTTTTGCTCCTGTGGATGTATGAGATCATAAACATGTTAGATTGCCATTATCAATATGGGTATCCAAAATAGCACCACCATTAGTTCAAGCTGCCTGTTAACCAGTAACATTTCTATCAGAAAAAGCTGGCAACTTGGCACTCATTCACCAAAACACAGCCTCTATTGAGCAAATTTTTACAATAATACATATCAACTTTTAAAGTATGATATAATCCATCTGTCATGTTTATTCTGTTTTTATCTGAGTATTAGTACAGGTAGTCCTCAACTTATGACCGCAATTGAGCCCAAAATTTCTGTTGTTAAGTGAGTTTCCCCCATTTTATGACCTTTCTTGCCACAGGTGTTAAGTGAATCACAGCAATTGATAAGTTAGTAACCAGTTGTTAAATGAATCTAGATTTCCCCATTGACTTTGCTTGTCAAAACATTGTAAAAGTGATCACATGACCTTGGGACACAGCAATGGTCATAAGTATGAACCAATTGCCAAGCATTTTGATCATGGGGAATTTTAATCAAGGCTGTAATTGTGAAAAATGGTCATAAGTCACTTTTTTTTGTACTTTTGAATGGCATTAAATGAACTGTTGTAAATCAAGGACTACCTGCATACATTTATAGAACCATCACTATGTTGTGTTGGAGAGGGAAAGATATTTCATCTGCTTGGAATGGATTCAGGACCAAATAGAAGATCTTTACTTAAGTAATAACTTTCAAATATTTAGGCTAGCTTTTTTATTTCAGAAATGTTTTTTATCAAATCCATCATAATAAGATTTACAAACATCAAATGTAAATAATAAATGCAATAGGAAAGGATGATTCCACTCTAATTTTGTTGTTTTCCAATTCTTGAAGTTAACTTTACTGTAGTTAACCCAGAGAGATGAAAGTAATGCTTGTACATTTTCTGCTCTATCAATCCCCTGAGAATGGCCTTGTGTTTCATTGCTGCTGTAATCTCATTAGTAATGAAAATGTATTCCAAAAGGAATTATTGCCTATTCTGTACTTTGCTGGCATCAGCACGATTATTTGGGAATGGGGGATTTAATTAGCTTTTCCTTATTTAGAGTTGACTTTTCTTGTAAAATGTGTGTCAAAGTGCAAAGGTTTAATGGTTAAATGCTAGAATCTATACTGAAGATGAATATTCTGTTCACATTTTGAATGAAAGACCCAGTAAATATAATGAGAATAAGTTTTGAACAATATTTCAAAACAAAAATCTATTAAACTAATCTGTTCCACACCACAAATACACACACCGCAAATCCTTATGTCAGTGTTTGGATTTGATCCTTGAAACTAATTTTGGCTTGAAAAACAACATGCACCTGAGAACAACACACCTTCTTCTTCTTGTGCCATATCTGTCATTGGACATTGGCAATCATGTTGGCAATCCTATTTTTGTCAACAGCCGTATGAAAAAGTGCTGCTGAGTTTTGTCCAAACCAGTCCCTTAGGTTTTGAAGCCATGATGTTCTTCTTCTGCCTGGACCTCATTTGCCTTCAATCTTTCCCTGGACGATTAAGTGAAGGATGCCATATTTTTCTGGGAGTCACATCACATGTCCAAAATATTCTTTTTAATGGCTTTGATTATTTCCCTTTGCTTTCCCAGGCAGCTTGTCACCTCCTCATTTGTGATTTTACCCAGCTTATACATAACAGTCGTCTGTAAATCCACATTTCAAATGCTTCTAGTTTCTTCAAGTGGTTTTCTGTCAGAGACCAACTCTCTACTCTGTAAAACAGGATGGAAAAGATGTAACATCTGACAAGCCTGATTTTCAGTTTCAGGCTTATGTCGTGACTGCAGAAGACCTTTTCATTTTGAAGAATGCTGTTTGAGCTTCCTCTATCCTTATCTTTACTTCACTGATCGTGTCCCAGATTTTATGTAAATTAAAACCAAGGTATGTGATCCTTTCAACTTTTTCTAATGGTATTTTTTCCAAATTTATCAGTGGTAAATTAATGGGTTGTTTGCTGATGACCATGATCTTGGTTTTTGAGATGTTAAGCTTCAAGCCACATTTTTCAGATATTTCTGAGACTCTGTTGATGAGGAGCTGAAGGTCTTCATGCTTACTGGCAATCATGTATCATCAGCATATTTTAAATTGCTGATCTGAACACCATTTACTTTGAGGCCAGCGTCAATGTTTTCCAGTGCTTTGTTGAAAATTGACTCAGAGTAGATATTAAATAACAGCAGAGACAGAATACAGCCCTTTCTGACCCCTCTTCGTATTTCTGCATCATCTGAGTATTTTTGGCCTAGTCTCACATTTGCTACCTGATGCCAATATAGATTATTTATGATTTGGATGTCTTTGTCATCTAGTCCCACTTGTTTCAGGATTTATAATAGTTTGCTGTGTCTTATTTTATCAAATGCTTTTTCAAAATTGATGAAGCACATGTAAACACTGTGATTGACATCTCTACAGTGCTGTACAAGAACTTGAATGCTGAATAGGGCATCTCGTGTACCAAGATTGTTTCTGAAACCAAATTGTGTGATGTCCTGCAGAACTCAATGTGGTTAAAAGACCATTTTCATTTACATCCAGCAAACCAGCTCACTTACCTAAGCTTCTATTCAATTTCCAGACCTTTATTGCCACTGCTATGCTCTTTAGTCACTATTTGCTATCCTTAAAATGTGAGGGCCAAATTCTGAGAATGTTGGGGCTACTGTGTATATCCTTTTGGTCTAGATGTTACCTAAACTTCACTTTTATTATCACTTCCTTGTTGTTTTCAAAGACTTTTAAATTATTTATTAGTCCATCGTCAATATGCGTTTAGGTTTAATGTTCACTGTTTTGTGTAGTTTTAATGGGTCCCTGTTTTATGAGGTACTTTCACTATTGGGAGAATATTATAAAAAAAGAGGATACAAATATGAGTCTACCTAGGGCTCTACCTTTGAAGTCCATTAGAAGCTGTAGCTGGTCCAAAATGCAGCAGCGTGAGCAATTATGGATATAAATTAGTATGCCCATGTAATCTCTCTATTGTGCATTATGCATTGGTTATCCATAAGGCTTAGGTACAATTTAATGTGGTGATTTTGACCTATAATTCTCTTTATATTTTTGAGCTGGCAATCTGGAAGAGCACCTCTCTGGATAGATCCAAAGAAAGTGGACATACTCCCAGGTTCCATCTTTAAAAGAGTGCCATTTCTATCTTCCAAAAGTTGGATAATCCTAACCTTCATTTCTTTAAATGGGCTTTAAAGACCTGACTTTTTACCGAAGTATTGGTATAGAGTTTATATTTTCTAAGGGAGTTATATGAATGTGTTGGCTCTGTTTATGCCAGTATTAATGCTTTCTTTTATTAAGTGTGTCTCACATCTACTCTACTCAGATTTATTATAACTAAGGTTGTCTTATAAATTTGATTAAAATCAAATCAAATCAGAATAATAATAACCATATATGTTATTTGATCATGCAATCTTTTATTTTCATTACTGCCATGATGTTCCCTATATCTTCGCTGGCCTTTCCATTAAAAGGTCATATATCTTGTTCTATTTGAAATTTTCTTCTGTTAAAAATTATTTTGTAGACCATGTCAATTCTGTCCTCTAGAATTTCTTTGTTAGAAGCTATGTCAGCTTTCATATCTGTTCAATACCTAGCCCTACTGCCATGTAGCATCACTGAGTAGCAATGCAGTGAAAAGTCTTTTACTAAAATTATTGCTATCCTTACAATCCTTAAAAAATATTCCACGGGCAGATGCCTTCCAGACCAATTGGACCATGGCAGCCTTAAAATGCACATGCTGGATTCGCACAATTGCAATCAACAGTCAGAATTACAGCCATTGTGCTGTACCACTCATAGTAAAAATGCAGCTTTAAAGAATTCGAGAATAGTAAGCCTTAACTCAGTTGAAGGTTGTTCCTTCCTCTGCAAAATAGCCAAGGAATTGCTACTGTACAATGCTAAATTGACTGGAGCCATTACATAGAAAAATGTTCTCCAGATGTTTGGTAGGAAAAGACAGCCTAAGAATATTTTGATGGTGAGCGGTGAGCGTGACACGAACCATTTCTGCCCTGTAGAAATGATTAGTTGCCCACTGTGACAATTGGGTCACCAGGCAGCATGGATAAGCCATTGGTTGTTAATATCAATTCCTTATACGAATTGTCTAGTTCTGCAATATGTTAACAGTTTTCAATAGACTATTTTTTAGAAAACCATGCAGATATAAGATTCAATCTGCTTTTTCTATCAAGCTCTGGCAAGATATAACACATTCTGATTGTAAGATCCACTCACCCTTGTCTGGAGCTCTGTCCTAAAGAAGACTACTAAATTTATAATATTTCTCAATAGGCAGATCTGGGATTACCCTGTAACTTATTCATCTTGCATTTAACATTAACATCACAAATGTTGCATGTGCAATTTTACATTGATTGGGTTATATGGTAGACATAAATAAATGAGAAATAGGTTTTCAATAACTTTATATATTTAGTGATTAATCACAGGTTCAAAGCACTTCTCTTTTTTATCTCCCCGACTAGAAAAAGAAAATAGGTGAAAAAACATGCACACACTGGTGATTATAATATTTGTAACCTCAGAGGAGGTTGCAAAGGATTGCTGTGTTAGATATCATTTGAAACATTAATGAAAACAATGTTGGTACTCCTATTTTCTGTTTTTTTTTCTTTTGCAAAACAAAAAAGGAGCTAAAGATTCTTCCAGACATCAAAGAAATACTTTAGTTCTCTAATGAAAGTTTGAAACAGATCAATAATTAATGCAATGATGATGTTTTATGTAATAACTGGGGTCCCACTGTGTAACAAGTGCAAGATAGCTATACTCCACTTGAAAACAAACCTGCTGACATAAAACATACCTAAAGAAGCTGAGCGAGGAAACAAATTGGAATGTCATTCCTCTCCCGTTTGCGAGAATTAAAGGCACTTTAAGATTTAATTCATTTCTACTACCATAGCCAATTGGATACAAAATTTAATGGCTACTATTCTGATTTTGACAATACATTTCATGTCTTATGAGGCTTTGAAGTTAGAAGATTAGGATGAATAATGTAAGAGAAACATTGTTCACAAGTGTGAGATTTGTTAGTTTTCAATGCGAAGCCACTAGCTAAATCAAAGTCTCAATAATGCACAACTATTTGTAGGAATACTTATTTTGTAGGAATGATAAAATATGAAAGTGTCAACCTTTTGTTTTTAGTGCAATATTAAAAATCACATTAACTTTTAAAACGTCAATATCCATTGGGGAAAATATTTTTTTAAAAAAAATATATACAAATCAGGCATATTAAATTTTAAAAATTTTGTTTTCTTTTTCCAGATTAATTTTTCTATCCATAAAATAAACCTAACAACTCCGATAGGACAACATGGTTAGCAGACTATATTGTTATCATAATGGTTTTACAACACAACACTTTTCAAAAACAAATTTTGGTATGACTATTTGGGCATACCTGTACTGCATTTGGTTTTTAAAAGTATTGGGTTGTAAAATCCATAAATCACTTTGTAGCATGGTTGTAGAAAGGATTTATGGGGGGGAAAATAAGAAATTATGGAATAAGGTATCTTAAAATTAAAGATGAGGCAACTTGTTTTTTGCTTCATATTTTAAATGAATTAATTTAATTCACTTTTCCCTAATTAATTTGCAGTCAAGATACAGTTCTGCTTATGATTGGCATTTTTGTGATGTGGTCCTTGATTCAAGCTGTGTATATTAGACAAAGTTGTCCAAAACTATCCTTTTAAAAATTCATAAAAAATGGATAAAATCGGATAAAATATAGTGTAAAATTTAAATGCAAATATTTGTGTGAGTGATAAAGTGTTCTAAGGCTGTGTAAGGTTTGGAAATGATTTGAAGAAAGGGTACTGGGCATGCAGAATCCCCTTCTTCAATACATTAAATGAAGCAATGTTTTGCTAAGCTTCAATGCAAATCTGAAACGTACCCCTGCTTTAAGAAATCTACTTATTAAACTTAGATAATTCTTAAACAGCAATACCATTTATCTGACTCACATGGAAGCCTCACATGGGCTTCTTTAATTCTGAACATCAAAAAGACCAAGCTCATGATTACTGCAAGGAAGAGAAACATCAAAATAGAAATTGATGGTGAAGAGATAAAATGCATGGAAAAATTCACTTTCCTAGAGACACAGATCACTCAGAGTGGTGAATGCAGCCCAGAAACAAAATATTGGATTGCACTGAGTTGCACAACAATGATAAACATGAGCTGAATATTGAAAAGCAAGGATATCAGCCTGGCAACCAAATGTAGGCTGGTCGACTCTATCATGTTGTGAAGAATTCTGCATACTCCTTGGACAGCAAAGGTGACCAACAAGCAAGTACTGGAGCATATAACATCAGAAATGTCACTGGAAGGAAAAAAACTCAAAGAAGCAGTGCAAGATTAGAGACCCGGCCCATAGAATTTGCAAGAATCAGACACAATTGAATGAATATCATCATCATCAATGTGTAGGACTACCTAGGATTCAGAATTTTTCTCCCAAATCATGTTCATTGTAAGCATAGCCTAATGATATCATGCTTGTATGAAAAGAAAAAAAGAAAATGATTTATTATTATTAAATATATGAAAAACTGATCTAAAAAGAACATAAGCTTGTTCAAATAGAATAAAAATAAAGGTATGACAAGTTCATTCAATAGTCTTACATTGTTTCTATCTCCACGGCACCCTCCTTGGTTTCTGCCAATGAAGGGAGGGCTAAATATCCCTTCAGAATTAGTTCCAGAAAATATCAAATTGTTTGAAAGTCACACATCTTCCTGCAGAATCAACTCATGCTTGAAAGGAACTTGCTTCTGCTGCAGAAAACTAATAGTTGTGAAACAGTTTCTGAAGGTAGAGAATGGTCTGCATGGACCATTTTAAGGGTGCTCACTTGGGAATTCACTTTTCTTAAATCAAAGCCAGATATAGATGTCGTACATTTTAATATTCTCTTCTCTAGGCAGGATATGTCTAAACTTTAAACTTTATTGGATTTGGCCTCCAGATAGTTCATTATATTTGTCAGGTTGCTATATAATTTCCCAGTTTGTAATGTTTAACTTAAAATGTAATATAATTCAAACAGAACTGAATGGGCCATTCCTTCTTCCCACATGATGAGTAATTTCTCCCAAAAAAAATGCATTAGCCTTGGAGCTACACATGTAATCCTGGATCTTCCTCACGTCTATATATTTTCCCTAGATAATTATTTCAAGTTTAATACTCTTATTTTATTTATTTAGAATTTCACTTTCCTTTGGGCTTTGTTCAAGACTTTTCATACCAAGTGATATGGAAATATCAACAAGTATTCAGCAGCACAAGCGAGTTCCATTCAAGACAAAACTGTTCAAATATTTCATCAGTTTTATGGATGATGAAACATTTCTTGATTAAATAAAAATGAACTCAAATTATAAAGTCATTTGGACAAAACTCTAAGAACCACTTCCTGAAGTATTATCAGAAAATACTGCTGTCTCAGAAAGTGTTTTTTTAAAACATTTCTATACTGGCAAGGAATTCAGCCAATTGCATCCAATCATGATTCTAGCTTTTTGTAATTTAGCTATCATAAATTATAGTACTCAAATGTATAGACAACTGTAAAACAATAATTAATCAAAGAAATACTTATTTGTTAATATCATTTCAAGTTATTTCTTTGAAGAACTGTTTCAAATAGATGACGGTGAATAGCAATTTCAAGCCTATTCTTTCAGAAAAAAAAATATTGAACAACACAGATTACTTTAGAAAGAGTCAGTATATGTTCAGCAGTTAATGCATATATTTTTTTACTCAGATTGAGCTTCTCTGACAAATCCTTGCTGAGTCTTTTTGCTGACTTCACTATATGAAGCTTCTGAGTGACTCTGACTAATTGTGAGAAAGTGCACCACAAGAGAGATAGTTCCTTTGGCCAAGATACCTTCTGTACCTAATTAATCAAATGGAAGCTGACCTTGATCCAAAGCTGTTAGTCTACTGATATAGACTCATTAATAGCTCCTACAACTTCCTGGGAAGGAGACAGTAAACTCAGTTTAAAGTTTTATATATAAAATTTCTGGATGTAATAATATTGTTATATCCACCAATTTATACTTTATTACATTATAATAATGTATTTTTATTACAATTTATTATACAATAAATCTACAATCTACTTTTCTGATTGTGTATAAAAATAATTCTGCTTGAGATGAGATAGACTCAGACTCTGCCCAAAGTCACTTAGTGAGCTTCAATGGTTGAAGGAGAACTAAGCTATTTTGGAGAGGGAAGCAAAGGAAAGGAGAGGAGAGGAGAGAGGAGAGGAGAGGAGAGGAGGGGGAGGGAGGAAAGGAAAGGAAAGGAAAGGAAAGGAAAGGAAAGGAAAGGAAAGGAAAGGAAAGGAAAGGAAAGGAAAGGAAAGGAAAGGAAAGGAAAGGAAAGGAAAGGGAAGGAAAGGAAAGGAAAGGAAAGAAGGAAGTACATCAATCTACTGTATATACTCGAATACAAGCAGAGTTTTTCAGCATGTTTTTCAGGCTGAAAAAAGCCCCCCTCGGCTTATATTCAAGTCACGAAAAAATGCCTTTTTCCCTGCAACCGTTTTGGCTCCCGGGGTTGCAGGGAGGCTTGCTAAAGCCAAAATGGGGTGTGTGTGGAGGTGTGGCGCCCCTCCCCTGAACCCCTTTTTGGCTCCCAGGTGGTGCAACAGAGAGCAGCCCTCGCCATCCGGAATGAATGGTGCTGTTGTGGCGGAGGGGAGGGGGCGGCAGAAGCTCTTTTTGGACTTCTTTAAGGTCTCTGGAAGCAGAAGAAAGAAAGTCAAACACTTCATGATCCGTCCATGGAAGCAACCATGGTCCAGGGGCATCAGCCGGAGGGACCCCCTCTGCGGCCATCAGTTGAGCGCACTCTCACTTTGAAAGAATTAAAAAACAAAAAAACAACCACCACCATTTGAAGGACAGCAAAAACAAACTATAGTGCCTTGTTTGAAGGATCGGTGCCTAAAGCATCTTTTGTGTTCTGGCTGGTGGCGCAGCAATGATGCTTTAATGACTCATCGCTCACCCGGTGGTGGGGAGGGAAGGATGCTGGGGATGGTGCAAGGCTCTCCAAAGCTCAAGCCATGGGGCAGGACTTGCCTGGATACCGCTCTGGAAAGTCCCAAGGAACTGTCACAATGCCGGTTTTCCTTTAAGAAACGAGAGCAGCTCCTGCTTTTGGCTTGGCGAAGGAGCAGGAGGGGGCGGGCCTGCCTCCGTCACGTCTTCCAATTGGCTGCGTTGAGGCCTTCCAACATGGCAGTGCCCGGCTCAGCTCTAAATTGTGTGGACTTCGCTGAGTTTCAGGTACAGAGATGAAAGTGTGGCTGGTGGATCCCTACGGAGAGGCGCACGGGACGTTCCCCCCTCCCCCGCGCGGTCGTCTGGCACGCACTGATTCGCCTCCCAATCTGGAGCTGCTGCTATGCCTCCTCGTTCTCCGGGAGTACCTTTGCTTGCGCCGTAGAGGGGGAGGGGGAATGGGACGGGCGGGGACAGCAACGTGGAGCAGACTTCAAGAGATTCTCCACCTGTGGAGAGGAGAACAGAAGGCTTGTTTTGGGGGGGCTTGAAGGAGAGCTAGGTTCCTGGATGCTATAAAATGTTTCCTTTGCCCAGCACACCCAACAGCCGTGCACGTGTGTAGAGGGAGGGATGCCTGCCTGGGTGTAGTAGTGTGTTTGAGGTTTTAGAAATGCTCTTCCTGGTAATTTTCTCTAAAATAGATTGCATTGCAGGAAGGAAGAGATGAGAGGGTGAATGGTTTGCCTCTCTGAAGGACCTTAGGGATCTCTATTAAAAAGCTGAATGTCAGTCAGAGTCTTCCTATGTCCCGCGAATTTCAAGGTACCTGACTCAAAATGTCAGCTTACAATTTTAAAAAGAGTCCATTTTTTTTAAATGAATATGGACACAGCCATATAAGAAAGCAATCTCTATGAGTCCAAGAGAGGTGGTACTGATCTTATTTGTGGCCAGAGACTCACTTCTGTGGTAATAGGATGTGAATGCCTAGATTTTATACCAGTGCATCCAAAACTTGGATTGGATAAAAGTGGCTTTTCTTGGATAATGACAAATAAGCCCAATCACAACAGGGATATTTAGACAAGACAATATTTTTCTACACTGAAAAAGAAGAAAGTGATACTGACATTGGGTTAATTCCATAGAATCTATGATATTCTTACTTTTCACATATTTTAAATAATAAAAGGACTTGTTATTATGTATGATAGAAAGAACAAGTAGAATGGGTGATTAAAAATGTATGTTTGAGACAGGGGAATTTGGGGAGAAAATTATTAGACTCCAGTAACTGAGGAGTGTATAAAATACATGTAGGTGCTGATTCAACCAAGTTGAAGCCTTTTTAGCAGAAGGTATTAATATAATTTTAGTTATATTATATTCTGACCGGGGAGCACCTGCCTTAATTTCACTCCGGATGGTGAGGGCTGAGACAGAGAAAGAGACAAAGAATGAAAGAGAGAATGAGAGAGAGAGAGAGAGAGAGAATCAGAATGAGACAGAGAGAGAAAGAGTGGAGAGAGAGAGAGAAAGAGGGGAAGAGAGAAAGAGAGAATGAGAAAGAGGGGGAGAGAGAGAGAAAGAATGAGAGAGAAAGAGGGAGAGAAAGAATGAGAAAGAGAGGGGGAGAGAGAAAGAGAGAATGAGAGAGAGTGGGAGTGACAAGATAGGGCAAAAACATCTCCAGCCGCTCTCCCATCGTCCTGTGCGCTCTCACAGAGTCGGCCTCCTCAGGGTGCCGTCCGCCAAACAATGTCGGCTGACGGTTCCCAGGAGGAGGGCGTTCTCTGTGGGAGCCCCGACCCTTTGGAATGGATTGCCCACTGAGCTCAGGACAGCCCCCGACCTTCTTTCCTTCCGTCGCGAGCTCAAGACATGGCTCTTCCGCCAACTAGGCTGATCTGTTAGGGGGTACACTGAGATAATTTTAAATTGTTTTAATGGGGTTGTTGATTTTAATTTTTTTTATTGTGATTTGTATTGATGTTGTCATTTTGTAAGCCGCCTTGAGTCCCCAGGGAGAAAGGCGGCATATAAATCGCAATAACAAATAAATAAATAAATAAAAACATAAAATGTAAGGACAGTCGTAAGTTCGAGGACTGGTCACAAGTGCGAGGACCAGTCAAAAATTACTTTTTCAGCCCTCTGAGTAGTCCATATGCACAAAAGGACTACCCAGAGGGCTGAAAAAAGTGATTTCTGACAGGTCCTCACACTTTTGACCGGTCTTCGCATTTATTACTGGTGGTCATTTATGCCCATTGTAGCATTCTTAACAACCGTGTCACTCATTTCACAACTGCTTCTCTTCACCATGGTGACAAGATTTTTGTTTTTGTTGATCCTCTTTTCCACTTACAGAGCTAGTTTACTGTTTTTCTTTGAAATCAATATTCAAAAACATTTAACCTACTGATGCCTCAATTAATGTAATTTTATTGGTATTTATTTTTATTTTGAAATTTACCAGTAGCCGCTGCATTTCCCACTCCCCGGCTTATATTCGAGTCAATAAGTTTTCCCAGTTTTTTGTGGTAAAATTGGGTGCCTCGGCTTATATTCGGGTCGGCTTATACTCGAGTATATACGGTACATTAGCAGGTTAATGATTATTCTTCAGTGTCATGCCAAATTTAGCACCCCAGAAAAGTGGGTGAAAATGCAGATTACTTTTATAATCATTTTGAAAGATTTTTTTTAATGCAAAGGACATTTCTGCAGTGGTGGAGGACAATATAGACTCTGTCACATATTTGGAGATGGCTATAGTAGCTTTTTCTGGATTTGCTATCTTTAATATTGTATATATATAAAGATCCTGCAGGCATTTTAATACTTTTTCATTATAGGCTATGGGTAAATCTTTTTTGAACTCATATCTTGAAATGGCTCGAATCTAATCAGATTTTCCTTGGGGTTTTAATCATGTCATCTTAAATTTCAAAACTAATTCAAATTAAATCAAGCCTGATTTGAACAGACCTAGTCCTGAGTTTCACAAAAGCTATCTCCTTCTCTCTATATTTTTTTTCCCCTAGAAGTCAGACCAGTGGTGGAATTCAAATTTTTTTTACTACTGGTTCTGTGGGAGTGGCTTGGTGGGCGTGGTGTGGCTTGGTGGGCGTGGCAGGAGAAGGATACTGTAAAATCTCCATTCCCACCCCACTCCAGGGGAAGAATACTGCAAAATCCCCATTCCCACCCCACTCTGGGGCCAGCCAGAGGTGGTATTTGCTGGTTTCCCAAACTACTCAAAACTTCCACTACCAGTTTTCCAGATCCTGTCAGAACCTGCTGAATAGCACCTCTGAGTCACAGACCTGGGGGAGAGAGAAATCACAGAATACTGCAATACATATTATTCTGTGAATCTGTGTTTTAGAATTTTGTATTTGTTTTGTTTCAAAAAAGAAGACATATGGCAGGAATCTACTTGGAAAAGTTTTCTGTTAGAATTTCAGCATCTGTGCAGAATTTCTAAAGCTATTGTAACATTTTACATCTGCCCATTATGAATCAAATGTGTATAATTTATCGAAAGAAGCACGTGTAGCAAAATTAATTATTTCCAGGAAGTCTTCAGAGTTAGTCAATGTTTGTGATTTAAGCTAACTACAGATTCCAGTATATTTTGATATTATTTGTATTGCTTATATCTGTGATGGCGAACCTATGGCACACGTGCCACAGGTGGCATGCGTATCCATATCAGTGGGCACACCAGCTCAGCTCCAGCACACATGCTGGCTAGCTGATTTTCAGGCCTTCTGGGCCCACCAGAAGTAGGGAAACAGGCTGTTTCCTGCCTCCGGAGGGCCTGGGGGGTGGGGGGGGGGGAAAGGCCCGTTTTTCTTTCTCACCTGGCTCCAGATCCTCTCTATGCATCTGGGGAGGACAAAAACAGCCTTCCCCACCCTCCTGGAGGCCCTCTGGAAGCCAGAAATGGCCTGTTTCCCAACTTACGTTTGGAGAGGAAGTGACATTTTTTGCTGTCCCCAGCCTCCAGAGATTCCTAGAGAGCCAGCGGCGGGGGGGAAGGGGGTCGTGCGTGCATGCGTGGGGTGGGGCAAATAGAATTATGGGTGTAGGCACGCATGTGTGTGAACCTCCCCCCGGCCCCCCCTCCTGGCACACAATGGCAAAAAGGTTAGCAATCACTGGTTTATATATTTAATTTTTTACTGCTCTTTCTGGACAAAGCAGACAAGACATCTAGACTTGTTTGGATGCTAAAGGTTTTATGTAATAGGCTTCCATGAGAGGCAGTTGTGCTGATTTGCTTCTTTCTGCCAGGTTGATTTCAGTCAGTGGTGATTGAGTAGGAGAGGTCCTGCCCTCAACCCTTATTATCTGCAGTGACACAGGATTTTCTCCCCTCCCATTCCACATCTACGTGAAGCCATTGGGTGAGTTTATCTGTTGCATACTGATGATACCCAATTATCTATCTCTGCCACTGGCAAATTAAGCGAAGCCATGAACATCTTACCCTGGCACCTGAAGACTGTGAAGGTCACAATAGGGAACCCTGGCAAGACTTTGGGTTTGGGCCCTACCAGGTCCATCTTTGGTGCTGGATGGGGCTGCACTCTCCCAGTCAGACTTAATGTGCAATTTGGGGATTCTCTTGGACTCATGACTTGTGGCTAAGAGGACATGCACAGCTTCATGTTGTGTGTCAGTCACACCTGTTTCTGGATTGGGAGGCTTTCCTCATAGTCACTCATGCCCTTGTCACTTCCAGATTGTCTTAGTGTAATGCGCTTTACATAGGGCTGCCCTTGAGGAGTATACAAAGGCTTCAGCTGGTATAGAATGCAGCCACAAGGAAGTTATGTCTGCTTCTAGAACAACACATGTCACACTTCTGCATTGGTTGCCAGTTTAATTCTGGGACCATTTCAAAGTGATAGCTTTGACCTTTAAAGCCCTTCATGGCATGGGTCTGGGTTATTTGAGGGACCTGTCACAAGATCTGTGACAAAGTGCAAAGGTTTTTCACATGTTTAAAAGTGATGTTTTCAAGTTTCTACTGATCACACAAGATGGGAAGACCATCTGGTAGGATGGAATAATGTGAATAGGAAGATGGATATTTTTCTCCTTCATGTGGGCTTAAATACTGTTAATATAATATAGAATAATGTTAGCCAATTTGTGAGTGCAAGACCATCATCCTGGTTTCCTGTGTGGAGAAAAAAGGTTGGCAAAAATAGGGGAAAAAATCCAGAATATGAAAGGTAAAAGGGCATACCACTGTTTAGACTATGCCCATGGATTTTAAATCCCATCCACCTGCTGGTATTCTACAGTACTCAAGGTATTTCATTGTCCATACGGGGAAAATAGTTTCCTATCATATAGCATGATGAAAACCATTTCACTAGTATAGCTTATTAAAAATGAACACAAAGAATACAAAATGGTTGGGGAGGAGTTTGCCATCATTATGAAATATAGTTAATCAAGAAAAGTCCACGAGTCTTTACATTAATATAATCCGGGGGGGGGGGGTGGATTTAGAAGCATTCTATATAATGAAGTAGATAGAATAGTAAACATTAGAACTTCTTTCAAAAATGCAAGACAGTCTTAAACAATCCTAAATATCTGAAATTTATACTAATAAAAGTATTTTACTTCAACACCTAATGACAGCACACATTGCATCTTATTTACATAATGTGTGAATATGATTTGGAACTAAAAATGTCAAGAGCAACTGTTTAGTGTAAGAGGACTATTTTAAACTGTATATATCATTGTGGGTGTTAAAATCTGTTCTGAGAATTGCTCTAACTTTGACAGGATTCTGTGGACAATATAAAAATAAAGCTATAATCTGCAACTATGACACAAACTCATAAAAAGTCCTCAAAAACAAATCTGAATTTGCAACACTTGTAATTGCTTTTGGCAGCATCAGCCTGCTTTCTCCAAACAATAGTCTATGAACTGCTGCTTCAAAGTTTTTTAAATGGGCCAAACTTAACCCACATTTTTAAGGTTTAGAAACTCAAGGATTCTTCTGACCACAATCTCTCTTTGGGGAGCCTAGAAAGTGAATCTCCCTTTATCTTTCCCTATGTGAAACAGGCCATGGAAAACACTGTGAATAATTAACCATTACCTCATGACTTAGTGAGAGGTACTAATTTGGATGGGTTTAAAGAAGTGCTAGATAAATTTAAGGAAAATAGATCTATTAAGAAGTCTTTGCTAGGTTCAAGACCAAGATGACACAGCAAAATCCAATCAAGTCCAATTCTTCATTTGTTTACACCTAATGGACAGAATTTTGCCAGACCGAAGTTATAACCTTCTAACTACTAGATATACTCTGGCTGAGATATATCCAGAGTATGATTATTACCATACCCATTCAGCTCAGGACTGCACAGTCTCTTAATTTGGATTTCTCTCTGGAATGTACTCTCTCTCCCCAGGAAACACAGTGCTCTTGACAGAATCTTCCCCCAACACACACACAAACACACACTTCCAGGTGCACATTCCATCTTAGTTTTAAAACTCAAGTCATTTTGTTTTGCAGATAGCGTGCCTCTAAAAATCACACGTAAGAGAACAATGATAAAAGGAAATTGCATTTCCTTCTACTATTTGTAAATATTCCAGAAGCATCTGGTTGGTTGGCCATTGTCAGGAAAAAATGCTAAGATCACCTTATCAGATCCAGCAGGACCATTCTTATCTTTTTATAACTATATAGGTCTTCCCTTCTCAAGTACCCAAGTTTCCTCAGGTGCCTTTACTGAAAAACTGAGTATTATAGTTAAGAATCTTCTTCTATCACTATATAGATTTTCAATGCCAAACATTTGATTTGCAGCACATTCCCTAGGCCAGTGATGGCTAACCTTTTTGCTGTTGCATGCCAAAAGCAGGGGAGCACGGGGGCGTCACACGCGCATGTGCCCACACCCATAATTCAATGTGCCCCGCCCTGTGCATTCACGTGAGTTCCCCCCATGCTCTCCCTGTTTTTGGCATGCGATGGCACGGTGGATCCATTAGGCCCGTTTTTCGCCGTCCCCAGGCTTTCCAGAGGCTTTCTTGGAGCCTGGGGAGGGTGAAAACAGCCTTCCCCACTCCACCCCCAGAGGCCCTCTGGAAGCCGGAAACATCCCGTTTCCCAATTTCCGTGGGCCCGGAAGGCCTGAAAATCAGCTGGCCGGCATGCACATGCACACTGGAGCTGAGCTAGGGCAATGCTCGCATGCCCAAAGATATGGCTCCGCGTGCCACCTGTGGCACGTGTGCCATATGTTCGCCATCACGGCCCTAGGGACTGTAAATCCAAGCTCTGTTTCTCTTTGTTGACCACATTTGCAAATGCACTGTACTCTTTAGGGAAAAGAGGGAGAGTAGAGAAAGCTCTGAAAGAAGGGGGGGAACTCTCACTTGTTTTTTATATTTCCTTTATTAAAAGGTATGAATTTGTTCAAGCTGCTTACCTGCAACTGCCCCACTCTGCAAAAAACAAGAGGAGAAAACTACACATTCTTTCCATGTCTGAGGAAAGTATATTTCTCCAGCAAAGCTAATAAGAATATCTGGTATTTTAGGGTGATCTGCCTACATTTGATGGTTCATCTCATAAAATGATACAGAATATTTTTAAATGGATGAGTGTACAGGTAGAGCAGTGAATGAAATAATAAATTCATCAAGGAAATTATGAGAGAAAATCTAAGACAGAAGGACAGTAAATGAGTGGTAATATAATATTCTACTGAGTTATTGCCCTAGATAGTTACTTCTAAATCTTTATGAGGCCAGCACTCTGCCTGGATGGATAGAACACTACAAAGCTTTTATTGTGGTAAGTTATCAAGAATGTCACTACGGTCTGAACATGTTTCTGTTTGGCCTTAAAACATATGAATATCACCTTCTGAATCAAGTGAGAAATTTCTTGACAGCTGAAACTTAATAGACAGAATTGGCATATTCACACGGGTATCACATAGAACAGGAAGAAAAAATACACTTTACTGGAGACTGGACATCTTGCTGAGCTAGCCCAGTCTTCTCCCATTATGATTATGGGAGAGGAAAAAATAATCAGAAGTATTACCAGAAAAGTATTACCAGAAAAAGTATTACCAGAAAAAGTATTACTATAAGTATTACCATAAGTATTACCAGAAAAAGCTACCATATATACTCGAGTATAAGCCGACCTGAATATAAGCCGAGACCCCCAATTTTACCACAAAAAACTGGGAAAACTTATTGACTCGAGTATAAGCCGGGGGTGGGAAATGCAGCAGCTACTGGTAAATTTCAAAATAAAAAAAGACTGGTCAAAAGTGCAAGGACCTGTCAGAAACCACTTTTTTCAGCCCTCTGGGTAGTCCTTTTATGCATATGGACTACTCAGAGGGCTGAAAAAGTAATTTTTGACTGGTCCTCGCACTTGTGACCAGTCCTCGAACTTACGACTGTCCTCACATTTTACGTTTTTGCCCTATCTTATCACCATGGTGAAGAGAAGCAGCTGTGAAATGAGTGACATGGTTGTTAAGAATGCTACAATGGGCATAAATGATGACCAGTCATAAGTGCGAAGACCAGTCAAAAGTGCGAGGACCTGTCAGAAATCACTTTTTTCAGCCCTCTGGGTAGTCCTTTTGTGCATATGCACTACTCAGAGGGCTGAAAAGGTAATTTTTGACTGGTCCTCGCACTTGTGACCAGTCCTCGAACTTACGACTGTCCTCACATTTTACATTTTTGCCCTATCTTATCACCATTTCTCTCTCCCCCTCTCTTTCTCATTCTTTCTCTCTCCCCCTCTTTCTCTCTCTCTCTCCTCCACTCTCTCTCTCATTCTCTTTCTCCCCCCTTCCTCAAAGAGAGAGGTGGTAGGTTTGAGGAGAAAGATTGCTGTATAATAAAAAAGATGAAAGGGAAGAAAACCAACCCCAAACACATTTAAAGATATTAAGATAAAGAATGAATTGTTAAACTTTAAAGAATAAAAGAGAACAAATATGAATAAATAGCAATAATTAGAAACACACATATAAACATACAATGTATTTTCTTTGAACAGAGTATTTGGCCGGTTCACAAATTTAAACAGTGTT
>WNWU01013802.1:25894130-25942950 GCA_012654045.1 Ptyas mucosa | reverse complement strand
TGTCACTCATTTCACAACTGCTTCTCTTCACCATGGTGACAAGATAGGGCAAAAACGTAAAATGTGAGGACAGTCGTAAGTTTGAGGACTGGTCACAAGTGCGAGGACCAGTCAAAAATTACTTTTTCAGCTCTCTGAGTAATCCATGTGCACAAAAGGACTACCCAGAGGGCTGAAAAAAGTGATTTCTGACAGGTCCTCGCACTTTTGACCAATCTTTTTTTATTTTGAAATTTACCAGTAGCCGCTGCATTTTCCACCCCCCGGCTTATACGCGAGTCAACAAGTTTTCCCAGTTTTTGGGGGTAAAATTGGGGGGGGTCGGCTTATATGCGGGTCGGCTTATACACGAGTATATACGGTACTCTCTCTTCGGAGAGAGTAATACTTGTTGAAAGGAATGGGCTTTCTATTTTTTTGTTTTTAGAAACATTATTAGATCAATATCAAATATCAGATATTTGTTTTAACATTCCTTGAAGAAAAAAGAACAAAATGCTAAGTGTCAGTGTAATGCTATTATGTACCTGAAGTGTATAACACTTCGGCACTGTTCGATGGACTGGCAGTGGTTTAATCATATTATGTCAATCACAAGTAACATATGGTACTATGATTATATCTAGCATGTTTTCTAGATATAAAATGTGAACAGGTACAAATGGTTCAGTGCCAAATATTATTTTTAAAATGCTAACAAAATAATATTATTGCTATGTCAAGTTTTATTTATTTCACTCCTTCTTTAAGAATTATGCTATTTGCAAATGAAATCTCTTAATAACTCTTTTAAAGAAAAAGAGATTTTTCCCAATTAAATTATAGGACAATATTTGTAACTTATTTACCTGGTATATGTTTGTGTATCATAATAAAATGGCTCTTGGAAAATTATAGGCTATATAAACAACTGTTTAAAACAGCCACAATGAGGTCAAAAACAATCAACCAGTCATAATAATGAAAATTGTAAGCACATTATCTCATAGAAACATAAGGACACAAAAATGACAAGAAATAAAGACTAAAACAAGAAGCAGAAGGCAAGATGGCATCAAGGAAATGTCCTCTAATGTTCTAATGCTAGGAAAGGTGGATAGTCTCAGTTGTGACTATGATATAGTCTCATAATGGCAATGGGTGCACCATTAGAAGACCAGAATGACCAGGGCAGAGACAGATCATCATGGAGATGATCTATGTGGTCATTAAGAGCTGATACCAACTAATGGTACATAATCAATCAGTCAGTCATTATGCAAACCAGTCTCACTGACTCAGTGAAGCTCATTAATTGATTCCTCCTAAATAAAGGCTTCATAATTTTAAACAGATCCAATTTGGTTAAGTTAACAGGCTAGATACCAAAGAGCATGTGTTTGAGTTCTGTCTTAGGCACAAAGCCAACTAGGTGGTCTTGGGCCAGTCACTCTCTCTCAAACCTAAAAAATAGATAATGTCAAACCATTTCTGAAATCTTGCCAAGAAAACTGCAGGGATTTGGCAACACTGACTAGGCAGCATATGCACGTGCACACACACATACTTTCAAAATCCTAAACAAGGTTGCTTGATAACAGCCCACTGATGCAACAAGGAGAAGAAGTCTCCCTTATTGCCAAGGTGTAGACCTGAACAGGATGTATACACATGCTTGGTCAAGTTCACTTCTCATCTTTTTCCACTTATCTCCAGGTATCAGTTGTGGTGCTTAGACATCATTTAATCACAGCAATGACCAAAGATCATCCTCCCCCAAAAAAAGGCCATGAATTCCTTAGCTTTATTAAGAGCCTACCTCTAGATCCAGCAGATTGAAGGTAAAAAGAGACAGGTTTTCCTCTATTGCCAGAGATCAGCCCCATAAAGTTGAGAGGGATCCTGCCAGGTAGCAGAGTGGTTGCCAAACAAAACGGAATCTCTGCAGCCTTTCTAGTAAAAAGGCACTCACATATTTTTATAGCAGGGTCCCTGGTCACAGGCTGTTGTTTTATGATAATAGCCATCCTGTTATCCCAACTCAGGCATTGCAGATGCTGAAGAACCAGGCAAGTTCACAATACTGCCCTCCCACGCCAGTCTCAGTAATATGTGCCAGATCTGCTGTGAGCATCAAATTATGGAAGAAAATGTCTTATTTAAACATATTTGGCATTAACCAGTCAGCAAATCAAAATCAGCCAGCAGGACCAGTGATCAATTACTGTTGTGGGAATGGAGATTATCACCAGATTAGATATCTCCCTTCTACTCCCTTCTCTTTACTTTTCTCCAAGTAAATAAAAACTAACATAATGCATACTAGATAAAATTGTACTTTTTTTTTACATTTTCAATGTCTTTAATTTTCTTACTATTAAATATTCCCTTGATTCAATGCCTCATCAGCTATCCTTTTTGAACTGGGCATTAGGCTAAAAAAAGTAAGTTCCAGAACAGTACTTTTAGGTGACAAAACTTATCTCATTACTTTATGGCATTGGAATTCTTTCCAGGTTAATTCTATTTCAACCTCACCAATTTGAATATTTTCATTCCATGATGGAAACATTTTATATGACAGTTACAAGATAAGAATAATCATGACATTCTCACAAAATTCCTAATGGGCTCAGTAACCATGAAAATTAGAATTTAGTAATAAAATGCCTTAATCCTATAGAAGAGCAGAATAATACAAACACATGTATTTGTAGTCCTAAAATAAGTTCATTATGTGCTTTTTTTCTGTGCATTTGAAAAAAGTTGACTACAATCTCAGACCTAAATATTTTTGTATTTGTATGTATGAGTTACCGTATATACTTGAGTATAAGCCGACCCGAATATAAGCCGAGGCCCCCAATTTTACCACAAAAACTGGGAAAACTCATTGACTCGAGTATAAGCCGGGGGTGGGAAATGTAGCGGCTACTGGTAAATTTCAAAATAAAAAAAGACTGGTCAAAAGTGCGAGGACCTGTCAGAAATCACTTTTTTCAGCCCTTTGGGTAGTCCTTTTGTGCATATGGACTACTCAGAGGGCTGAAAAAGTTATTTTTGACTGGTCATCGCACTTGTGACCAATCCTCGAACTTATGACTGTTCTCACATTTTACGTTTTTGCCCTATCTTGTCACTATGTTGAAGAGAAGCAGTTGTGAAATGAGTGACATGGTTGTTAAGAATGCTACAATGGGCATAAATGATGACCAGTCATAAGTGCGAGGACCTGTCAGAAATCACTTTTTTCAGCCCTCTGGGTAGTCCTTTTGTGCATATGGACTACTCAGAGGGCTGGAAAAGTAATTTTTGACTGATCCTTGCACTTGTGACCAGTCCTCGAACTTACAACTGTCCTCACATTTTACGTTTTTGCCCTATCTTGTCACCATTTCTCTCTCCCCCTCTCTTTCTCATTCTTTCTCTCTCCCCCTCTTTCTCTCTCTCTCCCCCACTCTCTCTCTCATTCTTTCTCCCCCCTTTCTCTCTCTCTCCCCCTCTTTCTCTGACTCTCTCCCACTCTCTCTCTCTCATTCTCTCTTTCATTCTTTGTCTCTTTCTGTGTCTCAGCCCTTGCCACCCCTGATTTCAAGTCCCATAATGCTCAGCCTGCCTAAAGAATGACGCCTTCTGTAGATTCACCCACCCAACTCCAGTGCCCCTATTCCCCAGCTAACTTGACGTCACTCACTGTTAGAGCCAGGAGCCGCACATTTTGAAGCTCATTCTGCCCTTCTGAAGCCCCCAATGCTTTGAGTTTCTCTCCACCACCCAAGCTCCACCACCCACCGGAGCCTTCTCTTGCAGAAGCAGAATCCAGCAGAGAAATGGAACAACAAGGTGGGGGGGGAATGGGAAGGAGAAGGGGTAATTAGCAGAATCCAGGCACAGAAATGGAATAACGAGGGGGGGAGGAATGGGAAGGAGAAGAGCTAATTAGCAGAATCCAGGCACAGAAATGGAATAACGAGGAGGGGGAATGGGAAGGAGAAGGGGTAATTAGCAGAATCCAGGCACAGAAATGGAATAACAAGGGGGGAGGAATGGGAAGGAGAAGGGGTAATTAGCAGAATCCAGGCACAGAAATGGAATAATGAGGGGGGGAGAATGAGAATGGGGAGGAGAAGGGGTAATTAGCAGAATCCAGGCACAGAAATGGAATAATAAGGGGGGAAGGAATGAGAATGGGGAGGAGAGGGTGTAATTAGCAGAATCCAGGCACAGAAATGGAATAACGGGGGGGAGGGAGAAATGGGACTGGGAATGAGAAGGTGTAAGAAGACGTTTCCTTAGATCACTGATGCTCCCAACAATGAGTTTGGTGGAGATGTAAGGAAATGTCTTCCAGCTCTTCAAGATTGACTTTAAGCCGACAGCAAAAGTAGTGGGGGGGGGGGTCAACAGAGGCATGTGTGTTTATGTATGTCCCTCCCTCCACAAGAACTTGGAGGCAGACGCTGCCCCTCTAAGGAAAAGAGGAGGCAGCGAAGCCCTGGCTGTCCCCTGGGAGAGGAGGAGGGCACGCTGGGAAGCTCCCTTCCCCGCAGCCCTGCAAAGCTTGCCTGCCTTCCACGTGGCCTGGTTTGGGGGTGTGGCCAGCCACCAATTGCTACCAGTACGGCGAACTCGCCTCAATCTCCGCTACCTACTCGCCCGAGCTGGTCCAACGCTGGAGCATTTCACCCCTGCCTCCCTGCAACCCCTAAAGCCAAAAAGGGGCGTGGGGGAGGGGCCCTGCACCCCCCACACCCCATTTTGGCTTTAGCAAGCCTCTCTGCAACCCCGGGAGCCAAAACGGTTGCAGGGAAAAAGGCATTTTTTCCATGACTCAAATATAAGCCAAGGGGGCTTTTTTCAGCCTGAAAAACGTGCTGAAAAACTCAGCTTATATTCGAGTATATACGGTAATTCTGAACAATAAATTTAAAACTTTCAGAGTAAAAGAATATTTAATTATAGAATACTATATACCAATAGTCTGAAACTATTTCCAAGAGCCAAAAATATAAAGAAGGCCATTTTCCAACAGAATAACCAAGCAGATACACAAAGAAAGATACAGAAAAAAATAATGTTGAAGAAAGTACAATCCTAAATTAAGTGGAGTTGTTGGTGATAATTACAAATAGCCTATTTTGCATACCATGGGAGGAAAAAATTAGAAGGGCTTACCCAATTAAGTACTGATATTTTGCATCCCCAGAAGAAGCACAGCTGGCCCACATTATTTTTAGCATGTATAATATTTTGCTTTCTTGAGAATTATGGTAACTACAGTGAAACACACAGTGCATATGGTCATTAGCATATGCTCTATGCTTTTGTTTCTCTCCAGCATATTCAGATCAATGGAGAAATCTTGTAGCAGATTTCAGGCTGTTTAATGCAAGCCCCAGAAGTGCTCAAAATTAGATCCTGCTCTAATGCAGAAATTCTGATTTTTCCCTTCTGTACAAACTATTTATGGCCGTTTTTGAAACACTGCTCCCTACTACAAGGTTCATAAAATACACACACTGATGCCCAAATATCTAGGATAGTTGTACTTTTAAAGCAGTTTCATAACATACTATTTGTCTATTAAAATAAACTATGATTTGAGGGACGTTAGAGACAATTTGTCTCCTATTCATAATGGGTGTAATTTCGCCAATTTTTCTTTTTTCATACAATTTTTTTTATTTAAAAAATTCTCAGATATAAAAAACAAACAAAGTAATATAAGATGAAATGAAAGAAAGGAGAAAATTTAAGATTTTGAAAAGATATGAAAAGTATAGGAAAGACAAAGCAAATAGAATAATGAAAAACTATATAAAGAAGCGTATCACACTCTTCTTTACAGTAGTTACAAGCAAACAAAATTTTGTATCCCCTATCTTAAAATTAAACATTTTCCTTCTTCCCATAATCCATTCCTTTTTAACCAGCAAACCCATAAATCACCAAATCATTTTTTTCATTCTCTATAAAAAGTAAAGGTTTTCAGCCTTTAATAAAAGTACTTGTTGTTTTTGTCTTTATTTATCTATTTATTTATTTGTCCCTCATCAAACAGGTCAATTTGGCTCATTTCTACTAATTTCATCAACTTCACAGTCCATTCCCCAATTGTGGATATTTCAGTTTCTTTCCATTCTTGTGCATATATCTTTGTACAGTCACCATATACAAAAATAACCATCCCTGGGTGTTTTTTAATTGGCTATCCATTAGTTCTAATAAAAAGAATTTTTGTTCAATTTTATTATTAATCTTTAAAATTCTCTATATGTACTTGTATCCTTTTTTTTTTTGCCTACCATGCATGCTAAAATGATCCTTCATGTTTTCTACATTTCCAACATTGATTGGAAGAAACTTTATACATCTTAGATAACATCTCAGATGTCATAGACCAAGGTGCATAGTTTTATATACTTTTTTCTCAAATTATAACACATCAGGTATTTAAATCCTTTTAGCTTTGGTGGAACCAAAATTTTTAGCCCTTTTTACCCTGCATTCTTGAACTTCTTCCATTTCAAATCTCAGCAAAAGTGTATACATGTTAGCAATTACATGATCACCATTTCTATATAATTCCATTTCAAATTCTTATATTTTTCAATACCAGCTCTCTTTTTACCAACATTAATTTTTCTCTTAATTG
The DNA here is from genome assembly GCA_012654045.1 of Ptyas mucosa. NCBI lineage: Eukaryota > Metazoa > Chordata > Lepidosauria > Squamata > Colubridae > Ptyas > Ptyas mucosa. Next base: position 25,936,316 of record WNWU01013802.1, on the reverse strand, counting down.
TGTGTATGAAAACCATTGGAAACTAAATCCCTCTGCAGTCAATTGCCCCCTTGTCTTCATCTTAAGCCCTCTGTGTTCCTGCACTAACAAATCTTTGACAACTCTTGTTTCCTGTAAAATACTTCTTGTGCTGACACATTTTCCTACACAGCCCAAGTTTACATCTGCTCCATATTCTTAATATGGCACTGCCAACATAGTGATTTTTTAAATCTACCTGAACTTTAACTTTATTGTGCCATAAATAAGCAATTTCTCCCATTTTCCCAAGATGTTCTAATTAGTACAAATTATTTATGAAAAGATAAAGATGCTACATTAAGATACTAATTTAACTTGTGATAAATAGATGAGCACAAATTTATGCTTTCTGTTCTTTGGGCTTGTCATTTTATCACAGATGTACTGTAAAAATAACTGTTGGATCAGTGAATATTTATTTATTTTACTATATTAAATACCTTGACAAAAATGAACTCATTGTAAATAAAGTGTTGATTATATGGTTTATATTTTGCATTGTGTAAGTGTTTGCATAAGCAAACACATGGGTGATAAGCTTAATAACAGATAGTCAGACTAGTCTGGGAGCCATAAAAACAATAGCCGAAGAGGAACCTACAAAGTATGCAAGTGTCAAGGTTCCAACTAATGAACCCAAGCAAATCAAAACTGCAGTGTCTGGCAATGCATTCCAGCCTCATTTCCCCCCCCCCCACCCCCCATACTGTGTGGCAACTGAGAAACACCAAAATGGCTTCTGCCAGGTGCAGTTTGAAGTTGACAGTCAGATCTCCCTAGTGAGAGAAAAGTACCTGGAAAATATCAACTACAGAAAGTTTAACTCCTTACTAGCCAGCCCTCTCATCACCAGGTTGGTCCTTTGGCTTCTGGGGGTTAGTTCTCCCTTTGCCGAATGGGCCAGTATGTCCTTCATTAAGGGGAGAGGGTCTCCACACACACACCATCTATCCCCCTAAAATCAACACATAATCTCATGATCAAATCCTTTTTTTCTTTGAACAGCACGGGGTCAACATATGGAATTTTGCCAGCTGGATGAAGCGCCGGCTAGGTTTTTGTTGATGTACTCCCTTAGTTCCCTCATCCCCCTTGGGGCCATAGAATACATCTTTGGCTTAGGAAGTTTCACTCCCAGCAGGATCTCAATCGCCCAGTCAGTAGGACGGGGGGAGGGAGCATGCTTCAATCTTTCTCACTGAACATCTCCGCTAGGTCCTAGTACTCTTTGGGAATGAGCTGGGTCCCTGGCAGTCACTCCAATGCAGCTTTCTCTTTTTCGGTTTTGTCAAGGCAGATGAATTGCTCTTTGGCTGGGGACAGGTGCAAGATATTCAGATGCTCAATGACCCTGTAGGCCTCAATGGAAGCATTTGATGGGGGCCCCAACTGGAGTGGTGGGAGAGCTAGTGGACAGAGTTGTGACGGGCTACCATTCAAACTGGTGCCTCTCCTGGCTCCACTTCAGTTTTGACTTGGGTGCACCATGCTTCTTACATTGCTTCATCTCGAGGTCTAGTGCTATTGCCAATATCATTTGTGGATTCGTTTGGGGATTCCCTGGTAGATGCAGTCTTGGAACAGCTCTCAGTTCCAGCCTTCCTTGAAGTGGTAGACCAGTAGCTGCTCCAGCCACTGCCTCAGCTTTCCAGTGACCCTGCGGAACTCCCAATGTATTCTTTTTCCAGCCAGACCTTCTGCTTCAGAACCTTGAATCGCCATATGGTCAAACCTCTCTCTTAGCTGCTCGACCAATGGGTTGTGAGTGGCAGTTAGGTAACTCCATTCCCCCTGCTTCTCCCACTCAGCCATTCTCTTCACTTTCCATCTTAGGAGTGGGCAGCTAGCAGCCAATGAGAGTTCAGTTCTTTTTTCAAGACCCAACAAATACCAGGTATATGTGGCAAGGCATCCAGACCATAACAAATTATAAGGTGGCCCCATCATGTAGTAAGGGCATCACAGACTTTTTAAATGAGCTGAATAGTACCCCTGTGAGGAAAACTGTGTCCCATCATGATGAGCAGATGCTTAGCTTTGATGTTACCTCTGTCCAGAGAACATTGCAGAAAGTTAACATTCAGAAAGCATCAGGCCCAGATAACATCCCTGGGCCAGTGGTGGGTTGCCCCTGGTTCACACCAGTTCTATAGAACCAGTAGTAAAACTGGTGGGAGGCTCCACCCACTGACCCTGAAGTCATCAAAATGCTTCTGCGCATGTGCAGAAGCTTCTGCGCGAACAAAGCGAGCACGCACATGCAGCCCCATTGCAAACCGGTAGTAAAGGTAAGTAGAACCCACCCCTGCTTTGGGCAGGTTCTACAGTTGGCTTGTGTTCTTACAGATATTTTCAATATTTCACTGTAGCAGGCAGTAGTCCCATTATATTTTAAGATGCCCGTTATTTTGCCAGTGCCAAAAAAATCTACAATTACAGGTCTCAATGATTACTGTCCAGTTGTACTTACATCGATCATTATGAAATGTTTTGAGAGGCTAATAAAGGACATTATTGTATCCAGCCTCCCTCCAGTTTTTGACTTGCTTCAATTTGCTTACTGTCCAAATTACTCTACAGCGGATGCTATTTCTTCTGTTCACCATCTGAGCTTGATGCACTTATAGAAAAGAAACATTCATGTGTGAATGCTGTTTGTCAACTTCAGTTCGACATTTAATACAATCATTCCTCAGCATCTAGTAGACAAACTGGGACTTTTAGGCTTTCATACTCCTTTGTGCAACTGGATTCTTATTCTTATTGATAGGCCCAAGTATGTGTGAGTTGGGACCAATATTTCTAACACCATTTTCTTGAGCACAGGTTCTCTCAGGACTGTGTCCTAAGTCCGCTGTTGTTCATTCTGTTGACCCATGACTGTTGTGCTAGATTTGTCACCAACCATATTGTGAAATATGCAGATGATACAACAGTAGTGAGCCTTATTCAAGATGACAATGAGGGTGCTTACCACAAGGAAGTAGAGGGTGTAACAAAAACAGCCTCGTTTTAAATGTCAAAAAAACTAAAGAGATCATTGTTGATTTCAGAAAAAGGCAGGCACAGCCACACATCTCTATATATTAATATTAATGATTCATGAGGACTTCCGGTGGGATCGCGACATCGCCGGACGCTTCTTTTTGAAGCGCCAACCCAGGGCTCCATAGAACCGCAAGAACAGCGACTATCAGCTGTCTTGCGGTTTGGAAACTTTCCTCCTGGTAAGAGGGGGGAAAGTGAGTAGACGGGTGGGGTAGAGCTCCCTAAGAGCGCCAGATTTTACCCATAATCTGGCGCTCGAAGATGAGAGCTCCCCGTTAAGCCTGTCAGTACTCCGGACCCTGGATGTCTCTGCTTTGCAGAGCTAGATGTTGTGACCATCCCAGCAATCAACTTTAAATAAATATTTTTGAATCAAGCTGGCGGAGCACAAGCAGCAAGTATAAAACAGCAAGTATTTTCTCTTTTTTTAACTCCAAAGATTTACCTTCTTTAAAAGATTTTCTTTATGCAGAGAAAGTGAAAGCAAGATGGCGTTTGAGTTTCAACGGGGCATGAAGAAGTGAAAGTTAAAAGCAATTATTGATAAGCCCCTGTTTGAAACGTAAAACTCTATTCTGAAAAGTGGATTAACCAAGAAAGGAACTAATTACAATAATTGAAGCAGTAATATAAATTACAGATTGCAAAGGGTTTTTTTTTCTTTTTGATAACTTTTTTTTCCTGTCCTTTTGGAAGGGAAAGAAGAAGGGGGGGCAAGATGGCTGGTCTTTTTGAAAGCAAAGAAAGCAAAGAAGGATTAATTTACCCTTATATAAGGTCTGATCTTGAGGAAGCTTTGAGCTCAATTACCTCTGCTTTATTGGAAAAAATTGATACTATATTTCAAGCTTTTCAAGCTGGAAACAATGAAATACATGGAAATACTGAGTTGCAATCTAGCAGTGGGGGATTGATTGAAGAGCTAGGAGAAGGAAAAGAACAACAACAACAGCCTACAGTATTTTTGAAGAGTAAGATGGATATTTTGCAGAATAAGGAGCAAGAAATTTTGGGAGTTGAGATTCTGACTACACAAATTTTTTGTTATAAAGTCCAACTTTCACTTAAAGAGCTGCTTTCAGAAGAAGTTATACTTTTGCAAAAATTTTATAATATGCAATCCCCAAAAATGCAAGATTATATTGGAGCTAAACAAGCTAGAGGAATCAGAGTGAAGAAAAGAGTTCGCAAAAAGGAGAAGAAGAAAGACTGGAGACAAGGAAAATAACCCTGCTTGATGAGATGATGGTCCTTAAAAAGTATTGTTTAAGTGTTTAAAGATTTTGAACTTTTGGAAGAAAACATCCAACAGCTTAATGCCAGTTAACTAAGTGATGAGCGATGATGATGAGGTAACCTACAGCAGTATTGGAATATTTTGAGAAGAATAAACAGATCACTGCAATGCTGGTGTGTGGTTGTGAAATAAGCCTTGACCTGAGTGATTTGGAATATTTTATTAAGGACTGTAATAAATTTGGACTTAATTGTAATTGCAGAAGTTTTATTGAATATAGTAAATTGGAGTTTTTTGTTTGAAGGTAATAAATATAAGGCAAAAGGACTATGGGTCTAGGGCAATTGCAGCTGATCTGGTGGTTTCCCTAATACGTCTGATGAACTTATTAATCTAATTTTTGGCTGGATTTGATGGATACTATTTGATATACAATTACAAAGTCACTCGGGGGATTTTTTTATATAAAGAAGCAATTTTTATTTAGGTGGGTGGACGCAAATGAAGACATTCTACACGCTGTTGGAAGATGTGAATATAAGAAGATTAACAATTGGTTTAATCTAGTATGAAGAATTCAAATGTTTGATATAGCTATTAAATGATGTTTTTAGTTGATTTGTTAATATGTACTGATAAATTAATAAGAGGTTTGATTACTATTTTTTAGTTAGAAAATGTTTTTTTTAAGTGTTTTAACTATAATTGGACCTTAATGGTTTAAAAGTGGAGGACGGAAGAGTTTATATAATATTTTACTTTAAATTTGGGGGTTTTGAATGAGGTTTTTTTTTTGTTTTCAATGAAAGAAGTTATAAAATATCTTGTTAAACTGTATAGATTTAATAATCTGCTAAGTATGTATTAGTTAAATTGAGTAATGATAAGTTTGATTAGGTAATATTTAACTGTTTTATTAACTGCTGCAATTATAAATGGATACTAATTCTGTTAAACTAGATGGAATAAGAAGAAAGACTTGCTTTCTTTTTATTTATTTGTTTAATGATTATGATAAGTGAGAGATGGAGTTGAATTTAGGGGATTTGAGCTGTATTTTGTATTTTGTATTTGCTCTGGGAAGTCGGGGGGGTGGTTGGGGAGGGGGGGGGAAATGTATGTAAAACTTTTAAAACTTTTTCAATAAAAAAAAATATTAATGATTCACCTGTGGAGGTGGTTAGCAGCCTCAAGTTTCTGGTTGGGCAGCTAATGAGTAGGCTAGCTTGATCGGTCAACAGTGAGACACTGGTGAAGTGGGCACAGCAGTGCCTGCATTTTCTGCATCACATGAGAAAAGTACATCTTCCTTTCCCTGCCCTTACCACTTTCTATAGAGGGGCGATCAACAGCATCCTGTCATTGCATTACTGTCTGATTTGGAAGCATTACTGCTTCAGACAAGAAGGTGCTGCAGAGAGTGGTGAGGATGGCAGAAAAGATTATTAGCAGTTCACTCTCTTCTATCCAGGATATAGCATATAAGTGTTGTTTGAGCAGGGTCCACAGTATTGTCTGAGATGCTACACATCCTCTTCATGACCTGTTTTTCTTGTTACTTTCTGGGAGAAGGCTTCACGGTATCCAAAGCAGACCATCCAGATTCAATCACAGTTTTATTCCATACAGTATCAACCTTGTGAACTCTCAAGCTTTGTCTTTCCACTATGTATTTAAAATTGACAGTGATTAATATTTGTGTGTGTGTGTGTGTGTGTGTTGTTGTTAGTTGCGAAGTCATGTCCAATCCATCGCAACCCCATGGACAATGTTCCTCCAGGCCTTCCGGTCCTCTACCATCCTCTGGAGTCCATTTAAGCTCACGCCTACTGCTTCAGTGACTCCATCCAGCCATCTCATTCTCTGTTGTCCCTTTCTTCTTTTGCCCCCAATCTTTCCCAGCATTAGGTTCTTCTCTGGTGAGTCCTTCCTTCTCATTAGGTGGCCAAAGTATTTGAGTTTTATCTTCAGGATCTGGCCTTCTAAAGAGCAGTCAGGGTTGATCTCCTCTAGGACTGACTAGTTTGATTGCCTTGCAGTCCAAGGGACTTGCAGGAATCTTCTCCAGCACCATAGTTCATAGTTTGAATATTCTTTGGTATTGCCTTTCTTTGGAATTGGAATGTTAACTGATCTTTTCCAATCCTGTGGCCACTGTTGAGTTTTCCAAATTTGCTGGCAAATTGAATGTAGCACTTTTACTGCATCGTCTTTTAAGATTTTGAATAGCTCAGCTGGAATACTGTCACCTCCACTAGCTTTGTTGTTGCTCAGATTTCCTAAGGCCCATTTGACTTCACATTCTAGGATGTCTGGCTCAAGGTCAGTGACCACCCCATTGTGGTTATCAGGGATGTTAAACTCATTCTTGTATAGTTCTTCTGTGTAATTTTGCCACTTCTTCTTAATCTCTTCTTCCTCTGTTAGGTCCCTGCCATTTTGGTCCTTTATCATGTCCATCTTTGCATGAAACGTTCCCTTCATATCTCCAATTTTCTTGAAGAGATCTCTGATCGTCCCTATTCTATTGTTTTCTTCTATTTCTTTGCATTGTTCATTTAAGAAGGCATTCTTATTTCTTCTAGCTATTCTCTGGAATTCTGCATTCAATTGGGTATATCTTTCTGTTTCTCCCTTGCCTTTCGCTTCCCTTCTTTCCTCAGCTATTTGCAAAGCTTCCTCAGACAGCCATTTTGCTTTCTTGCATTTCTTATTCTTTGGGATGGTTTTAGTTGCTACGTCTTGTACAATGTTGCAAACCTCCTTCCATAGTTCTTCAGGCACTTTGTCTATCAGATCTAATTCCTTAAATCTATTTGTCACCTCTACTGTATAGTCATCAGGGATATGATTTAGTTCATACCTGAGTGGCATAGTGCTTTTCCCTACTTTCTTCAATTTAAGTCTAAATTTTGCAATGAGAAGCTCATGATCTGAGCCACAGTCAGCTCCTGGTCTTGTTTTTACTGACTGTATAGAGCTTCTCCATCTTGGCTGCAGAGCACATAGTCAATCTGATTTCTGTGTTAACCGTCTGGTGAGGTCCATGTGTAGAGTCGTTTCTTGGGTTGTTGGAAAAGAGTGTTTGCTATGAGCATCGTATTCTCTTGACAAAATTCTATCTGCCTGTGCCCTGCTTCTTTTTGTAATTCAAAGCCAAACTTGCCTGTTATTCCGGTTATATTTTGGCTTCATACTTTGGCATTCCAATCCCCCATGATGATAAGGACATCATTTTTTGGTGTTAATTCTATAAGGTGCTGTAGGGCTTCATAGAACCGATCAATTTCATCCTCTTCAGCACCAGTGGTTGGGGCATAGACTTGGATTACTGTGATACTGAATGGTTTGCCTTGGATTCGAACAGAGATCATTCTGTCATTTTGGGAATTGTATCCGGTATTGCTTTTCCTACTCTTTCATTGATTATGAAGGCTACTCCATTTCTTCTGAGGGATTCTTGCCCACAGTAGTATACCTGGTGTTCATCTGAATTAAATTCACCCATTCCTGTCCATTGCAGTTCGTTGATTCCTAAGATGCTGATGTTCAGTCTTGTCATCTCTTGTTTGAACAGGTCCAGTTTGCCTTTATTCATGGATCTTACATTTCAGGTTCCTATGGAGAAAAAATCTTTACAGCATTGGACTTTCCTTTCACCACCAGATGCATCCACAGCTGAGAGTCCTTTCGGCTTTGGCCCAGTCACTTCACTCTTTCTGGCACTACTAATACTAGCCCTCTGCTCTTCCCCAAAAGATACGATGCCGGAAGATGAGTCCCTCAGGTCAGGAGGGACTCATCTTCCGGCATCATATCTTTTTTCCTTTTGGTACTATCCATGGGGTTTTCATGGCAGATACTGGAGTGGGTTGCCATTTCCTTCTCCAGTGGGTCATGTTTTGTCAGAACTCTCTGCTATCTCCTGTCCGTCTTGGGTGGTAGCATATGTATATGTGTGTTATGTATGTGTATGGGTAGATATATACTTTCTTTTGAGAGCAGGTAACAGAATTTCATTTTTAATGTGGGCAAGTGTGCTCACAGTAAAAAGAAATGACAATAAAGGTTATCTTATCTATCTTATCTTGGACTAGTCAATGTCTCTCAATTCTAGGAAACAGGTAACCATTTTTGAAAACCGTTGCCAAGAAAACTGCAGGGGCTTGTCCAGACAGTTGCCAGAAATCAAAACCATATATTAAATTGATACCTATCAGTATGGGGAAGTGGTTAAATCCATTGGACAAAAAGTAGAGAAACTCAAATTGTAGACCATTTTTGTTATAAAAGCCAGCTAAGAGACTTTAATCCAGTCATTTTCTCCTAGCTTTAGGAAGTTGATGCTGACAAAATGATGCCAGGGTATTACATGGATTGTCTACATGGTCATCAGAAATGAAGATTGACTTATAGGAGCACAAAAATAAGGCCAATCAAAGCCTGGGTCATAGATTCAATACAGCATGTGCAACAAGATTTACTACCTAGAATTGTAGCTAAGCATGAGGTTATTGCTAATTGTCCTACATGTCAGATTACATTTGTAAACTATAATTGCCCTGAGTTGCTAGGAAATAGGTGATATATAAATTTAATAAATTATTATTAATCATACCAACTTGCCTAACAGTATGTATAGAATTGGGGAGGGGGGAAGCAAAATTATTGTTTATGGCAAATAGCTCTCATAAAGGTGGAGGCTACATGTTTTCTACAGATATGTAATGCACTGGCTGGTTCATACATAATGACATGCCATGTGTTGCCTTATTGAACAGTAGAATATAGATTAACATAAAAAGCTAAGCTATAACCTTTAATTTTACAAACCATGACTCCTGGATTGACATGATACATTAAGCCCAAATTATATTGTTTTTACATATGGTGTCTATATTAAGCAAACCTATCTTGGGATTCATTTGTTTCCCCTTACCTTAACATGATAAATTAATTTAATTTATTTTTCTGTTTCAGATGTTCTGAATACCTCTATATGTAATTGTTCTATATATGCTCTAAAATTAAATTTGCTCTTAAATTTGTCTTCATAGTTTATAGAATTCACAAGATTATTCTTAAGAATTTAAAACTTCTCACCTGTCAGTATAACCCTTTTCTGTTAAAATTTTAATCAAGACACTTTGCGTTTTACACATGAGATTTTAGCTACTGTGAATTATATTTCAGATTGATTAATCACTTTAGTCAATAAAATAGCTATGTCTGTCTACTTCTTTATCAAATAACAATAACTAAAAATCATTTAAACAAATCCCCTTTGGAATATTACACAAATTCTTGCTTTGAATATCTCTGCTTTCTGCAGTGTTTCCATCAGACATTTTTCCTAGAGGCTTTAGCTGACCCATTTTATTATTTTTATTTGTTTGCTTCATTGTTCATCTCATATTGGGTGTTGGAAGTTTGATAAAACTAGGTCATTGGTAGACTGAAATTTAGTACATAAAAGAGCTGGACTCTATGGTCTATCACATCTAGCATTCTGTTATCACGCTCATCCTATGTTCCCATAGGAAGCCCACAGCTGTGCAGAAATGCAACTATGATAAATCTCTGCCACCCCTTAGTTTAATGATACATTTCAAAGCAATTGTTGCACGAAAAGCATCAATTTTCTGCCAGTGTTCTATTTCCCTAATATATTTCCATGAAGATTTTACAGCTCTGTTCAGGCATTCACTTGATGGAGTACTTACTCTGAGTAGAACACAAGGCTGCACAAGTAGCCACATCTGCCATTCTCTCCAATCTTTCCACATATAGCTGTTGATCACCATGGGTTTGAATTGGACTGGTGTGAACATGAGTTCTGCTTTCTATAATGATCCAACTGCTGACAGAGTAGGCCCATGGAACACCTGGAGGACTGAACTCACTTTCAAGCAGACACAACTCCCTTCAGTTATTCAGCTGCAAGATAGGAAGATTGAAGCAAGATGCAGGAGAATCAGCATTTGTGTCCCTTGTTTGACTCAGTTGAGCTAACATTACAGTGGGTGAAAAACCAAAACAATCCTGAATACAAAGATCAGAAGAAACCAGAATACAAGATGGCCGAGGGAAAAAAAGTAATAACAAAATCGCTAAGAATTTTGTTATTGATTTCAGCAACTTCTTATGATAGTTTTAGCAAACATCTGTCTAGAACTTTGGGTACATTGGAGAATACGTGTAGATGTTTTCATAAAATGAATGTCACAATCATTCACACAAGATCTATTTGTCAGAAAATATACTTTGCTCTTTTTATCTACGCAGTGTATTTTTTGTGTCCCATCCCTGATGTTTATTGCTATCTTTGGGAAGGGTGGTGGATAAGAATGCATGATTCTAGATCACATATAGATATGTAGCTATTCAAATGGTCATAAATGGTTTCAAGAGCTACTTGTGATCTAAATATATTCTTGGGGAAAAAACTGAAGATACAGTATGTGTCAAGATAGTAGTTGCAACTGTGCAATGAACAGTACATACTTCGAAGCACATTGAAAAGGAGTGGGGCTTTGATCTCATGGTCATAGCCACCATCTTGATTTTATTTATTTATTTATTTATTTATTTATTTATTTGCACATAAATGTCCCTGGAAATATATAGCGAGAGAGAGCTGAGGAGCACTATCCTTCTGGCAAAGGTTTAAAGGTAAACACCACTTAGCTTTGTGACTTCAATGGCTTAGACAGTGAAAAGTAAAAGCGTTTTGGAAGATGCCTTTACTTTAGATTAATTAACAGCCTATGAATTGCAGCTGTAGACAATTGCTATGTTTTAAGTATAACTATTAATTATAGTATTAACAGAATATTTGTCGCCACTTCAGAATTAACCTTTATATCCTGAGGAGTTTTTGCTTTATATAAGAGTCACTTGCATTCTTATAGAGAAACTAATTAGTCCATGAATGATAACTATAGAAGAAACACAAATTAGTTTTTTGTTTACTGCTGCATGGCAGTGCCATATAGTTTGCAATTAAATGGGTGGCATGTTGTCAAAAAAGAAAGTATAAATAATCAGGATAACAAAGGCATCCCAGGGAGCTACCAAAGAAGACACCAAAAAACATATTCTCCTAGGAAATAGATGCTTGCTTTTGCAACATAATCATTATATTGATAATAGTCATTCTTTTGCACTCCATTATCAATTCTCACTATTCATACCTTTAATTTTACTATCTTTATATTCTTAAATCTAGCTGGGAGGTGGATTAATACTCTTGCAGACATATAGTCTGGGTTCATATTGATGCTAAGGTTGGGCAATAAAATTGTTTCCTTGGTTAAGGTATAATGTCATATCTAGTCATTGTGGATTTATTAAATCAATGAATCATGGATTAGCAGGATTTAAACATTGTCCTGGAATAATTAGAATTCTTACAATTTCCACTGAGGTGAGCCCAAATCTGATTTTAAAAAAAAGCCAAAGAAACCACCCTTGGTTGAGCAACAAGGAAGTTGATTTTTATATAGTCAAACTATAATTTGCCTTCCCCAACTGGCAAAAGCTGTCCAAGATCTTGACATGACCCTTTGTAACTGAATTCTATTTATGATTGAAATATAAAAGTTGTATGAGAATTCTATGGAAACTCTGTTGCACAGTTGTAGCTTGGATCATTTCTACTAATAGTAAAAGGGGGAAGTACTGAGTAAGTATGAGACTAAAGACTGGAACCGTTTACCTTTCATTGGCCGTGCATCTAAAAAATAGAAGTCCTTTGTTTTCCAAATGCCTTTTGGTTCAATATGCTCTCATGGACTTCTAAAGAGTAACAGTAGTACATACTATTGAATCTATCTTTCTACAGTAGCAGTTCTTAGGGTATACTGTGGCCTCTGATTCCTTTACATCAGGGGTCCCCAAACTATGGCCCATGGGCCGAGTACAGCCCGCTGACACAATGTATCCAGCCCGTGCAGTGGTGGGACTCAGCCCCGCCCCCTGCCCCCCACCCCACCACTCCCACCCACTCCTCGCATGGCAGGCTTTTCAGCCGAAGAGGTTGTAGGGGAAAAAATGCCTGATCGTCAGAGGCTTTTAAAAGGATTTTTTTTCTGCAACCTCTTAAGGTTGTAGAAAAAATGCTTTTAAAAGTAAAAAAAAAAAAGTTGGCCACGCCCACCCATTGAGACCCGATGGTGCGATAGGTGCGCTGCCCCTGCCACCGCCTGGGCAGGAGAGGAGAAAGAGAGATGGAGAAAAAGAGAGATGAAGGAGAGAAAGAGGGGGGAGGAGAAAGAAAGAGATGAGAGTGATGAAAGAGACACACAGAGATACCTGTTTAAAAGAAAATACTGGAAGCCACAAAACCTGGGTGGGAGTAAGTGATATGGAGTTGGCAATGCCCACCCAGGTTTAAGATTGTGTTTAAGTGTTTACATGTGTTTAAGGTTGAGTGTTTAAAGTTGCAGACCCCTGCCTTACCCCATCCAATTGCTTCACCCTGCAACCAGTCCTGTAGGCCTGTGCCCGCCTCCCACCTGGGCAGCAGTGGCCTACCTACCCTGGTTGTATCACCTTGCCCTGCAGCTGGCCCAAACACCCACCTCGGACTGCCCTCGATCGCTCCAGTAGGTCATTTTTATTTAATTAATTTAATTAAGTGCTGAAATTTGCATAAATGATGACGGTCAAAAGTGCGAGGACCTGTCAGAAATCACTTTTTTCAGCCCTCTGGGTAGTCTCTATGTGCATATGGACTACTCAGTGGGCTGAAAAAGTTATTTTGACTGGTCCTTGCACTTTTGACCAGTCCTTGCACTTACGACTATCTTCACATTTTACGTTTTGCTATCTTGTCACCATGGTGAAGAGAAATAGTTGTGAAATGAGTGACATGGTTATTAAGAATGCTGCAACGGCCATAAATGTGAGGATGGTCATAAATGTGAGAACCAGTCAAAAGTGCGAGAACTAGTCAGAAATGACTTTTTTCAGCCCTCTGAGTAGTCCCTATGCACATAGCCACATCCACCCGGTCACATGACCAGCTAGCCATGCTTACCCAGTCACATGACTAGCTAGCCACACCCACCCAGTCACATGGCCACCATGCCATGCCCACCCAGTCACATGGGGGACCCAGCCACACCCACCTAGCCAGTCCGACCCCCAACAGTCTGAGGGACCCTGAGGTGGCCCCCTGTTCAAAAAGTTTGAGGACCCCTGCTTTACATTTTTTCTATATGAAAGGAAGTGATATAAACATTTTATATAGCAATAGCAATAGCACTTAGACTTATATACTGCTTCACAGTGCTTTGTAGCCCTTTCTAAGCAGTTTGCAGCATCAGCATATTTCCCCCAACAATCTGGATCCCCATTTTACCACCATGGAAGGATGGAAGGCTGAATCAACCTTCAGCCTGGTGAGATTTGATCTGCCAAATTGCAGGCAGCCGGTAGTCAACAGAAGTAGCCTGCAGTTCTGCATTCTAACCACTGTGCCACTGTGGCTCAATTATATTTATTTATTACTTATTTTGTCGCGTTTCTATGCCACCCAACTCCCAAGGGACTCTGGGTGGCTTACAACAGAGAATAAAACAATGCAACAATATGCCGTACAAAAGTTAAAAGAAGACATTAAAACATTAAAACACATACTCCAATTTGTGGCCGGGTCTTGCAAGATCACTACAACGAGATCAATGGCCCCAGGTCTGCCGGAAGAGCCCGGTCTTCACCTCTTTCCGGAAGGCCAATAGGGTGGGGACAGTCTGGATTTCAGGAGGTAATTGGTTCCAGAGAGCCAGGGAAGCCAGAGAGAAGGCCCTCCCCCATGGGTCCACCAGCCGACATTGTTTAGCTGACGGGACCCAGAGGAGACCGACTCTGTGGGATCTTACCGGTCTCTGGGAGCTATGTGGTAGAAGGCGGTCTCAAAGACAGCTTGGTCCTGAGCCATGTAGGGCTTTAAAGGTAATAACCAACACCTTGAATTGTGCCCGGAGACCGATAGGGAGCCAGTGCAGCTCGTGGAGAATTGGTGTAATGTGGGTGTACCTAGGTGCACCCACTATAACTTGCGCGGCTGCATTCTGGACCAACTGTAGTCTCCAAACACTTTTCAAGGGTAGCCCCATATAGAGCGCGTTGCAGTAGACCAACTGTGAGGTGACAAGGACATGAGTGATTGTGAGGAGAGCCTCCTGATCCAAGTAGGGTCACAATTGGTGCACCAGACGAACCTATGCAAAGGTCCCCCTAGCTACAGCTGTCAGATGCTGTTCCAATCTCAGCTGTGAATCTAGGACACCCAAATTGTGAGCCTGTTCTTAGGGGGGCACTTTCTCTCCCCCCAGAACCAAGGATGGACAATCAAGATAGTCTTTAGGGGGCAATACCCAGAGCCATTTGGTCTTGTCTGGGTTAAGTCTGAGCCTGTTGACTCCCATCCAGATCCTCACAGCCTCCAGGCACCAGCACATCACATCTACCACCTCACTGAACTGACGAGGGGTGGAGATATACAGCTGGGTATCATCAGCATATTGCTGATATCCCACCCAGTGTCATCAGATGATTTCACCCAGTGGTTTCATGTAGATGTTAAATAGGAGGGGAGAGAGGACCAAGCCCTGAGGCACCCTGCAGATGAGGGGCCTAGGGGACGACCTCTGTCCTCCTACCAGCACCGACTGTGATCGACCAGAGAGATAGGAGGTGAACCACTGCCACACAGTGCCTCCCACTCCCAGCTCTCTTAGTTGCCCCAGAAGGATACCATGGTCGATGGTATCGAAAGCCGCTGAGAGGTCAAGTAGCACCAAGATAGAGGAATGACCCCTGTCTTGGGCTCGCCAGAAATCATCCATCAGCGTGACCAAGGCAGTTTCTGTGCTGTAGCCAGGTCTGAAGCCGGACTGAGAAGGGTCCAGATACTCTGTTTCATCCAATGACCACAGGAGCTGACGTGCCATCACTTTCTCTACAACCTTTCCCACAAAGGGTAGGTTGGAGACTGGACAAAAGTTTTTTAATTCTGCTGGGTCCAGGGAAGGCTTCTTGAGGAGGGGCCTTACAACCGCTTCCTTTAATGGCTGCGGGAAGGACCCCTCACTCAAGGACGCATTAACTAAAGCCTGGAGCCAGCCTTGTGTCATCTCCTTGCTGGCTGAAACCAGCCAGGAGGGAAACAGGTCCAACAAGCAAGTGGAGGACCTCATCACCCCTATAGCCTTGTCCACTTCCTCAGGAGTCACTGGCTCAAACTCCTCCCACACAATAGGACTAAGACACGCCCCCATCATCTTGGTCATATTGCCCAATCAGAATCCAGGTCCATCTGAATCTGAGCGATTTTATCTGACAGAAACTGCACAAATTCCTCAGCTCTACCCTGCAAGGGCTCCTCCGTTCCCCCAACCTTAAGGAGGCAGCGAGTTACCCTAAATAGGGCAGCTGGGCGAGAATCTATGGATGCAATAAGTGCGGAAAAATGTGAACATTTTGCCGCCCATATCGCCACTAAGTAAGTCCTAACAAAGGCTCTCAAAAGTGTTCGGTCGGATTCGGATTTAGTGGTCCTCCAGCATCACTCTAGATGTCTCTTCTGGCACTTCATCTCCCGGAGCTCCTCAGTAAACCAGGGAGCTTTCCTGGATCCACTGCCATTGAGAGGCCGCAAAGGCGCAATCCAGTCCAATGCCCCAGATGCTGCCTTATGCTAGGCAGCCACTAGGATTTCAGCCGGGCTGTGGACAAGGGAGTCAGGTATCTCCCCAAGCTCCTTCTGAAACTCTTCAGGGTCCATTAGGCGTCTGGGGTGGAACCACTTAATCGGCTTGGCCTCCCTGCGATGGAGGAGTGGCGTCTTAAAGTCCAACCTCAACAGGAAATGATCTGACCACGACAAGGGAGAGACCTCTATACCCCTTAATTCCAGATCATATCTCCACTGCTCCGAGAGAAATAGCAAGTCGAGCATGTGTCCCCCCTCATGGGTCGGACCCTGAACTACTTGGGTCAGGTCCATGGTTGTCATGGAAGCCATGAACTCCTGAGCCCCATCTGAGGAATCGCCAAGTGACAGTAGGTTGAAGTCCCCCAGTACCATAAACCTGAGGAACTCCACTGCCAACCAGGCTATTGCCTCTAGCAGCACAGGCAGGGCTGTTGTCACGCAGCTGGGAGGCAGGTACGTCAACAGCAACTGAACCTTGAGTTCAACCTCAAGAGGAGAGACTCACACCCAACAATCTCCGGGGCAGGGATCCTGCGAGGACAAAGGCTCTTCTGGACAATAGCTGCCACTCCTCCACCCCTTCCTTGGAGTTGTGGCTGATGCAGTATATGAAACCCATCTGGGCACATCTCAGAGAGGAGAAACACACACACACACCCGGCCCAGCCATGTCTCAGTTACACATGCCAGGTCAGCCCCCTCCTCCAGGATTAAGTCCCAAACGAGGGGAGCCTTGTTAACAACAGACCTGGCATTAAACAGCAGCAGCCTGCGGCCAGGGCCCTGACATCCCAAGTCACCAGGTATACGAGGTGAGCCCGGTGAACCAGAACCAAAGGGGCCGGAACAAGTAATCGCTTTGAGGTAGCGAGTCCTAGTTCCCCAAGAGCGGCCTACCCCTTGGCTCCCACCATATCTACCTCTCCCAGTCTTAACCGTGATATTCTGGCTCTCCATCCCCCTAGAGATCTCCTTCCCCACCTCAGCAGCCCCCCACCTCAGCAGCCCCCCACCGCCCCGGCAAGCAAGGCATCCCACTCATACCGAACCAGGGTTCCCATCTGAGCCCCCATCTGCTTCTGCTTGTACACTCAGCAGAGGGGACTCCATTCCCTGCCCCTGGATCCCTCATTCTCCCTAATTCCAGCCACTCCAAACCTGTTCCTTCCATTCTAATAATTAAATTCTAACCTATCTCTAACCCATTTACACCCACAAACACACGCATCCTCTCAGGATAAAATTAATATATCCAGCAACAAATGGATATCTCGCATCTCATCGGCGTAACGGCAAAAAGTTACCAACTTTTTGGTAATAATGAATTCTGTGAGAGTTTTGTTTTCTAAAAACATGTTCCACAACTTTGCTTTGGGCTGACTCTGCCCTCTTAGGCTTTGCAAGTTGATATATAACCATATAAAAAAGTATTTAATGTTTAGTCTTTATAACAAATAAAGATATTAAAGTTTGTAAAGTGTCATACAAACTTGCCTTCTTCAAACATACTTCACTTAGTAGGATTGGGTGCTGTCTAATATGTTTGCTCCTCTTTTTGTTGCTATCAAACTCCAGACAGACCCCAAGAAGCAATCACAGCATAATTGGCTGTTTACCAGAGCTTGTGGTCTTGGCAGTTGATGACAATCCTCTTGTTTGCCTGTAATAGCTGCACGTTCTCAGATGATGCACATTCTTCATCTACTTGTTGTCTTCTCCTATATAACCATCCAATTGATGGCTAAATAATTGGGTGGGATAATGCTACCTACGGGCATTGGCAAAAAAATGCCATGGTGCAGCTCAGTTAGTTGGAGGTCTAGAATGCCATCATAGATGACTAAACTGTGAGTAAACTGTGAATGGGGAATGAATGAATGAATGAATGAATGAATGAATGAATGAATGAATGAGCCTCTCAAGTTTCTAGGGCTGTAAATTTTTACTGCCATTTGGAAAAGAGATTACCGAGTCTGTGCCTGGGGAAGAAAGAATAGTAACATTACTGCCTTGCTGCAGCTGTTTTACCCAAACAGACAGCAACCCCAGCTTCATTCCTTCACAAATTCTTACCTTTCTTGTTTTGGATCAAATTGTTTATTAATGCAGAATACAGGAGCCCCAAGTAGTGTCCTACTTTCCATCTTTATTCTACTACTTTTAAATCCTTAAAATAGTTAAATCTTGAATAACTAAATGATACTTCCTTTGGGACTGTCCATATTGATTACCCACAGTAATATTTCAGAGCTAGAGGGAAAAAAATGTAGATGATGTTGATAGTGGTGGTAATTTTGTCCCTTTACCTTTTGAGCATTTTTCATGTGTTTCTCTCTTTTTGCTTTTGCCTGACTTGTGTCCTGTTTAGCCAGTTAATTTTTTTGTTTGTTCGCTGATATTTAATAAACAAACATCAAACTATATTTCTTGGCTGAAGTGAGTGGTATTTGTGCTTTCCTTAATATGGATAGATGGACTGACTGTGAATATGTTGGGTACAAACTAAACTGGAAATTACCCATGGAAATTTTGCAATACCTCTAATTTTCAGGGACAAATGTATAGATAATGGAAATGTTCTCTTCATCAGAAATAACCACTATCTTTTTATCCCTCATTTCATCCAAGCAACAACACTGTGACTGCTGAAAGATATTCCAAAGATAAGTGGAAAATTGAACTTTGATTTCCCTAGCCTGTCCAAGAAGTTAATTGTTACACATTTAGCAAAACACTTGCAATCTATAACACAGAAACCTCCACTGTTTAAAGAACTCTCTTAAAATACTCTCATAAATATACATTAATCACTGAAAAAATATCTTGTGTATGGTCTATAACCATATATTTTAATAATAAACAAGCTACTACACATTTCTGCCATATCATTAAGTCTTATTGAATAATGTAAAGATGCCCTATTCCAGTAGAATTCAGGAAATAGTAGGTGAAAGTCTTGATTTTTCATTTATTGCAGTGAAGGTTTTCACAATAAAAGTTCAATCCAGCTGGAGCTATTTGCATAGACTGCCATTCAAAATTACTTGCATAATGTTTTGATTCTGCTTTCTTCCCATGTTGGATGTTTCCAATTTAACTTGTTAAACTGGGAATAAAACACGAGCTTAGGAGAAAAGGAGAAATAGATGGAGCAATCTAAAATAATTTCATTTTCATTTTCTAAATACCTTCAGAAATATCTAGCGTTCCTTAATTGGGCCATTGGAGAGGTTAATTAAAACTTTGTAAATTATTAAGCAAATTTTATACAATTTACTAATTTTTATTTTGTTTCCATTTTATCAGTTCTACTAATGGTCTGTATCTCTAATGGCTGTAACCACTTTTAAAAGCTCCCTCTCCCTTTCCCTCTCTCTCTCCCTCCCCCCTTCCCTCCCTCCCTCCCTCCCCCCTTCTCTTTCTCTTTCATCATATTTATATAGCCACCCATCTCAAAACTTTCTAACATTAAGCAATATATGGGAACAAAAATCATATTTTGTTGGATATATTTATCCAACAAGTGTTTTAAGCAAGAGTAACAAAACTTTTAAAGAACTTGAACAGATTTTGATAGTTAAAGTCCCATTTCAAAGGGTACATTTTGTTATACCGTATATACTCGAATATAAGCCGAGTTTTTCAGCATGTTTTTCAGGCTGAAAAAAGCCCCCTCGGCTTATATTTGAGTCACGGAAAAAATGCCTTTTTCCCTGCAACCATTTTGGCTCCCGGGGTTGCAGAGAGGCTTGCTAAAGCCAAAATGGGGTGTGGGGGGTGCGGGGCCCCTCCCCCGTGCCCCTTTTTGGCTTTAGGGGTTGCAGGGAGGCAGGGGTGAAATGCTCCAGCTTTGGACCGGCTTGGGCGAGTAGGTAGCAAAGATTGAGGTGAGTTCGCCATACTGGTAGCAATTGATGGCTGGCCACACCCCCGAACCGGGCCACGTGGAAGGCAGGCAAGCTTCGCAGGGCTGCGGGGAAGGGAGCTTCCCAGCGTGCCCTCCTCTTCTCCCAGGGGACAGCCAGGGCTTCGCCGCCTCCTCTTTTCCTCAGAGGGGCAGCGTCTGCCTCCAAGTTCTTGCGGAGGGAGGGACATACATAAACACACACGCCCCTGTTGCCCCCCCCCACTACTTTTGCTGTCAGCTTAAAGTCAATCTCGAAGAGCTGGAAGACATTTCCTTACATCTCCACCAAACTCATTGTTGGGAGCATCAGTGATCTAAGGAAACGTCTTCTTACACCTTCTCCTCTCTATTCCATTCAAGAATGAGAGAGAGAGAGTGGGAGAGAGACAGAAAGAGGGGGAGAAAGAATGAGAGAGAGAGTGGGGGAGAGAGAGAGAAAAAGAGGGGGAGAGAGAAAGAATGAGAAAGAGAGGGGAAGAGAGAAATGGTGACAAGATAGGGCAAAAACGTAAAATGTGAGGACAGTCGTAAGTTCGAGGACTGGTCACAAGTGCGAGGATCAGTCAAAAATTACTTTTCCAGCCCTCTGAGTAGTCCATATGCACAAAAGGACTACCCAGAGAGCTGAAAAAAGTGATTTCTGACAGGTCCTCGCACTTTTGACCGCTCTTCGCACTTATGACTGGTCATCATTTCTGCCCATTGTAGCATTCTTAACAACCGTGTCACTCATTTCACAACTGCTTCTCTTCACCATGGTGACAAGACAGGGCAAAAACGTAAAATGTGAGAACAGTCGTAAGTTCGAGGATTGGTCACAAGTGCTAGGACCAGTCAAAAATTACTTTTTCAGCCCTTTGAGTAGTCCATATGCACAAAAGGACTACCCAGAGGGCTGAAAAAAAGTGATTTCTGACAGGTCCTCGCACTTTTGACCAGTCTTTTTTTATTTTGAAATTTACCAGTAGCTGCTGCATTTCCCACCCCCGGTTTATACTCGAGTCAATGAGTTTTCCCAGTTTTTGTGGTAAAATTGGGGGCCTCGGCTTATATTCGGGTTGGCTTATACTCGGGTATATACGGTACCTAAAGAAGGATCATACAAGATGAGAAAGAAGACGCTCTAAAAATATAAGGAACCACTCTTATTGCAATTTTATTTCTTGATTGCTCAGTCATGTCAGACATAATTACTATTGAACTGACCTTGTTTTGTTCCAATGCACACACATACAGAGATGTTACATTCAGATTACAAGAGGACCAGAGATACTTTTGGCTTGGAGCTCAAAGCTTTTAGCGAATAAGAACTGTTCCTTCAGGAGTCCTGGAGAAATATATTCAGATCAGGAGTCAAGAGGTCTCCAAACTGGGCAACTTTAAGACTTGTGAACTTTAACTCCCAGAATTTCCTAGCCAGCCTCCAATTTGATGTTGAAATTCTGGGAGTTGAAGTCCAAAAGTTACTAAGTTTGGAAACCCCTGGAATTCCCCCTAGAGCAGCGGTTCTCAACCTGGGGGTCGTGACCCCTTTGGGGGTCAAATGGCCATTTCACAGGGGTCGCCAAAGCCCTCTCTCATACACACACCCCACACCTTCACTCACTCTCTGCCTCTGCCTCTGCCTCTGCCTCTATTGGATCACTGGTCGCCGGTCGCTTACCTCGCCCACTCCCAATCTATTGCTGCCTCCTGAGTCCCAGCTGATGGCTAGAGGGAAAAAAGCTGTTTAAATTCTTGTTGCGGGGCTTCAAAGGGCCGCCCTACAGGGGATCAGTATTAAAAGAAAACAAATGAGAAGATCGGTGCTTGCAAAAATAGAAAAAACAGCCTCTTTCAGCTTCAGCATAGGTTAATTAGCATAAGTTGATTAGATCCGCCTCCCGACTCTCAGCTGATTTGCTCTCAGCTGTTTTGCTCAGACTCTTTTGCAAACTTTTGTTTTGCAAGCTCTTTGCCTGCTGCAATTTTTGCAGCAAACTTTGTCTGCTGGAGCATTTTTTTTTCCCTAGCTAAAAGAAAACTGAAAGTAAAGCAGGGTCTTTGCTGCAACGTGACAAAATGAAGCAGGGAGAGAGATTTCTTTTTCTTTTTCCTCACCAAAAAAGTAGGTGCAAAACTGCAAACAACGGGAAATTTAGGGCAAAAGAGGAGAGTTCAAGATTTTAAAACACAAAAGAAAAAAAGCTCTATTTAACTAGGGAATTATAATAATTGAGATACTATTAATTGTATATTGTGTTGAAAGCAGAAATGGTTAAGTTGTGGTTTGGAGGAATATATAGGGGAAATTCTTTGGTTTATTATTATTGGTAAATATAATTAATTGATTTGTAAGAAATTGAATTGCATGGAAATAATTGGAATATTCATGTTCATATTGATTAATATACAAAAAAGATAGTTATATAACTAATTGATTTATATTAAAATGTTGAATTTGTATTAAACAACAGTATTACATAATTACATAATTAACCAATGTGAGGATGGATATAAAAATAGATGACAATGCGAAGGGGTATAATATAGAATAGAAGGGAAAAATTGAATTTGATTAAGATTAGAGATAAGGATGAAGGGTAATATTGGTTTTTTAAAAAAATAGATGAGCAATAAATATGGCAAAAAGGAAATATAGAAATTGTAAATTTAATTGAAATGACTAAACACTGTTTAAATTTGTGAACCGGCCAAATACTCTGTTCAAGGAAAATACATTATATGTTTGTATGTGTGTTTCTAATTATTGCTATTTATTCATATTTGTTCTCTTTTATTCTTTAAAGTTTAACAATTCATTCTTTATCTTAATATCTTTATATTTGTTTGGGGTTGGTTTTCTTCCCTTTCATCTTTTTTATTGTACAGCAATCTTTTTCCTCAAACCTACCACGTCTCTATTTTCTTTCCTTCTTACTTTCTCTTTCCCACCCCCTCTTCTTCTCCTCCCTACTTCCTCTTCCTTTCTCCTTCTCCTCCTCTCTTCCTCCCTCTCTTACTCTCACTCCTACTCTAATTTCCCTTCCCTTCCTTCATCCCTCTCTATTGCTGTATCCTTTTATGCATATGGACTACTCAGAGGGCTGAAAAAGTTATTTTTGACTGGTCCTCGCACTTTTGACCAGTCCTCGAACTTACGACTGTCCTCACATTTTACATTTTTGCCCTATCTTGTCACCATGGTGAAGAGAAGCAGTTGTGAAATGAGTGACATGGTTGTTAAGAATGCTACAATGGGCATAAATGATGACCAGTCATAAGTGTGAGGACCAGTCAAAAGTGCGAGGATCTGTCAGAAATCACTTTTTTCAGCCCTCTGTGTAGTCCCTATACACATAGCCATGGCCACCCGGTCACATGACCAGCTAGCCACGCCCACCCAGTCACATGACCTCCAAACCACACCCACAAAATAAGCCACGCCCACAGAACCAGTAGTAAAATAATTTAGAACCCACCCTTGGTTGGGGGTCACCACAACATGAGGAACTATATTAAGTCCCGTCGCGGCATTAGGAAGATTGAGAACTACTGCCCTAGAGGATCAGGTGCAACTTACTTAGGAAGTTTCTCCTCTAAATGAGCCTCTGTGAACTAATCATATACTTCACATAGCCCAAAGCCTTTATTGTTTATAGAATCAGCAGATCCTTGCCTCTTCTTTCCAGTCTGACTCCTCTATCTACCATAGAAACTTTTCACTAACATGAATTCTCTTCTTGCAGTCAATTCTATTCACATCTTTTTGTAGTCAAGTCCACTAGAATATTCTATTGCTACTGGAAAACAATTGTAAACATTTTATACAATATTCAATTTGTCATATTTTGTAAAAATATTGTCCATGATCTGCACATTACCTTTTTTTTGTCCTTATCTCAACACATCTAGTCTTTACAGACTATTCAAAAGTTACCTAACAATTTCTCATAGACAAGGGCTGAAAATTCAAAATTCTATATACTAGAATTTTAAAATATACACACCTAGAGTACTGCATCCAGTTTTGGTCACCACACTAAAAAAAGATGTTGAGACTCTAGAAAAAGTGCAGAGAAAAACAACCAAGATAATTAGGGGACTGGAGACTAAAACATATGATGAACGGACCTAGGCATGGCTAGTCTAGTGAAGAGAAGGACCAGGGAAGACGTGTTCCAATATTTGAGGGGCTGCCACAGAGAGGAAGGGGTCAAGCTATTTTCTAAAGCACCTGTAGGCCAGACAAGGAATAATGGAGAGATTTAACCTGGAAATGTCAGAGAAACTTTCTGACAGTGAGAACAATCAACCAATGGAACAGCTTGCCTTCGGAAGTTGTGGGAGCTTCATCACTTGAGACTTTCAAGAAAAGATTGGACTGCCATTTGTTGGAAATGATGTAGGGCCACGATGGCGAACCTATGGCACGCATGCCACACATGGCACATGTAGCCATATCAGTGGGCACATGAGCTCAGCTCCGACGCGCATGCACGTGCCGGCCAACTGATTTTCGGGCCTTCTGGGCCCACCAGAAGTAGGGAAACAGGCTGTTTCCTGCCTCTGGAGGGCTTGGGGGGGTGGGGAAGGCCCGTTTTTCTTTCTCACCCGGCTCCAGATCCTCTCTATGCATCTGGGGAGGGTGAAAACAGCCTTTCCCACTCCCTCAGAGGCCCTCTGAAGGCCTGAAATGGCCCATTTCCCAACTCCTGGTGGGACAGGAAGTGATGTTTTTTGCTGTCCCCAGCCTCCAGAGACTCCTAGAGAGACTCGCATGCCAGGAGCAGGGGGGGAGGTTGCATGCGCATGCGCAGGGCAGGGTCCATAGAATTATGGGTGCGGGCATGTGTGTGTGTGAACCTCCCCCATCCCCTCCTCCTGGCACGTGATGGCAAAAAGGTTAGCCATCACTGGTGTAGGGTCTCCTGCTTGGGCGGGGGGTTGGTCTAGATGACCTACAAGGTCTCTTCCAATTCTGTTAATCTATTAGTTTTAGATAAGCATTCATGGAATAAAAACTTAAAATCTTAGAGAAAATATTTAATTTCAGCCTTCCACCTTTCAGAAACAATTTCTTCCTTAAGAATTCTAGCATTGTAAAGATTTGTTATAGAACCTACATCATCTTCCACCAAATTCACATTTTTGTAAATTTTGTATGAATATTTTTTAAAAATCAAGGTTCTAAAGGAAAATTTTTATCCCAAAGTCATGGGGCTTTAATAATGCAATTATTTAATGCCCTGCTTATTTTGCAGCAGATTACAAATGTTTTTAAGCAAACAGTATGTTTTCTTTCTTTTAGAGAGGGAAAATAATGCCTGTTTACTGTAGGATCTTATCAGAAGTATGCAATGCACAATAACAATAATGCATGTTAGGTAATGATCAACATGTTGAAACATGGACGTACAATAGTGTAAACACACCACTATACATTCTAGTTGCCATTTATTTCCTGAAAATAAATTAAAATTTGTCATTTCAAGTAAGACCAGAGAATTAACATATGAAAAAGAACAGCTATTACTTTTTTTAAAAAAAACAGTCTTGTTCCCATTATGATATGTGGACTTCAAACCCCAGGAATATAAAACTCGCTTTACTAATGGTTGGGCTTATACATGAATGAATCAGATATGGTAACATTGTGCTGAAAGAAACTTGATTGCTATTCTGGGAATATCCCAGAGAACTAGTTTACACATACAATACCTATTTTTCTAGAGATGACCTTGAAATGTTGAAGCAGCATCAAATTTAACAGAGATACTGAAGTTATAATTTCAAACTATTCCTAAAAAAATAAAAAATGAAAGACATGCAAATAGGCCAGTATGAATATACACAGAGCCCTTTAAAATGCTAAAGAAAAAAAAGGAACTTGTATAGGAAATGAAATGAAGATGATATTCCATAAGAAAAGAAGAATTTAAGGTTGACTTTAAAAACTATAGGAACTGTCAGAAAGACTAAAGCACAGAAGAAGCTGAGGCTTGCAAGATACATCAAAAAACAAGTTCCAGAGAGGTTGCAGATCTGTTGCAAAGAGCAAACAGCACACTGGCAATAGGTGATGATGAGAGGATAGACTTGTGTCTTCTCAGAAGGGAATTAAATGCTGTCTGGTCATCTTGTCACTGCAGGAGGGCAATTGAACTTGGAATAATAAAAAATATAAAAGAACTGAGCTTATTTAAATGAAATCAAGTTTCCAGGTAAGATGGTTGCATTTTAGGGTACTGCATTAACTTATTTCCTACCCTCCTATCAAAAAATACCAGATGCAAGATATACAAAATTGATTTTAAGTATTGTTTTTGTTTAAAAGTCTTAATTTGACATTTCAAAACATGATTTCCACACTTTTTCTTCTTTGACTTCATATTATTGGCATTATTTCTTTAGATGGTAAAGGAGCAGGATCATGACCATTGGCCCACTTATAACTGGTCCATCACCATGTACCTTCTTTGTGATTCTATTTCTCTGCCATTCCTTGCTGTTTCCTGCTACAGATAATCTTATCTATCATGGTTCCTTTCATGATAGTTACATAAAAAGATTGGCCACATCCACTCAATCACAAGAACACCCCCCCCCAAGCCATGCCCACAGAACCCAGTAGGAAAAAAAATAGAATTAATACTATATTTTTCCTTAACATCATCCATTCCCCGAGGCCCCAGAGCCTCCACCCACTCACTGCCCATTCTCCCTTAAGTGTGATGCATCACCCCATTTCCCCTCCTTCAGAGACCCTGACCCTTAATCTCCCCACTTCCTCCCCCACAACTGCCTCTTTCTTCGTCCCTCAGCCACAACTTTACCTTCCTCCCATGGCTGGCTGCCAGGGAAGGCAAGCCAGGGCTGAGCCATCACTGCTGGGGTCCCCACCAGCCTGCATCTCATCCACCTTGTCGCGAGATGCCTGCAGCCACCGCCTCTTTTTTGTATGCAGTTGGAGTCCAGCCACACCGAAAAAAAGAGGAAGCAGCTGCAGGTTTCTTGAAGCGAAAGCTAATGACCTCTAGCTCTGCTCCACTTCTCGAATGTGCCGCCACCATCACCGCCCTGTTCTATGCACCAGCCACACAAACACACCCCATTGCCTGCTGCCGCTACATCGAAGGGATTTGCCCAGGCAAGTCTGAGCGGAGCAGCACAGCAGGCAATGGGGTGCATGTGCACAGCTGGTGCATAGAACAGGGCGGTGGCACATTCGAGAAGAGGAACGGAACCGGAGGTTGGTAATTTTCACTGCAAGAAGCCTGCAGCCACTGCCCCCCCCCTTTTTTTTGGTGAGGCTGGACTTCATAAACAAGCCTATGCTTTAGGGCCATGATGGCGAACCTATGGCATATCAGTGGGAATGCCAGCTGAGCTTTGGCGCGCATGCGCGTGCTGGCCAGCTGATTTTCGGGCCTTCTGGGCCCACCAGAAGTAGGGAAACAGGCTGTTTCCTGCCCCCAGAGGGGCTGGGGAGGTGGGGAAGGCCCATTTTTCTTTCTTACCTGGCTCCATATCCTCTCTATGCATCTGTGGAGGGCGAAAACAGCCTTTCCCACTCCCTCGGAGGCCCTCTAAAGGCCTGAAATGGCCCATTTCCCAACTCCCAGTAGGACAGGAAGTGACATTTTTTGCTGTCCAGAGACTCCTAGAGAGGCTGGGGACAGCAAAAAAAGGCACTTCCTGCCCCACCGGGGGTTGGGAAATGGGCCATTTCAGGCCTTTGGTGGACCTCCAAGGGAGTGAGAAAGGTTGTTTTCGCCCTTCCCAGATAAGAGGGGGGTTGCGTGCGCATGCACAGGGCAGGGTGCATAGAATTATTGGTGTGGGCATTTACCCGTGCAACCCTCCCCCACCCACCCCTCTCCTGGCACGCGATGGCAAAAAGGTTAGCCATCACTGCTTTAGGGGATATAGGAAATGATGAAAATATTGTGAATATGAATTTATTATGAAAATATTATATTTGATAGAATGATTCAAGAAGATGGAAGAATTTCATTCCACTGCACCAGATTTAACTTGCTTTATGTTTCCAAAGTTGTTCCAATTTGTAGATATTTTATGGTCAGACTAGTCAATGCAAAATCTTTCATTGTACATTCATATAGTAAAATGACACAAAGTAGAGAAGGATATCAATATTCAGTCTTGTACCTTGCACAATCATTCGAGTCTTCCTATATTTTAATCAACTGAGAACATCTCAAAATGATAAAACAGAATGCTCTGGAATCTGCAAATTTGTCAGGCACTCAGTAAGATGACAGAAAAATTTTCTGTAAAAAAATCATAGGCAGGAATAGTGTGGTGTCTCCAGGAAGGAGGCTGATTTCTCTTGAAGAAGAATAGAAGCAGTTATTCTTGCCAGTCACACAGCATGATAGTGTCTAGAATTTAGGGGGGGAGGGGAAAGTATAGGTAAAAATAATAAGAGTAAAGAGAAATTTATCTGCAGCATTTAAAGAATACATGGAACTAAACTCTCTTAAAAAATAAAATGTGAACATACTGCAGTCAGAAATATATAACAGGCTATCTATTAAGATTGAAGTCCTGTGCATGTCTAGTCAAAAATGACAGGTTGTACTAATTGTATAGCACTTGAAACAATATGGAGCCCTCAGAAAACAGAGTTACACTGACATAAACTTTAATGCATGAATCCACTTTAGTAATTGGATGCATGGAATGTTAT
Source organism: Ptyas mucosa (assembly GCA_012654045.1). Classification (NCBI taxonomy): domain Eukaryota; kingdom Metazoa; phylum Chordata; class Lepidosauria; order Squamata; family Colubridae; genus Ptyas; species Ptyas mucosa. Next base: position 25,907,689 of record WNWU01013802.1, on the reverse strand, counting down.
TCTAAGAGAATTGTGAACTCATCCTTGATTGAGTGAAGTAGAAATTCTAGACAGTAAGGTTTTTCCACCCATCACTCAGAGTAATATAAGTACACTTGTTTCAGGATCAGTAATCCATAAATGCAGTCTATGAAACTTAATACCAGAATAAATGTATTATTCTTAAGGTGGCACATGATTCTGCATTGTTTTTAATCAAAAGTCAGTTTCCTTTCATTAAATGTGACAAACTTAAAGGAAATAGTGTATATGTGTGTGCGCATGTGTGCACACAAACCTCTACCACAATGAACATGATCTTCTCATACCAGCTGTTGTAGGTATCTGTATTTAAATTTTAAAAAATATTCCTTTTCTTTATACCTTCCATAGGCATGAGAATTCACAGACAAATGAAGAAGCAAAAAAATATAATTAAAATGATTCTGAACATTGTTGAAATAATGAAAATACATTTTAAAACTACTAAAATGTTGAAAGAATGAAAATATTCTTCCTCTTATTAAAATTACTCTTGAATCATCTCCTAACTTTAATGGCTATTTGTTTCTCAAGAATGTTGCTGCAGAGAATGGAGAACTAATCATAGGTATCAAACGTATCCATAACAGAATCCATAAAAGAATTCTGTAGATGTTCTAAGAGTATTCAGAGTATACCTTCACTCAAGGTATTCAACAGGCAAATGGAGGGGGGAAGGGGAGAGGGAAATGTCAATAAAATTAAGATAGCTTGGTGATCAAAGCCCTACCCCCTTTTCTATGTGCATAAAAAGAGGACACATATGTAAATGAAGTGGGTCTTTGATGACACAGCCATTATCTTGACTTGCAGACAACCCTGGGCAAATCTATATGGACAAAAGTAGTTATAAGAAGCTCAGCCAAAACTAGATAAATTCTACATATTATGTTTTCTTGGGGTTTTTTAGGAAAAATGTATGTTAAAAAATTTTTTTTTCAAACTTAGGACATGAACTTATGAAAGATTTAATTTAGTAAGTGGAAAGCAATTGACAGGGTGTTTAATACAAATATGCAAAGATCAAGTGGTTTGCTTGAAGGTACTGCTACTCAGCTTTCTTAGGACATCTGAGCCTTTAATTAAAAGCTGCCTACTTGCAGGCTGTCCATTTATTGCTGCCCATTGAGCCCACCATCTGGATTACTGATAAATCACTTGTTAATTAGCACTTGAAGGGTTTATCTTAATTGCTCTTTCTTCTTAAGGGTTTTCTTTTTTTTTCCCCTGCAGAAAGGAGGCTCCAATAACAGTTTTTTTCTGTGAGGGGAAGCTGTGGAAGGGACAATTAGCTATCAGTAATCCCAATATCACAGTCTACAGCAAATAATAAAGGAAGCAAAATGATCAAAATGAATTTCTGATTAAATTGGAAAGTGACCTCATTGTATGGACTTCCTTCTCACTTGGCTATGAGATAATGTGGCATTATTTAGTGAAGTTTGGATTCTCATCCTTCGTCCTTGGCATTCCATTAATAAGTGGAAAGATCAGATGTTGTATTTTCTTGTGTTTTGGGTTTTAGTGCAACCTGAGAATTAAGCTTCCAGCCTGTGCTCAGTTGTGTTGTTTGCCACAAAAGTGCCTTCAGTTATGCCTTCCCTTTGTGTTCCTCTTCTTCATTTTTTGATTTGTACTTGCCCGGTGAAGGGGATGATCTGTTTTTCATATGTGCAATAGTAGCAGATAACATCAGAAATCAACATTTCTGTCCTCAAATGTTAACTTTAATATTTTCCAATAGGAAATAGAAAAGGCAGAATTAATATGACTGTGATGAAATACAGAACTGGTTTTTCAAAGTACAAGTTCCTACACATAACAATGACATGCATGGCATTAAACCTCATGTGGCAAACTATTGTGAAATTCCCAGGCCTTTGACCAGCCTGTCAGCCAAAAAGTCCTTTAAGAAGAAAAGGATTCACACCATTAGAGGATTTAAGAAATGGAAGGTTTTTGTGGGCCTAAAATATTCTGCGCTACATTTCTTCTCTGAAATATAAACATAACAATCTATAAACCTAACTGAAATGAGCCAATCACCATAATTCTTTTAAAAGCAAACAAAATGGCTTTATAAACCTGTCACCACTGAAGTTTCAATTGCTTACGCCACATTAGAGATCTATATTACTCAAGATTGTACAAATGTCTACAGTGCCTGTCAATTCCACAAGACAAACAGCTGTAGAGAAAGAGACTCCAGAGAGTTTCTATTCTAGTTCTGGTGTGTGTTTTTTCCACCAAATATGATGTATAACACACTGTTCTCGTTTGCAGTAAGTCACAAATGTTTCATGCATGACTACGTATTTTTAAAAGGATGGAAGATAAAAATATTCAAAGCAAACATAACTACACATTATAATACGAATATTTCAGTTATTTTTGATTTTGCTGTATTACTGTTTGAGAATAACAATAATAATTCTGATTGGACATAATACATGAAAAACTTGGAGTTTGGTCCACAGAATGGAATTCTGCACCTTATTTCCTCTGGCTATGTATGCATGACCTAATGAATCAAAAGCAAACCAAATCTATGTGGTTAACTTATATTTAAGGTATCATGCAATGCACTGGTAGGATTCAAATAATTTAACAACCGGTTCTCTTCCCTAATGACTGGCTGGGTGGGTATAGCTGGATGGGTGTGGCTGGGTGGTCATGTGGCTGGGTGGGCACGGCCAACTCGACATCACTCACGTCGAGGGGCACCTCACCTCACCCTGCTTGCTTGGCCTCCTGCGCTCTTCTGCTCTTTGTCTATTAATTTGTCTACTACTACCATGTCTGGTTGATTATCTAATGCCTGCCTGTCCTTCTGGATCTGGAACACCCACAGATTCTTAGCTCTATTATTCTCCACAATCTTCTGTGGAAACTCCTTGATGGCTGGCTGGGGAATTCTGGGAGTTAAAGTCCATACATCTTTCAGCTGAGAGACACTGATCTACCCCTTGGGTTCTATCTAGTGTGGTAAATCCCTGATTCTATGGATCTGCAGACCCCAGATAATTGGTACAGCATATAGAGATCCAGTAGTCATTAAATCATCATTCTCCATCTTGTTTTTTAATACTCCAAATCCATCCTTCTCAGAGGACCCTTTCTGCAAATTCAGAGAGCCTATCAAAATAGTCAACATGAACAGTTTGTAAGAAAAGTTATCACATGATCTTATTTAAATAATTGGAAAATATAGTACAAAGTAATTGTGTGGAAACAGGGTCCAATCTTTTTATTTTCATAAAGCATTGTTGCCAAAAATAGTTGTTTTCAATTCTAAGGTACTTCTAACATATTGCCATTAAATACCTTTTGCTCTCAGTCACCAAAAGCGAATACTTCCAAAAATTTCCAAGAGCTTAATTCCAACACTTAAAATCTAGAGGGTCACTAGGAGTTGTCATATAATCCATTCCAACACCACAAATGTGCAGAGCTTTCTCCTCAAAAGTCCCTCATATTATTTTTTAATCTATTAAAAAAATGTAATCTTCCCTTCCCCCGTAACCATCTTTCCCCCTCTTTCCCACCCACCCCAGGCCCAAAGCCCCTGAAAGTGACCACCCTATACCTGCCAGGCTGTTGTAACAGTTGATTTCGATGCTGCCTCTGCTCTTCAAAGAGTTAGCCAGGCCAGTAGCCCCCACAGGGGAAGCAGTCAAAGCGGCATCCTTGGAGTCTTCCTGGGCCAGCAATAGCTCTTTCACCTCCAGCAACAGCCTGTGATACTTGCTGATGGCTTCCTGGCACTTCTTCTCCTTGCAGCATTGAGCTCCTTGGCTTTTGAAATCCAGCACTCTTGGATTAGCTTCTCGGTCTCAGTAGTTGGGAGAAGTGGTGCTGGATTTCAAAAGCCAAGGAGCTCAGTGCCAGCCAGCTGGTCTTTGGGTTTCCGGTGCTCCGGCACGCACAAAGATCGACTAGCCAGCGCGCATGCATGTGCCGGAAACCCAAAGACCAGGTGGCCAGTGCACAAGTGGGCTTCCGGCTTCCGGCACTGCGGCATGTGCAAAGACCAGCTAGCTGGCACTCATGCTTGCATCTGAAAGTAGAAGAGCAGCTGGCAATGGTGTGTGTGCCCACAGAGAGGGCTCTGTGTGCTACCTTTGGCACACGTGCCATAGGTTTGCCATCACGGCTATAGGACAACATTTCCCAACATCACATTTACTATTTTTGGCTGAAATTTTTTATTCACAGCACATCCAGAAGGCTTCAACTGGAAAGGACTTGTGGGAACTACCATTTTCTCCCAAATCTTCAAATATATTTAATTTTCCTCAAAGAAAGTAGTTCACAACCCAGTCTGGTAAAATGAAGCTAATGTTTTGGTGCCCTGAAGAGCTTATGAAGAGCTTTGGTTTTATCAGGTTTAGAGTACAGCAAAGACGATAATCCTATGTAACTGGAAGGAAAGTCACTCTATCAATTTTAAGAAATGGATCAAGTTTATAAATTTTTATCCATTTTTGGAAAATCTTCATGCTTTTAAATGAGGTCACATTATATTGCTGTCCAGATTTAATGATAAGTTTAATATTATATAACATAGTTATATAATTATATACTGAATATTTCTTTTTATTATATTTTAAAGCTTAGTTCATTTTATTACTATTTAGCTTTATTTCCATTGTATTTCCAACAATCCATGTAATTTTTTTTATTTCACTGTTGTAATAATAAAATGGTGCCCCAAAGGAACAAGTGTGCCTACTATTATTCAAAGTGACCCTAATGATCTCAGGTAGTTGATTTCAGGATTCACAAAAGATTAGGAAGTTGGGCAAATTGTCCAGGTGTTAATTGCCTTGATGATATTTCCTCCACTGAATTTGGATTTTAAGATCTTCTTCACTCCTTGATGTATTCACTTCTAATCATCTTGACTTTAGGGTGCCTGTTGTCAGCTTGAAGGATGTCCAGGTATTTGTAATGATCATCTTCATTCATACTCTTGATGTTACATCCCTAGGGTAGAGGTTGGCAACCCGTGGCTCTAGAGCTTCATGTAGTTCTTTTGTCTCACTGCTGCGGTGAGAAGCAGCAGGGCTGATTCTCCAGCGCCTCATCTCTTGATGGGTCTTGTGGGCAACAGAAAGGGGGACAGGCCCACAGCGCCCGGCCACAGTTTTAAACCTCACATGGGGGATGTTCGCCACCCAGAGGATGTTTTTCAATCAGCACCTGTGGTGGCACCACTCCGCTGGAGAAGTAAAGAAGCTCAGGGCAATGGGAAAAGGGGGCTTGCCCCACTGAACCTCGCATGCCCACCCTGAGGATTAGGCTCAGAGAAAGCCAGAGCATTCTTGCTAAAGAAGCTCACCCATCAGCCAGTCAACCCATGTGCCCTGCACGCCTTCACTGCGCTTTTGCCGAGCCTGGCCACTTGCTTGAGGAGGGTCTCCCTGCTCATGTACGCCCTCCAGGTCCTGCCACAGTCGGCCAGGAGGTTGGATGAGGAGGAGGAGGAGGGTTGTCTTCAGGAAAGCCATCGCCATGGCTCATGCTCACTCCTCGGCCAGCCCTTGCACAGCACAGTGAAATTTAGCATGCTTCACAATGGGGGAGACAAGGTCCCCTCCTCCTCCTGGAGCCGATTACAACATGGAGCCACAATGCAACCCTGCCCCATTCACCCCTGGCAACAGCAGAGGTGGCTTGCTCTCGCCTCCTGAATGTCAGTTGCTTTTTCTGCAGAGCCAGCAGGCCACTGGTGTTTGTTCTGACCTAGGCTTCCTGAGTCAGTAAAACACATGAGTAGTCCCAAAAACCTCTTTTATTGCAACAGCTGTGAATTCTGTTCATTCACAGATGAGTCCCAATTAGTTGTAAAGAGTCCTTCAGGATAAGGCAGATAATCACCCACCTCTATCTCCCTTGACACACTGCCAAAGACCTAATTGGCAAAGCCACATGGAGTCCAGAATCAAACAGAGCTCCAGACTTTAAACTGAACAGAATTAACAACGCTGCTTCCTGCAAAGGCCCACATGCCTTTGCTCCTCTTTTAAGACTTATGGGAGGAGCCAATCATCTCCAAGCCCTACTCCTGAGTCATCCCTTTTGTTTTAATTGTTCTTGCCTTCTGGCAGCTCTGCGCATCTCTGCACTGGGAACAGGTTCCCCGTTCCCCTGCCTCTCTGAGGTCCGACTCTGGAGGCTCCAGAGGCAGCATGTACCTCCCTGATGGCCCTTTCACTGCCTCTGATGCAGAGCCCTTGTCTGAGCCTTCCCCAGATTCCAGATTCCCCAACCTCCTCACTGTACAACTCTGCTGCCAGCTCCGCAGGCCGCCAGTGGACTACAACTGTGTTGTGATGCCCTGCCTCCCTGCCAGCCAGCTGGTTGTCAGATTGCCACCACCCAGCACCAGTTCAGGGGTTCCTTCGCCGCCGCCCCCAAGGTTTGGCAGAGAGAGAGAGAGAGAGAGAGAGAGAGAGAGAGAGAGAGAGAGAGACAGAGAGAGAGAGAGAGAGAGAGAGAAAGACAGAGAGAGAGAGAGAGAGAAAGAAAAAGACACAGAGAGAGAGAGACAGACAGACAGGCAGACAGACAGTGACACACAGAGATGGGGGGGTGAACAAAACACCCAAGGCCGGGTGTGGCAAGGGGTGGCTGGGAGGGGAGGGGTAAGGCAGGGCCAGGCGAGGCAAATAATTTAACAACAGGTGCTCTGCCCTAATGACCAGCTGGGTAGGCATGGCTGGGGGCTCATGTGACTGGGTGGGAGTGAGTGATGTTGAGTTGGCCACGCCCACCCAGTCACACCAGTTGTTAAATTATTGATTCCTGTTTTTTTCTTTTCTGTGGGAAACGGGTCCAAATGGCTTTGAGTGTTTAAGGTTGCAAACCCCTGCCCTAGGGCATCTTGATTCTTTAGTTTTCACTATTTTTCCCCCATTTGATAGTGAGCATGGCACATTTATCCAGTCCAAACTCCATTGCAATCTCTTGGCTGAATATACATTGTTGAGCAGCAATTCTATTTCAGATGTTGTTTTTCCATAGAGCTTCAGATTGTCCATGTAAAGGAGGTGGGATAGTCTAGCAAATATTTTTATTTATTTATTGTCGCATTTCTATGCCGCCCCACTCCCAAGGGACTCTGGGCGGCTTACAACAGAAATGTTTTGATATTTGATAGCCAAGGCCTGAGTAATTTAATGTTGTTGAGAGAGGAATCAATCAATGACAAACCGTAGCGGTAAAAGTGAGTATCCTTAAAATATTCCTCTCTTGATATTAACCTCCAAATCTATCATCATTGACCAGCAAAAACCATGTTTTCTATTGTGCCATTGATTTTTGCGCAAAGCTTCTGATGTTTCTAGTGACTCCTTTTATTTCTAGGCATTTGGTTATCCAGTCATGTGCAGGACGTTGCCCTCATGTAACCAATCCATCTACATAGTTACTTTTCCTTCTCTTGCAGTTTTCCAGAATGATCTTGTCAGTTAGGAGTTGATCTGTGTTCCTCTGCTGTTTGAGTGATTTCTTTCTGCTCAGGTGAAAAAAGCTTGTTTTTAATTAGATGCTTTTGAGTTACCATGTTTCCCCGAAAATAAGACCAGGTCTCAGTTTCTTTTGACCCCCGAAATAAGCGCTTGGCCTTATTTTCAGGGAAATCTTATTTATTTTGAGGTGCAGGAGGCAAGCACAATCACCTCATGGCTGCTTGGCCCCTTAACTGTGGCCCACAGATCAGCTGATCCAGTGAGGGTCAGAGGTTCTGTCTCTCCGGCGCCTGGAGATGTTTCTGGCACATTCTTGCCAGCCCTAGCCCTGTCAACCTGGGACTGGAGGGAGGGGGACCGGAGCCGAAGCTCCGAGCAGGCTCTGTCTGTGCAGCCATGAAGCAGGATTTATGTGTCTGGTTCTTGCCCACAGCATTGCCAGCCAGGATTGGGTCAGAGCCACTGCCGCTGCCAGCAGGCCAGATTTGGTGAGCCGGACACACTGCTGCAGCCCGGGAGAAAAAGAGGGAGAGGAGGCACTGCGACAGAGACTATTTCTCACATTCTCCTCCTCCTGGGCAGCGGCGGTACATTCAGCTCACCAAATCTGGCCTGCTGATCTCAGCTGGCGTGGGGGAGAGGGGGGGATAAATGAGCAACTGAGTATGTGCCTGTCCATTAGCTTCCAGCATCAGAGAGGGCAGAAAAGGGAAGCAGCCAGGCTGCTGTTGCCTTTCATTGGGGCGCGTGGAGTGAGACAGGGCTCCTCTTACCATCTCTTCTCCCCCTTCACCAGGCATGGCAGTGCTTCCTGTCCCTTGCTTAGCCACCCACCTCCTTTATTGAGGGGGGGTGGCAGGTGGGGAGGCGTGTGGGAGAAATAGTATTCCTAACTCCTGGACCAACTGGCTCCTTCCAAACAAGTCAATAGGAAAATGTTGAAGGGGATACACTGAATGGAATACATAGGAGTAATAAAAGACCTGATAAGGGCAAATTTCATCCTATTGTAATCAATTATTTAGCCTTCTACTATTTAAAAATATGCTTAATTGCAGGTTTTTCTTTCATGTGAATAAGGCTATTTTTCCTGAATTAGGACTATAATACATAGCAAAACATCACAATTCTAGGCTGTTTTAGGATAATATACATATTATATAGATGCTGGTTGTAAAAACAGGTATAAATATTAAATGGAAAAACTAGAGTCCAACAATAGATGGTTTGATTGGAAACAATCAAACATTTTAAATAATAGTTTTTTTCTGAAATGGGCAAGAAATGGTTATTACAGATGTGTAATCTATACTACTAGAAATACAGGTAGTCCTAAACTTACAGCAGTAGTGGGATTAGTAAAAAAAATTACTACTGATTCTGTGGGTGTGGCTTGGTGGGCATGGTGTAGTAGAGGAAGGATACTGTAAAATCTCCATTCCCTCCCTATTCCAGGGGAAGGTTACTGCAAAATCCCCATTTCCTCCCGATCAGCTGGGATTTGGGAGGCAGAGAATAGATGGGGGCGGGGCCAGTCAGAGGTGGTATTTACTAGTTCTCTGAACTACCCAAAATTTCTGGTACCGATTCTCCAGAACTGGCCAGAACCTGCTGAATTCCACCTTTGACTTGCAACCTTCTGTTTAATGACCATTCAAAGTCACAAAAATACTAAAAATGACTTATGACTGGTCCCTGTACTTACGAATGTCATAGTATTCTCATAGTCATGTGACAAAAATTTGGGTACTTAGCAACTGGCCTGTATTCAAGAGAGTTGCAGTATCCATAGTACTTCCCAGGGAGCTTCCAACAAGCAAATTAAGCAGGGGAAGCCAAATTTGCCTAACAACAATGACAAAAAAGATTATAAAATCAACTATGACTCACTTAAAACCACTACACTTAGTAATAGAAGTTCTGGTCCCAATTGTATACATCCTTTATCAATAATTGCTCTAAGAAATTCAGGGTGGTTTTTTTCAAAATATAATCCAAATATAAGTATGTCTCCTAGATAAATTATGGTCACTTGAGTTTGTAATGTTGTTAGAAATAGCTTTAAATAGCCATAGGTGACCTTGATTTACATTGAATAGCTTCTAATTTCAAACTGAATGTAGTGTCAACACTCACCCAAAGGCAGTGTTGGGATTCAGCCAGTTCGCACCACTTCGGGAGAACCGGTTGTTAACTTTCTGAGCAGTTTGGTGAACTGGTTGTTGGAAGAAATCATTAGGGCAGAGAACCGGTTGTTAAATTACTTGAATCCCAGCACTGCCCAAAGGTAAGGAGAATAATAAGAGGGAAGGGTCAGATTTGATCTTTTCCTTCATATATTGCTGCAAAAAACCTTAAAGAACTTTAAACTGGATCCAATTCAGAGTTCAAATATAACAAAAAATAAACAAAAAGCTTTTTATTCCCATTTCCACTTTTCCAGTTTTGAACTTTAGCTCATACCATTAAATATTATTTCTAGTTTTTTAAAACAAACCCATCAAAATGGTGAATGCTGATTCAAATTATGATTTACATGTAACAATCACTACATTAAAAAGACATATGCCATTTATATAATATCAAGTGTATTTTAACTAATGCAAATTAAAATGTATTACTTTTTTATTTCCAACCACTGCAATATTTTTAAAGAAGTGGAATATACATATGAATATGTGCATTTTAACATTTTGTTTCAAGCCTCTCTATTAAAGAAAATTATTAATGTCATCTCTGGCAAGCAACTAGTTAGTGATAACTATTTTAATGTAAACCAATATATAAAACATGCCCAGTAGTACAGAAAAATGTTTTTAAATATTGCTAGGCCAATTACCAACTCCAACTTGGATTAGATCTCTATTTTTTATTTAAGATTGCCTATATTCTTATGCCTTTGTTATAATGATATAATCAGAGATAATAAATAAGTAAAGAAACAAGTATAAATTTAAGGAAAGAAGAGTCTTAATTATATAATAGATTGTTCTGAAATTCTAGCAAAAATTCATGAATCTGCTTCAGTAATGAATTCATTACAATAAAAGCTATGGCTTCAGATCAAAGCAGTGTGGATTTGAAAATACTTTAATAACTCCATCTCACAAAAAGAAAACTATGTATCATACCTTTCTTCCTTTTTCTGTCCCAGCTTCGTAAAAACAGCTTACAAGCTTTTAAAGATTTCATATTTATGATAAGGGATGGTTAACTTTTGTTAATTTATGCTGACATATTTATTTATTTACTTATTTGACAAATAATATATAAAGATGTTGTGACTGAAAAAAGTAAAGACAGGCGTGCAACTTCCTTTTTCATTCTAGGTGCATGCAAAAGAAGAGTCAGTTTGATGTAGTGGTTAAGGCATGAGACTAGAAACCAGGAGACCATGAATCCTGCTTTAGGCGCAAAGTCAGCTGGGTCACCTTGGGCCTCTCTCAGCCCTAGGAAGCAGACAATTGTAAACCACTTCTGAAATCTTGCCAAGAAAACTGCAGGAACTTGGCCTGGCAGTTGACAGGAGTCAAAACTAATTTCAAAGCATAAAAAAAGGAGGGGGGTGGCTTTAAAACATAAATTTTGTTTTGTAAGCTTTTTGATGCCTGTGCTCATATCTAATATTAAAATGAAATGTGTATAAATGTATAAAGAAATGTAATAAACCTGCATGTACCAGTCAATAACATCTCTCCATTTACTAAGTTATCACCAAAGTTTAAGGCAAGCTGTCCCTCATTTTTTGTAAGAGGCTTAAGCACTCAGGAGCTTAAACTTTCCTCTTGCTCAATATCAAAAGCACTTCATAATCTCTAGCACCAGCACAGAGAAAGTTCCCTAATCCTGACCTGCTGTCTGAGCAAATAACGTGCTTCATGTTGTCATTCCAGTGACTGTAAATTCATTGCACTGCTCATTGATTAAAATATGTTTTTATTACCCTGATATGGGAGGGCAATACTTTATCCTTATACATGTAGAAAAACATAATATTTTGATTTCAACATTGTATTACAAATATTGTATTCACATTCCTTTCTCCATTCCAAAATATAATCCCAAACTAAAGTTGAACTACACTCATCTGAAATGAGTAATTATTTAGTTTTCTCTGATTTTAGACATATATTTATGTGCAGGTGGGATCATATATCGATTTCTACCTGTTCTTCATTTTAAAGAAATATATGTTATGAAAATCTGTTTTAGAAATATAAAATTGTAGGTAGATAAGAGGCCACTTTGTAAAGAGGTAATAGAAGTAAAGCCTAAGCCTAGGATATAAAATTAAATCTGCTCCTTCTCCAAAATGAGGTCAGGAAAAGAAGACTTACTGACAGTTCTATCCCCAAAACAACTCCACCTTGAAGGGCCTCATAACTCACCCTTCTCAGAATGGCTCCCTTTCTTGGAAGAGATAGCTCTCCCATATCTCAACTGTCATCTCCCCAGTGAGTTTTTCAAGGTGTTTTAAATGTGTCAATTTGATCAAACATTTGGGGTTAATCTGTCATGTATATATGTAAATGCCTAATATATGTTAATGTACACTGCTAGTCAACTCCCACCTTGTCATCACCATCACCACTCCCACTTACCTCTGACCACACCTCCTTTGTATATATAGTGAAGCACCCTTGGTTCTTGGTTCTTCCTCTGTTTCTCCTGCAAGAGAACAGTCATGAATAAATATATGTATTAAAATATTATTGAAGACTCTGAGTAATCATTGGGCTAGATCCTCGAATTCTGACATAATTGGCCCTGGTAGATGAAGAAAAAAAAATTTTTTTAAAGATTATATAGTTGTTTCTGGTGTTCTTTACTCTTGTTCTGATGATTCCATGCTCCCCAGAGCCATGGGATGAATAACATAAATTAGTAAAAGTATACATTTTTAATCTTTGTAATGTAAACTTCTTTCCTACCCTAGATAGTGATTTATGTATTTGCTCCTAAATTAATAAATAATGTTCAAGGTGGTCTTCATAACAGCATACAACATCTTACTAGCATTACTGAGTGCCAGACTAAATTAAGAAACTCATAGATTTATTTTTTAAAAACTGTCTTGCCAAGCATGTCACAAAAACCAGCATTTCAAATATGGCCCCAAAAGTAAAGGCAGAAGCAGAACCTAGGTGTCATCTTTCAATTTCTCAGAGATTGGAAATGCTGTGGTGTCTCCAAAACCAGGGAAGAGAAGAAATAAAACCTTACAATTTGTAATTAAAGGAGTAGGAAACAGATAGACTTGAGTGTATGTGGTTTGAAAGACTGCATCAAGGAGGTTTAATTTGTAACTATCATGTGTTTACATTTATTAATGACTATGAGATAAGAAAAATATTATTTTTCATTGATAGGCACAGAAAGGTTTCAAGACCTTCTCTATACCTCAAAGATCTGCTTTTAACTTAAATTGGAAAATTATATTATTTTTGTGTATATTTCATGTGACTTGACTGCCCATCTCCCTACACTCCGGGTAGTGTACAGTATAATAAACATATAAAACAGTATATAAAGTTAAGATACAATATTAAAATTAATTTAAAATTTAAAATGTTAAAATGTTAAAATTATAAAATTACATCATTACAAAATTACAAGGAAATAAAAAAATCCAAAATGACCATTTAATATTGGTTACTAAAGGCAGAAAGAGGGCTCTCATGGTGCCAGCCAGCCTGCCCCATGATTATATAGTCCTTTGTTCCTCCCATACAAAGCTGTAGAGCCAGGTTTTGACCCCTTTACAAAAGGCCAAGAAAATGGGTGCCCACAAGAGGTGGGCTCCAGCCAGTTTGGACCGGTTCGGGTGAACCTGTTGTTAAATTTTTGCACAGTTCGGACCACTGTCTGGCACCAGTCACTCCTTATCTCGCCTTGCTAGCCTTGGCTGCAGCATAGAAGCTACTGTTCTCTGGCTCCCTCACTTACTAGCTCGCTTGCCTCGACCATGTAGCCCCCATGGCCCAGCCCACTTGCCTGCCTTCACCCTGGCCTACCACATTAATGTAAATGATGCGGGTTCAGCTAGATGACCACTGAAGGACCCTC
>WNWU01013802.1:25572645-25894120 GCA_012654045.1 Ptyas mucosa | reverse complement strand
GTCTCTGGCTGATCCGGAATGTTGTTTGGTCCCATCATTCCATAACAACATGGCCCAGCTACCTGCCAAGCCTTCCTTTGCCATTCTCTACTGCCTCCCATGTGGCCCAGCTACCTGCCTGTCTGGTGAGCCTTCCTTTGCCTGTTTGCCAGTGCGAACAGTCTGTTACAGGGCCTTCCTAAGACTCCCCTGGCCTCTTACAGGCTGAAATGGAGGATCCCTGGCCCCGATCCTTCCTTCCAGGCTCAGTCTGGGCCTTGCTAGGGCTCCCTTGCCTCTTACAGGCTGAAATGGAGGGTCCCTGGCCCCGATCCGCCCTCCCCACTGCTTTTCCCATACTTTATAAATGGCTTTACTATACTTACTTTTTGAAAAGCTGCAGAAGAGGTTGAGCCATGTGGCAGAGAAGCCAAAGTTTTTTATTCAGAAGCCGGTGAAGCTGTAAGAACGTGAGATGTAAGGAAAACAGCTTTCCCCATCTGCATAAAAGACTTCAGCTTCTCTGCCATGAGGGCCTGCAGGCTTAGTTTTTAACCCAGTCTGGTCAGGCTTAGTTTGGGCCCAGTCTGCATTCTGCTGACTGGCTAGTTTGAATGAGCAACTTCAGGGTTTGGGGCATGGCAGCTAATCAACAAGGGGCTTGCAAGTCAGCCTGATGAGACAAAGGAAACAACGTCTCCTTTGATTGGCTGCTGCTCTTGCTGCCTCAATCCCTGAAGGAGGAAGCTGCTATGGCCCAGTCCAGGCCTAGGCCTGCTGGCCACATGGCCCCAGCCAAAGTCTTTTAATCAGAAGCTGGTGAAAATGTTTTCTTTAGATTTCACATTCTTACAGCTTCACCATCATCTGAATAAAACACTTTGACTTCTCTGCCAATGGGTCAGCCTCTTCTGGACCTCTGGAGATCTTCAAAAAAGTAAGATCTTCAAAAAGTAAGTAATAAAATAAATAACATAATTAACATAGCATAATTAACATTTCCATTATTTTCAGTGGGAAGTAAAGGTAATTAAGTTAGCATGAATGTAACCTATTTAAGATTATGTTTTAAAATATAAAAGAACTATATGTTAAAAATTTCTCTGATTTGCAACTAAATCATTTATGTCCATCCTTTGATTTTTGTAGCAAATTTTACATTTTTGTTTTGATAAAAGTGAAGTGAATATTCATTGAGAAGGAAGCAGAAAAAAGGCAAAAGAATTCCTAAGGGAGAAAAATCCCTACAGCTATATAGAGACCCTACAGCAGTCTCTAAAATGGTCTTTTTACCACAGTAAAAAGCTAGTACGATGACTTTAAAATACAGCTATTATTGTTTCCAAAAAAAATATATCAGTACTTGCTAAAATATTAATATTAACTTATATTAACAGATAGCTGCTTCCATTAGCAGAAGAATAGCTTCCAATATAGGGGAAAAATAACCACAAATCCAGCAAGTTTTTATATTTGCTTGAGAGTCTGTGAGTTTGCTAATGTTAGAATGAGACTTCACTGAACAACTAATGTAGTTTTGTCTTCTTGCAGTTCTTGAAATCCATGTCACAGAATTCAATGTTTCAAAGGTATTCATATCATTTAGCCATTTTTGACATAAGATGGCCAGATTTAAAAATTCTGAGTGTTTAAACATTTCATGGAAAAGTCTTTTTATAATTCTACTATCAAACATTGTACATTGTCAAATTTCTTGTTTCTGATCAGATTACATTTCACAATGCTTCAAGTGTATAATGGTTTATTTAGTTAAATTAACAGAATAGATATCAGTAAAAATTATATTTTTATAGCAAAAAAAAAGAGTAAATCCATGGGAAATGGAGTGGGGAGGAGTAAGTGGGATCTGAGATGCTAGCAAAGCAGGCCCAGTCCATGGAAATCCAGTGGATGGGGTGGGGGAAGCAATTGTGGGGATCCCAGGGGAGCATGAGGTATCTCAGTGGATTGGGGGAGACCTTGGATTATCTGCTCCAGCACTAGGCCCCACATGCTGTTCCCCAGCCTGAGATATCTCATGTGCATTTAAAGATCTGCGCATTCGATTAACAAATGCATTAGGGAAAGCAGGAAGTGATCATGTTCATTTAACGTGATTCAATCAAATGAATCCCCAGGTTACAAATGTAATTGGAAGGCTCCATTACATTTGTAACTGGAGGATTGCCTGTATAATGAGAGTGAGGGAGGATCTCAGAGAAGTCCTGCCTCAGCACCACACGAATCAAATGTCACGCCCACCCTGGCCACACCCACCAGTCACATAACCACCCAGACACACCCACCCAGCCAGTCGTTAGGGCAGAGAACCAGTTGTTAAAAAAATTGCAGCCCACCACTGGGGCCCACCTCATCTCCGGGGAAAGGATGTTCCATAATCTGGGGGCAACAGCAAAGAACTGTCTTCCTAGACCCTGCCAGTGGATCTAACTTTTGGATCTAAGCAATGATATTTACAATCATGAATTGAGCTATCATCTTATTGAGAATCTTCATTAGTTGGAGGTTATTTATGAATCTCCCATATTCAGTTAAGTAAAGTGAATTAATGTGTTTAAAGAAATAAATGAAATGGTTTATTAGTTGATTGAACAAACAAAAACACTGGGTTCAAATTTCCACTGGCCTTACTTAATATCTGACATATTAATATTTTGGTAATTTGATATCTTGTTTATTGCTCTATTCCCTATTTTAATTGAATATTTATTGTGTACTTTTCATGCTGTGAGCTGTCCAGAATTGGATATCAAACAAACAAACAAATAAATAAGTAAAATACAATAAATAGGTTGATAGGATAAAATTGGGATTTTATGGATACCATATAAGACATATTCTTTAACAATAAAATATTTTAACAGTTCAAGGTTAGGTTTATCGAGTTTCCTGTCAAGACTGTGTTTTTTTTTAAATCCTTATGTTCTAGATATTATATTATGCTGTTTGAGTATGACAGAAATATATATGACTGTTAATTTTAGAACTGATAATATTTATAAAGAAAAATATAGGATTTTTTTGCTATGATTTAGAACTAGAACCCTTTTCCTGTTCTCCATTTTTTTCTTGCTTCCATGCAGTCTTTTTTAATTCACTGGATTCTTTAATGAGATATTTCAGAATAGCACCCGGTAACATCTATCTAGGTTTCTAGAATTCAGCCTTTCTTGTCAGTTCTGATAATGAACACAGATTATTAGGGGCCTTTGGACAAAAGCCCTCATGTCAATTAAAGACTAACTCCAGCAGAAAGATTCCTTCTTCACAGTAGCTGCTCCCAACATTTTTCTGAAGCTCACAGAAAAGTAATGAAGATTAATGGATGTTTGCAAAAGATGCTGCCTTTGTTAAAGCATGATTATCCCCTTGTTGAAAAAGAAGACATTTTGGCAGAAAAAGAGGACACAACAAATACAATCACAGGAAAGCTGAAGCTAGCAAGGACTTTATAAAACTATCCTTCACTTTGGACAATGTAAGCTAGAACACTGGGTTCAGTAAATATGAAGCATCAATATCTTTGCTAAAAACAGCAACAGCAGCAAGAAAAGAATTCTCAGTTTTCCCAATAATACAGGCCACCAATAGGAAAGAATCGTATATGACAACCTGGAATGAAGCTGTCACTGAGGATATAGACTATGATATTTATTTCGTACACATCTCCACTATTTGCCAAATGTAATTTAATCATGTAATTTATGATTTAAAATAGTTTAAAAATAAATCCATTAAAACTATCAAAATTAAACCAGATTTAAGTTAAAGATTAAGATAAAATAGAAATAGAATTAAGGGTTAGTTCTATTTGCATAAAACTAAAATCCCCTCAAATAGCAGCATTTGTGGTTTGGCCAAATCAGAAGCCACATTTTGATGCTTTCAAAGATATGCACACACACTTTGGGTGTGACATTACACAAAGTTTTGTTAAGAGGGAAGAAGCAAATCTAATTGATCAGGTTCTTCCTGCAACACAGTTACTGATTTGTGGCTTCCTGCTGCAAGAAGTCAGGAATTTTGAGCAGACATGTGCAGGAGTTGGGAAGATTAGGGAGAGAAAACCACAAGACATCTTTTCCCCCAAAAAGATTTTGATTAAGATCTCTTGTCAGTAAGTGATTTCTCATCAGCTGAAGGGTCCCTCTTAATAGCTGCTTGGCAAGAAAAGTCAGATACAGGAACATGAGAACTTGGCAAGCTGCCCTTTCTTCAAATGTTAGTGTCTTCAGCATGACACTTTAAGAAACCTGGTTTTCCAGACACTTCCTGTTCTGCTTCATGACTGGAGGATAGATGGAACATTCAAAATGTTGTATGTGTTTTGAACAGAAAGTAGGACACTTGTAAATAATGATATTGTTTGGTTTAGTTACTAATAGGCTACAAAGTTGTATAGGACTTATTGGGGATAAATTTCATTAAGCTTCCTGACTCTTGAGCCTTCTGAGTCTCATGTCACTATATATCTAAATCAAACTAAAAGAAGCAGGATTTTGGATTCAAGTATAGAGAGGCCTAATGCAATAGTTAAAACAGATTCTTAGTTACTGGTATAATAAATTAAAAGTTGGAAATTCCTGGCCTGAATTATAGTAATGAACAACTAAACTATTAGTTCTGATCTCTAAGCACTGGTTTCTTATTGTCCTTCCTTAAGCATTTCTACAAGTTATAATTTGCTCCTGAGGGAGAATGACACTAATATTCACTTCCAATCTTCTATATAAATCATAATTTCTAAGTTTTGTTTTACAGAAGTTTGGTGGAATGATACTAGTTGGTTAATTAACTCCCTCTAGACTGCAGATGTGTGCAGTCTTTCTAAGCACACTATAAAATGCCAACATTCCAATTAATAGTCTATAAATTATGTTTTAAAAGTTAGTCAATAGTGGCAGAGGTCTCAGGGCAATAATCTAAATTTATAGGACCAGAAAATGATATTCCTAAAGAATGGCTGCAGTTATGCTACTCAGTTGTATAGCTATGCATATCTCTTCGAACAGAAATCATTTGGAAGAGTGTTAGTGAGAATGATGACCTTGCATATGTGTACACTGAAAACAAATAAATAAGTTCCCATTTAAAAGTAGGCTGGTCCACTTACTTCATCATTAATCCAACTGGATAATATTCATCCAAAGCTGCATACAAAACAAAAATAATTTTAAAAAAGCATTTATCCAAAGAGTCAGGAAATCATTTTATTCATCAAAATATCATATGTTTTGTATCAGCTAAGCATCTCGTATAATTGGACACAAAATACTATTACTTATGACTATTGCAGTAACAATTCTCAAAACAACAGGCTCAAGGTTGACTCAGCCTTCCATCCTTTCAAGGTAGGAAAAATGAGGACCTGGATTGTGGGGGCAATAAGCTGACTTTGTATTAAAAAAAGAAGAACACCGCTTAGGGGGGGCTGAAAGCCCTACTAAGCAGGTATATACAAAAGTATGAAGGCTATTGCTTAACGCATTGTAAACCGCCCTGAGTCTCCGGAGAAGGGCGGCATATTAATCAAACCAATAAATAAATAAATAAATAAATAAATAAATAAATAAATAAATAAATAAATTCTGGGTAACAATCAAGAAAAATGTGAGTGTTATAAAAAATTAAAAATATTTCAAACACTCTAGATAAATTGGGTTATATTATATATAGCTGATATTTGTTAGTCAGCTATTAAGAACCTACCTTTTACTTTAGCCTGTTTAAAAGCAAGTATTTTACCCCAAGGATAAATAATTGTTGATCAAAAGGTAGTCAGTTCAACAGTTTGAATCCCTAGTGCGACGTAACAGGGTGAGCTCCCGTTACTTGTCCCAGCAACTGCCAACATAGCAGTCCAAAAACACATAAAAAATGCAAGTAGAAAAATAGGGACCACCTTTGGTGGGAAGGTAACAGTGTTTCATGCAACTTTGACATTTAGTCATGCTGGCCACATGACCCCGGAGACATCTTCGGACAGCACTGGCTCTTCAGCTTTGAAACAGGGTTGAGCACCATCCCCTAGAGTCAGGAACGACTAGCACATATGTGCAAGGGGAACCTTTACGTTTTTTATTTTACCCCAAAATGGTGATTTAGCTCCTGAGATGCCATACAATAAGAGCAGGGGTGAAATCCAGCAGGTTCTGACAGGTTCTGAAGAACCAGTAGCGGAAATTTTGAGTAGTTTGGAGTAGTAGGGCCTGGTGGCTCAGCAGACTAAAAAGCATTGTGATTAACACCAGCTGTCTGCAATTACTGTAAGTTCGAATCTCACCAGGCTCAAGGTTGACTCAGCCTTCCATCCTTTCTAAGTTAGGTAAAATGTGGACCCAGATTGTGGGGGCAATAAGCTGACTTTGTATAAATATACAAAAGTATGAAGGCTATTGCTTAGCGCATTGTAAGCCACCCTGAGTCTCTGGAGAAGGGCGGCATATAAATTAATTTTTTTAAAAAAAAAAACCCAAAAACTGGCAAATACCACCTCTGGCTGGCCCAAGAGTGGGGTGGGAATGGAGATTTTGCAGTATCCTTCCCCTGCCATGCCCACCAAGCCACACCATGCCCACCAAGCCACGCCCACAGAAACGGTAGTAAAAAATTTGGATTTCACCAAATTCATTCTTTTCTTTTTTTGAAGGGGCTAAGAATCATGACACAAAAAGTTTCTGAACTGTGCTTTTAATTGCTGTTTTTAAACAAAATAATATTTAAAATATTGTTTAAAATATTTATTTTGAGGCATACTTTTTTGTTCCACGATATCCAAAAATTTCTTATACCTGCTTGGAATAACATTTGTAGAAGTGTCTGAAAGGAAGGGAGAGAAGGGAGAAAAGATCATGAGGACAGGACTAGAATCTTCTAAGTACCTTCCTGGATGGAATTGACCATAATCAATTTGACCATGCTCATCTATCTTCTATCCACATCTGTAGTTATTTCATCTGATCAATAAAAAGTATAGGTTTCCTTAGGACAATGAATAATGGCATCAGTGCAAAACAGTAGAACTGAAACTACGGTAGCTTTCAGAATGCACTGGATATTTCAGCTTTACTATCTTTTGATTCCAAACAAGTATTACTTTTTAAACAGTTTTATCCCAATTATATCCTAAATTATCATCAAAAACATACTTTAAATGGACATTCTGATTTTTTTTTATTGAAAAAGTTTTAAAAGTTTTACATACATTTCTCCCCCCTCCCCAACCGCCCCCCCGACTTCCCAGAGCAAATACAAAATAGAATACAGCTCAAATTCTCTAAAACTCCATTTCACACTTATCATAATCATAATCAATAAACAAATAGATAAAAGGAAAGCAAGTCTTCTTTCTTCTTATTCCATCTAATTCAACAAAATTAATATCCATTCATAACTACAACAGCTAATAAAACAGTTAAGGATTACCTAATTAAACCTATCTTTACTCAATTTAGCTATTTAATGCTTAACAAATTATTAGATCTATACAATTTAACAAGATATTTTATAACTTTTTTCATTGAAAACAAAAGAGAGAGAGAAAAAAAAAAAGAAACCCTCATTCAAAAACCTCAAATTTAAAATAAAATGTTATATAAACTCTTCCGTCCTCCACTTTTAAACCATAAAGGTCCAATTATAATTAAAGCACTTAATAAAAAATAATTTTTTTGAATTAAAAAAATAATAATCAAACCTCTTATTAGTTTATCAATACATATTAACAAATCAGCTAAAAACATCATTTATTAACTATATCAAACGTTTAAATTCTTCATACTAGATTAAACCGGTTGCTAATCTTCTTGTCTTCACATCCTCCAACAGCATTTAGAATATCTTCATTCATTTGCATCTACCCACCTAAATAAAAATTGCTTCTTTATATAAAAAAAAACCCCGAGTGACTTTATAATTGTATTTGAAATAATATCCATCAAATCCAGTCAAAAATTAGATTAATAAATTCATCAAACGTGTTAGGGAAACCACCAGATCAACTGCAGTTGCCCTAGACCCATAGTCCTTTTGCCTTATATTTATTACCATCAGTCAGGAGACTCCAATTTACTATATTCAATAAAACTTCTGCAATTGCCATTAAATCCAAATTTATTGCAGTCCTTAATAAAATATTCCAAATCATTCAAGTCAGGGCATATTTTACACCCCAACCCACCAGCATTGCAGTGATCTGTTTATTCTTCTCAAAATAATCCAATACCGCTATAGGTTGCCTCCTCATCGTCGCTCATCGCTTAGATAACTGGCATTAAACTGCTGTCTGTTTTTTTTCCCCACAAGTTCAAAATCTTTAAACTGCTAAACAATACTTTTTAAGGACCATCATCTCATCAAGCAGGGTTAGTTTCCATTTTTCCAATCTTTCTTCTTTTCCTTTTTACGAACTTTCTTTTTAACTTTGAACCCTCTGCCTTTTTTAACTCCAGTAAAATTTTGCAATTTTTGGGATTGCATAATATAAAATTTTTGGAGAAATATAACTTCTTTTGGAAACAGCTCTTTAAATGCAGATTGGTTTTTATAAGAAAAAATTTGTGTAACCAAAATCTCATCAGCTTCCAAGATTTCTTCCTTATTTGGCACAGCCTCCATCTTTCTCTCCTCAGTGATCTGTTGTACTTTTCCATCTCCCAGCTCTTCGTTCAATCCCCCACTGCTAGATTGCAACTCAGTATTTCCATGTGTTTCATTGTTTCCAGCTTGAAAAGCTTGAAATATAGTATCAATTCTTTTCAATAAAGCAGAGGTAATTGAGCTCAAAGCTTCCTCAAAGTCAGACCATTGAGGGTTAATTAACCCTCCTTTGTTTTCTTTGCTTTCAAAAAGACCAGCCATCCTGCCCCCCTTCTTCCTTCCCTTCCAGAAGGACGGGGGAAAAAAGAAAAAGAAGAAAAAAAGAGTAATTTGTATTGCTGCTTCAATTATTCCTTTCTTGTTTCATCCACTTTTCAAAAAGGAGTTTTACGTTTCAAACAGGGGCTTATCAATAATTACTTTTAACTTTCACTTCTTCACGCCCCGTTAAAACTCAAACGCCATCTTGCTTTCACTTTCAGCTTAAAAAAAATCTTTTAAAGAGAGTAAATCTTTGGAGTTAGAAAGAAAAAAAAATACTTGCTGTTTCATTCATGCTGCTTGTGCTCCGCCAGATTTATTCAGAAAGTAGTTGTTTGAAGTTAATTACTGGGATGGTAACGACATCTAGCTCTGCAAAGCAGAGGCATCCAGGGTCCGGAGTACTGACAGGCTTAACGGGGAGCTCTCATCTTCGAGCGCCAGATTATGGGTAAAATCTGGCACTCTCAGGGAGCTCTACCCCACCTGTCTACTCACCTTCTCCCCTCATACCAGGGGGAAAGTTTCCAAATCGCAAGACAGTGATAGTCGCTGTTCTTTGCAGTTCTACGGAGCCCTGGGCTGGCACTTCAAAAAGAAGCGTCTAGCGATGTCGCTGTCCCAACGGAAGTCTCGACATTCTGATTTGATAGAAATTAGTTTTGAAAAATATTAAAAGAAACAATTTGATGGTTGTTGCCCTTTGTATAGGCAGGCACAAACTTAAGGCTTTCTATAGCTTTAGCTACACAATCTAACTAACTTAAAGGGACAGCTTAGTGAACAATGTATTCTGAGGGCATCACATATTTTAAAAAGCCAACAGAGCCAATATATCCAGAGACATGTATGACCTACACTTTAATCCTCTCCACTTCATGCTATTAACTTGAAGCCAGATGCAGCGTGAACATCATAGTGCATTTTCTCATTGGAAGGAAACAGCAATGGTAACTTGATTTCATTTTTAGCTTCAAGAAATAAGAATTATTCGCTCTCCAAAGACAAAGGAGACACTGGGTAAAACTATTTTCCACCATCATTTTTATTCCCCAAATATAACTATATATTTCTAAGACAACCCATTTATTAACTGCATTTTTAAAACAGATGTACAAGTGCAAGTCTATTTTGTATAGACTAAGAGGCAACTTTGGGGTTGTTTTTCCACATTACTCAAAAGAGCAATTTTCCTTCCTTCACCTAACCCAACTCCCATCTTCCTTCCCTAACAATAAAGATAAACTTGAGTTACTATTTGCTTCATAGTGGGCTATATTTGTGTTTTTGCATAAAATACAGAAATGAACTCCATTACTTTGTTTAAGCCACAAAAAAAATGTTACAGACTGTCATGGAAATATATATTCTTTTGAATATATATTTTTAACCTGTGCAGCTACATGCACACAAATACTTGTGCTGTTTTGGAGAAAGCAACAGTGTGCTAGTTCAAAAGACAAATAAAGACAAGCAAGTGAAATTTAGATAAAAGGTAAGAGTAATGAAAAAAAGATATACCTAGCTCTTGTTTAATTCCATACAGTTTTTCTGCATTTTACCCTTGCAAATTATACTTGATCCATCACCTCATATACTATTTATGTGAACAAAATATGTAGTCCTTGTTATCGTTATTTGCACTTTAAATATTTCTTTGTTTACTCTAAGCCCATGCATCTGAGATTACCTTGTCTCATTCTGAAGGAATGAGCGATTTCTATCCACTATAAACCAAGATCATATCTTGAGCCAAACTGGGAGAATAAAGGATGCAATTTAGTGAGGGGTATCAAATCAGATTGCCCAGTTAGACTCTCTTGAAAGCAATATTCTGTTACCCAATTAATTATCAGATCTGAACATGATGTACTTCTGATAATCATGCTCTGTTTTGTGCATATATAGCACATGTTCTTTAAATGGAAAAATTAAGGCACCAGACAAGAAACCAGAGACTGAACTCCAGTCCTGTTTTAGGCATAAAAGGTGATTTTCGGCAAATAATTCTCTCTTAGCCCAACTCACTTCACAGGACTGTTGTTGTGGGAAAAATGGGATGAGGAAGTATAGGTATGTTTGACACCTTGAGTAACTTATAAAAATCAAATTATTTTTACACATAAAATAAGTAAAAAATAGTATGTAGAAAATGGGAGTAAAATGGCCCTCAAACAACTCAAGAGCTAAAATTAGTCTCTTGAAATCAGAATCTAATGTAAAAGAAAATTTAGAATGGAACTTTGTAGCCTCACCAGTTTTTCAGTCTTCAAGGTTAGGTAGGCTAATCAGTAGATGTATATATGGAGAAAGAAGAAAGAAAGAAAGAAAGAAAGAAAGAAAGAAAGAAAGAAAGAAAGAAAGAAAGAAAGAAAGAAAGAAAGAAAGAAAGAAAGAAAGAAGTGTATGTGTATTACTGTGTTTTCTCTTGTGCATATCAGTCCTCATATTCATTTTTCCCCCTCACACACAGATTACTATTCTGCAAAGAAAAAGGTTATATTCTGTTGTCGCTAAGGTAAGAGACTGGGAAGCATTTTACAGTTCATCTTGATCTTCTAAGCACTTAAATACTAATGGAACTGAGAATATAAATAGCTTCTTTCAGAAGGCCCAAGGATTCCTAATGGTCAATATCATCCCCATACCAAATATGACAAAGGAAAAGCAGTGGAATGGAACACAAACATCCCAGAGAATGAACATTTACATACAAATAAGGTTTTATGCAAGGAGAACAAATGGGACATCAGCCATAACAAAGGAAGAACAATTGATTGTACAGAACAAAAATGAATATTCCACTGCTCTATGTGAAGCACACAGATCATGCTATGTGTTGAAGTTGTTTTTAAGGTAGAAATGTTTACATCATTAAATTTAATTGATATTAATTGTGAATGCTTTACCCTAACCCAATTGAATTTTTTCTAATATCTTTAGACATAGTTCCCCACTTATGACCATTAATTTAGTAACAGTTCAAAGTTATGGCAGCCTTGGAAAGAGTAGTTGAGTACTTACAATCTGTATTCACATTTACAACCTTTGCACCATCCCCACAGTCACTTGATTGTAATTCATATACTTGGCAACCAAGTATATGGTCACACGGTCAGGATTTATGACCTTTTTTGCTGATTTCTGGCAAAACACACCTATTGGAGAACCTGATTTGCATTAACAACTACCATAAAAATTGTCATAAAATTGGATCCAGCTTATGATAACAACAACTTATGATGAAAATTATGGTCCCAATTATAGTTGTAAGTCAAGGACTACCTGTATAGTTCCATTTCTCCAACTTTCAAAATCAGCTTGATATGCAGACTCAAGCAAATTAAGCTTTTTTACTGCTTGACCTCCATAGGCAAATAGACTTCACTTCCTAAATTACTATTTAATCACTTATTGGAGAAGAGTCATAGCTCTTTTGCAGAGCATCTGCTTTAAATGCAGAAGTTTCCAGGTTTAATTTTCAGCATCTTCAAATAAATTTGGAAGAAGAACTTGAAAAACTGCTGCCAGCTAATATGTACATTACAAGACCTTATTCAGTATAAGATAGCTTCTTAACTGGCTGCATTCAAAAAGCAAAATGAAAGTATCCCGAAACAATACCATTTTTTCCTTCTGTTGTTTATTAATTTGTCTAACCTAATATGCTCCAGATGTATGGAAATCAACTATCAGAATGCCTTGTGCTGGGACAGTTGTGTTAGAACAAGGTTATCTGCATCTGATAGCTCAAAGAAACATCATTTAAGCCAAATTTATACAAAATTACTGTTTCTGATGAATGATTATGAATTTCATTTGAAAACCTTGTATGAAGTTATAACAAGATGTCCATTGGGAGCTTCCTGCCAGGATACTTTTAGATGAATAATCATCAAAATAACAATTTGGGGTACGCCTAGACTTTTATTAGATTAAAAATTAAAAAAAAATTCCATCCATAGCTCAGCAAAAAAATTAAGAGCTTTTAAAATGTATTAACTCTGAATATGTTTTAATTAATTCATTTACATTAGTATACAATCTATTACACAGCAAAAACAACTAGCAAACTATAGCCTAACAATGGCATAGAATAAAGTAAATCTGTTGAAACTATTATATAGTTTATTCTTCACTTCCATTCCCTTTCTGTAAAATTTAAATATTAGTAGCTTGCCTCACTAGAGGCAATAGGGATAAATGAAACAGTTTTGCTATGCAAAACTGCAAAAAAGAAAATGAATTTCTTTCTATTGAAATGCAGTTTTTCCATTAAATTACCAGATAGTTGTCTTGTGTGTATAAGAACCATGGGCAATATATCATCTTTTTTACCATCATGCCATATCCACCCTGCTTCCAAAAAGCTTTAGATGGGTGGCTATGTAAGGAACAAACAACAACAGTAAAAATCTCTCCGTGACTATCAACAATTAAAAGGAGAAGGCATCCATGATGGTGGATTTCACTGATGATAATAATCTGTAAAGCAGACGTCCTATTAGTTATTTTACAGATAATCAGAGAGAACAAATATAAAGGTGATAAGTAATTTGTCAGATTCCAATTAAACACGGGAGTGGTTTAATCACTACTATTGCCACTTTTTGCTTAACTTCAATATTCTGTTGTCATGTCACCCATTGATTTTAAAATGCACGTGTAATACACACGTACATCTTTTCTCTTTAAATGTTCCTGGAAGGCTCTGAAGGTTTTCATAATTCTATAAACATCAAACATGAAAAAGAGCTATAAATCTGTGTTTGTTTTTGTTGTATATTTTATTTATATCTCCCAGTCTGAAAGAGAGCAAAAGAAGAGTAGACCTTATTTAAGAAGTTTACAGACCAACTTTTATATGCTGTGTGGGAATCACCCCCACCTCCACCCCCCCACAGAATGAAATATTTTGGGAAATATTAAAAAGGCAGGATAGAATAGAATTTCCCCTAAAGGAGAAATGAAAAAAAAAAGCTCAAGGGAAGCAGAAACCAGCCCCAGTTTCCCTGCCCCAAGCAGAAATTAGGGAGGCCAGCTTTTACCCTGTTTCCCCCAAAGTAAGCCATTCCCTGATAATAAGCCCAATTGGGCTTTTGAGCCCATGCCAATAAGGCCAAGTGCTTATTTCAGGGTTCAAAAAAATATAAGACAGGGTCTTATTTTGGGGGAAACATGGTAGAAATGCAGATTTGGTAATCCATTCAGAAAGACTGGGTCAAGACAGAAACTCAGATAAACAACAAACAAAAGGTTGACAAAATTAGCTCAGAAAAGCACCTAGGATTTGCATTTCCCCTTTTGCCTATAGTGCGAGCCATGACTCCATAGGAATCTGACAACAGCCAATAGAATATTAAAGGACATGTTCTTGAACAAGAACAGGAAGCTCAAATACAAAGCCCAAAAGAAGGTATAAAAATCCACTCACTCTCTACTCCATTTTGTCAGCTGTCCCAAAATCACGTGTGATGGTGGTTTTGCTTCATCAATAAATGGAACCTTTCTTTACAATCAACCTCCAGCCTCCATTTTATTTCCAGTGCCTTTCTCCCAGATTGGAACTGAACCAGATGGATTTTCCTTCCAACAATTGTCTTCAATTTTTCTGAATTTGTTGTACTTCTTGAGGCTTTTGAAGCTCCATCAAACTAGGCTTTACAAGAACACTTGACAATTTTTTCCAGATAAAACACATCTCACCTTTGAGCAAGTGTTAGACTCAAACAGGAAGTAGATTCATTTTTTTAAAAAAATTGATTTATATGCCGCCCTTCTCCAGAAACTCAGGGCGGCTTACAATGCGTTAAGCAATAGCCGTCATACTTTTGTATATTTATACAAAGTCAGTTTATTGCCCCCACAAATTGGGTCTTCATTTAACCTACCTTAGAAAGGATGGAAGGCTGAGTCAACCTTGAGCCTGGTGAGATTCGAACTTACAGTAATTGCAGACAGCTGGTGTTAATCACTATGTTTTTTAGTCTGCTGAGCTAAACCAGGCTCCATTGACAGAAAAATATTCACTCTTATATGAACATTGTTAAAACCCTAAATCTCTGCTTTCACATCAGGTGAGCTGCACACTCCTGTCAGATAGCTACTTCTCAAATCATTTTCTGTACATTATAAATAGCAAGGATTGGTCAGCAAAGGCCCTTCAGAAATTGGTGAAGTCTTAAAACATTGAACTGGAGTCTTTAGTGAAGTTGTTTAATATTGTTTAATTATTGTGTTTTTTCTTATTATTATTATTTAAGACTTAATCGTCAATCCAATTTAAAGTCTGGGACTGGTAAAAACTCAACAGTTCAAGGCCTAACCAAGGACCTAAGAGCTGTTAAGGTAGCATCTGAGTATATAGGTAGTTGCAAGTAGCATGGGTTTTTGCAAAGTCAGGATATTCAGGTCTAATAAGTTCAAAATGTCCATGTATTTAAGCAGCCCTTTGGGTATTGCTCTGAGAGCTCCTGTTACTATTGGTACAACCATTGGTTTCTTTCTCCATAGTCATTCAACTTCAATTTCCAAATCACATTTTGATTGTTTTTCCCTGGATGTTTCTCTTCAATTGGTGAATCACTTGGTATTGCAATATTAATGAACCAGACTTTTTTCTTTTCCACAATAGTCATGTCAGGCATGTTGGGGGCCAGATGTCTGTCTGTTCAGATCCAAAAGTTCCACAGGATTTTGACTTGCTCATTTTCAAGAACTTTGTCAATTTGGTGTTCCCAGTAATTTTTCCATTCAAACCAAACTTCCAGCAAAGCTTCCAATGTATAATTTTGGCAACTCGATCATGACATTGTTGTTGCTGTTGTTGTTATTATTGTTGTTGTTATTTATTTGTAAACATCCTGAGGACATTGGCAAACAGCAGCTTTAGGAATTTAAATTACAAATAAATAAACACCCAGGAATCTCTTTGAATAGCTTCTATTTTCACTATCAGTTAGAGTATCTAGAAAATCTCTTTAAAAGTAGTAAAATTTTGTTACATTATGTAAGTTTTGGACACAAATGGTCAATAATAGCTATTGACACAGTTAGGTCCTAATGTTTATTTTATGTGATTTTGTACAGTATACTAACCCAATTCCACATTCTCATATATTGGATAATTAAATTCATTCAGAATTTAGATTCTGTATCATCAGTTTCTGTACCCAACCTAAATTCATGAACCACAGTTGAAGAATCTACTAGTTATAGTAGATTACTGTATACTAGTTATATATAATTTAGTAATTGTATTTAGTGCCATTTGTATTTATTCATTTCAGCATGATGTATAGTTTTATATAATAGCAGTTTTATACTGTTATATTCATAGTTTTGAAATCTTAATTACCTATATAATTAAGATACCATTATATCTTAATTTATTATTTAATTTAGTTATTAATTAATTATTATATATTATAATATATAATTAATATATATTAACTAAAATAATTTGTTATATATTAATTATATATTAATTTATTTATTATTTTTTATATTTGTATTAGACACCTTCCCTTTCTTGGATCACTGCCTTGTCGTGGTGAAGGGACATTGCGCAGTGCAATGAAGCTATGAGCTGTGCCGTGCAGGGCCACCCAAGACGGACAGGACATAGCAGAGAGTTCTGACAAAACATGATCTACTGGAGAAGGAAATGGCAACCAACTCCAGTATCTTTGCCATGAAAACCCCATGGACAGTACCAAAAGGAAAAAAGGTTTGACACTGGAAGAAGAGTCTCTCAGGTCGGGAGATGTCCAATAGGCTACTGGGGAAGAGCAGAGGGCTAGTACTAGTAGCGCCAGAAAGAGTGAAGTGACTGGGCCAGAGCTGAAAGGAATCTATACTCCATAGGAACCTGGAATGTAAGATCCATGAATCAAGGCAAGCTGGACATGGTCAGACAAGAGATGACAGGACTGAACATTGACATCTTAGGAATCAGCAAACTAAAATGGACAGGAATGAGTGAATTTAATTCAGATGACCATCAGGTATACTACTGTGAGCAAGAATCCCTCAGAAGAAATGGAGTAGCCTTCATAATCAATAAAAGAGTAGGAAAAGCAGTACTGAGATACAATCTCCAAAATGACAGAATGATCTCAGTTCAAATCCAAGGCAAACCATTGAACATCACAGTAGTCCAAGTCTATGCCCCAACCACTGGTGCTGAAGAAGCTGAAGTTGACTGTTTCTATGAAGATCTACAACACCTTCTAGAATTAACACCAAAAAATAATGTCCTTATCATCATGGGGAATTGGAATGCTAAAGTAGGAAGTAAAAAGATAAGCAAGTCAAAAGATAAAGAATAACGGGCAAGTTTGGCCTTGGAGTACAAAATGAAGCAGGGCACAGGCTGGTTGAATTTTGTCAAGAGAATATAATGTTCATAGCAAACAGACTCTTTTCCAACAACCCAAGAGATGACTCTACACATGGACATCACCAGATGGTCAACACAGAAATCAGATTGACTGTGTGCTCTGCAGCCAAAGATGGAGAATTTCTATACAGTCAGTAAAAACAAGACCAGGAGCTGAATGTGGCTCAGATCATGAGCTTCTCATTGCAAAATTTAGGCTTAAATTGAAGAAAGTAGGGGAGAGCACTAGGCCACTCAGGTATGAACTAAATCATATCCCTGATGACTATACAGTAGAGGTGACAAATAGATTTAAGGAATTAGATCTGATAGACAGAGTGCCTGAAGAACTATGGAAGGAGGTTTGCAACATTGTACAAGAGGTAGCAACTAAAACCATCCCAAAGAAAAAGAAATGCAAGAAAGCAAAATGGCTGTCTGAGGAAGCCTTACAAATAGGTGAGGAAAGAAGGCAAGGCAAGGGAAAAAGAAAAAAATACACCCAATTAAAAGAAGAATTCCAGAGAATATCTAGAAGAGATAAGAATGCCTTCTTAAATGAACAGTGCAAAGAAAACAATAGAATAGGGAGGACCAGAGATCTCTTCAAGAAAATTGGAGATATGAAGGGAATGTTTTATGCAAAAATGGACATGATAAAGGACCAAAATGGCAGGGACCTAAGAGAGGCAGAATAGATTAAGAAGAGGTGGCAAAATTACACAGAAGAACTATACAAGAGGGAGCTTAACGTCCCTGATAACCACAATGGGGTGGCCATAGACCTCGAGCCAGACATCCTGGAATGCGAAGTCAAATGGATCTTAGGAAATCTGAGCAACAAAGCTAGTGGAGATGACATTATTCCATCTGAAGTATTCAAAATCTTAAAAGACGATGCAGTAAAAGTGCTACATTCAATTTGCCAGCAAATTTGGAAAACTTTGGAAAACATCAGTGGCCACAGGATTGGAAAAGGTCAGTTAACATTCCAATTCCAAAGAAGAGCAATGCCAAAGAATGTCAAACTACTGCACCATTGCACTCATTTCACATGCTAGTAAAATCCTACAAGCTAGACTCCAGCAATATGTGGACAGAGAACTACCAGAAGTGCTGGCAGCTTTTCGAAGAGGTAGAGGAACTAGAGATCAAATTGCCAACATACACTGGATCATGGAGAAAGCTAGGGAGTTCCAGAAAAACATCTACTTCTGCTTCATTGACTATGCTAAAGCCTTTGATTGTGGGGATCACAACAAATTGTGGCAAGTTCTCAAAGAGATTGGAGTACCAGACCATCTTATTTGTCTCTTGAGAAATCTATATGCGGGTCAAGAATCAACAGTGAGAACTAGACACAGAACCACTGATTGGTTCGAAATTGGGAAAGGAGTCCTGGAAGCCTGTATACTGTCACCCTGCCTATTTAATGTATATGCAGAGCACATCATGAGAAAGGCGGGGCTAGAAGAATCAAAAGTTGGAATTAAGATTTCTGGAAGAAATATCAACAACTTCAGATATGCAGATGATACCACTCTAATGGCAGAAAGTGAAGAGGAACTAAAGAGCCTTCTGATGCAGGTGAAGGAAGAGAGTGCAAAAGTTGGCTTGAAACGCAACATTAAGAAAACTAAGATTGAGAGGAGAGGGTGGAGCTGGCATCGCGACGGTACGACGAGCGATTTTGAGGCTCCAAGATCGCTGTCAATATCTTCATCGCTGGACGGTCCGTTTTCGGACCTGACCATCCCGTAGAGATGGTGATAGTGGAGGGCACATTCTGTTGATCCCAGGGACACCACAAAGTCCCTGGTTGATCCAGGAGAAGCCCTTTTTTCCAGCAACAAAGAGGCAGCCATAGACACTGCTGAAGTTGGGACAGCTCCAGAATGGAAGAGATCGAGTGAAAGTGTGTCGGCTTGGTGAGAGAACTTTTAAATAGATTATTTGAGAGAACACCCTGACGTCTTAAGGAAGTTAAAATTGAAGACAGAAGAAAAGGAAGTGGCAGAATTAAGCTTGAGTCGAAGGTAGTTTTTTCTTATTTTTCGATTTATTTCTACTTGTGGATGTTTAAGGATAATTTTATTTTGTAACTCGGACTGGAGTGGATTGGATTGGAGATTTCCGCTCTATCTAAGTACTAATTTTAGTGTCTTTTGGGTATAAATCTTTTATTTGTTTTCTTTTTATCTATTTTTTTCTTTTTCTCCATTTTTATTTTATGGTATATTAAATAACAAGAAGGCAGGGAAGGTGGAGAAAATAAGTAGCACTGCCATGCTACTTATCCACTTAGTGGATTGGAAACATTGTTGCCTTTTTTTTCCTTTGGCTTAAGAAAGTAATAACTGTGCTATTCTTCAGGGACTCTGAGCCTAGTCATAGATAAGATAGTGGGAAGAGCATCAAAGACTGTCTGCAGGATTGTTTACTCAGGTGCTTTAATTGGATTAAGGCATACAAGAGCCTTTTTTCTACTTCCTTTTTTTTAATGGTTTTTTGTGGGGGTTTTTTTTTTTTTTGCTTTCCTTTTGTTTACTGGTACCTAGGATAATATTTGTCCTCTATATAAGTGGATTAAGGTATAGAAGAACCTGAAGATTTTCTATTTGTTTGAACTTTTCACAAGTATCTTACAGAAATCAGTAGAAAGGCAACAGCTATTGGTTCATCTACATCGACTCCTTCCTCTTCACCATCTGGAGGACAATGATCAATACAGACGATGTTACAACAGGAGAAGGAGAAAGAATGAGAGAAGGAAAAGGAAGTGAAACTGGAGATGGTTTGGCAAGGAATTCAAAAATACATTCAAGGGTAGAGAATATTGAACAGAGAACAGAAAAAACAGATGAAAAGGTGGAGAACATAGAGCAAATGATGAAGAAATATGAGGATAGACTCCAAAAATCAAGGAAAAAGAAGAAAAAAGAGATTTAAAAAATAGTGACATTGACAGTAGATTGGACGAGGTCAAATGAGATAAAAGTGGAATATTGGGATGGGAGATGGATAGAGCAAAATTTTACCTCAGATTTCAAAATATAGAAGAAGAAAAGGGTGAAACTTTGGCAGAGATAATGATAGAAATCTTTGATCAAATTACAACAGGAATGCCTAGCAATGATAGAAAAAGAAGAAGGAGCTGTGGGTGGCAATGTGGAATATAAAATATAAACATGGAAGAGAAAAAACTGATTACAATAAACATAAACGGACTTAATTTAGCTACCAAAAGAAGAAAGATATTTTATAAATTAGAGAAATTAAAGTTTGATATAATTTGTCTACAAGAAGTGCATATTAAAAAGCAATATGAACAAATATTGGTACAGCCAAAACTAGGGAAAATATTTACTTCATTGTCACAATGTAAGAAAAGAGGAGTTGTTTTATATATTAGAGATACAATTTCAGCGCAGCAAATTTATACAGATGATGATGGAAGAATTTTGATGGTGGAAATAACAGATAACAATATGAAAATATTTTTAATAGCAATATATGCGCCT
Source organism: Ptyas mucosa (assembly GCA_012654045.1). NCBI lineage: Eukaryota > Metazoa > Chordata > Lepidosauria > Squamata > Colubridae > Ptyas > Ptyas mucosa. Next base: position 25,873,360 of record WNWU01013802.1, on the reverse strand, counting down.
AATGATAATCAACAAGAGTTTTATAGAAAATTACATATGAAAATAATTGAATTGGACTATGATAATATTTGCATGATGGGAGACTTCAACGGTATAGTAGATGAGAAATTAGATTACAACACACAGAAGATGACAAAGCAAAGTAGAAAGATCCTTCCGAAATCCTTCTTTAAAATGATAGAGGAAATAAACTTAAAAGATGTATGGGGAGAAAGAAATGTAAAAAACAGACAATATGCCTTTTATTCAAATAGACATTCATCATGGTCCAGAATAGATATGATATGGATGACAAGGGAATTGACTTCTAATATAGAACAAATTGACATAGAAGCAAATACCTGAGCAGATCATAATCCAATGACAATGAAATGGAAAGGACAAAGGAGAAGATCTAGATAGACTCTAAATAATACAGTATTAAAAGAAAAAGATTTTGTACAGAAAATGGAGAAAGAATTGGCCTTCTTTTTTAAAGAAAATAGAAAAGATACATCAATGCAAAATCTTTGGGATACAATGAAAGTGTATGCTAGAAGTCTGATTATAGACTATGCAAGGAAAAGAAATAGTAAGAAAAAACAAGCTTATAAAACATTAGAGGATGAGTACAAGAAACTTGAAAAAGAATTACAGAAATCTCCACAAAAAAGGGACATTAAAATAAAATTTGATACAACTAAACATAAAATGTGGCTAATAGAAAAAGAGGACTTAGCACAAAAATTAGAAGTGCTAAACAGAACTATTTTGAAGATGCAAATAAACCAGGTAGATGGTTAGCATTACAAACTGAAAAAAGAGAGAGAATCAAGAAAAATAATACAACTAGCGGATGAACAAGGACAAACTGGATATGGAAATAAAAAGAAGAAAAAATTATACAAGATTATTATAGAAAACTGTATGAGCAAGAGAACATAGATGAGGAAACTGTTAAACAATACCTGCAGAAGGTGAATTTACCTCAGATTTATAAAGACACTGAAATGATGTTAGAAGGAAATATAACGATGATGGAATTAACTGAAGCACTTAAAAAACAAAAGAATGGGAAGGCACCAGGCCCGGATGGGTTGCCAGCAGAATATTATAAGATACTACAGGAATCGCTGAATCTCCCATTGTTAGAAGTCATGAATGAAGTCATGTCAAAAATGGAATTAACCAAGTCATGGTCAGAAGCATATATTACACTTGTTCCAAAGGAGGACACAGAACCACAACAAATCAAGAACTATAGGCCTATTTCTCTGCTAAATTCAGACTACAAAATCTTCGCTTCAATATTGGCAGAAAGACTCAAAAGATATTTAAATAACTTTATACACTCCGATCAAAATGGGTTTCTGCCGGCAGAGTTTCTTGGAGAGGTCTGGTGGCCCCTCCCCCCGGCAGGCAATGGCGACTGTCTGACTTCCTGCTTCTTTATTTATGATTGAAGACAACATTCTCCTCTGGCTTCCTGTTTGACCTACTCTATACTTCGGACTCGTTGCTCCTGTGAGCGCCCACTGGTGGACAGTTGAAAAATTACTTTGATTGCGAATCCCTCTTTCTTCTCTGGAGGTTTGCCCTTTGATTTCTCATCTTCTACTGATCTAAGATGGCTAAGGGCCACAAATCAGCAGCAACTGACATGGGGAAAATTTTGGAAAGACTGGCGATATTGGACCAAAAGTTGGACAAGCTAGATGACGTCCAAAAAGGATTATCTGAAATTAAATCTGAAATGACACTTATGAAAAAAGATTTAAATGATGTTCAACAGCTGGCAGAACAAAACAAGAAGAAGATGGGGGGTCTGGAGGGGGAGGTACGGGCACTCCAGAAGGTGGAGGATGGGAGAGGAAATGCAATGTTAACCTTACAATTGGATAAGATGTCTTATTTTCTCAGGTTCCAAAACGTGGAACAACTTGACCAGGAAAATTTGAGAGAAGTGATGGTTAAAATGTTGGGTGAATTTTTAGAAAGAGATTTGGAGTCTATTGGAAGGGATGTGGACTTGGTGTACAGAGTAAACTCACAATTTGCAATTTTACATAATCTACCAAGAGAGATTCATATTAAATTTGTGAGAAGGGAACTGAGAGATGAGATATTGAGAAAACAAAGACTGGGGGCGCTGGTGTACAGGGGCAAGGAGATCACCATCCTGAAGCAGATTCCCAGACAGGTACGAGAATTAAGAAGAAAATATTATTTTTTATCAAATAAGCTGTACCTCAAGGGAGTAGGTTTTAGGTGGCTGATTCCGGAGGGTTTGATGATTTTTTGGGAGGACAGTAAGAAGAAAATTAATAATGTAACGGAAGCTAAGGCTTTTTTTGACCAACATAAATCCTTCCTAGGTGGAGAAGATACAGGAGCCGAAGAGGGGGAAGTATTAGATGATCAAGGAGCGGAGGCGGACGGAGCTGTTGCGGCCCGGGAGGGGGAGGGAAGCCAGACCATGGTTTTAAGAGCCAGAACTAGGAAATGAAGAAAGGAGGGGAATCTATTGTTTAAGGTTTTTTTAATTGACATTTTTCTTTTCTCTCTCTTCTTTTATTGTATTTTGTATAACACTCTTTTTTTTTTGTTTATATAATTTTTATATAACCTGGTTGTTTGTTTTGATTTAAGATAATAATGTCTGTTGTGTGAGAAATTTAAAAAAAGAAAATAATAATTGAAATATCTTTTTATAAAGATATTGAAAATTCAACATATTGTAAACTATAATATTGTATATTCTTAACCAATAAAAACTTTTTATTAAAAAAAAAAAGGGTTTCTGCCAAAAAGACAGATTAAGGACAATATGAGAATAATTCTGGATACTTTGGAATATTACGAGACACATCCTGAAAAGCAAATGGCTCTGATTTTTCTAGATGCTCAGAAAGCCTTTGATAATGTGAACTGGTGATTTATGTTATTACAGCTGGAACAGATGGGCTTTGGCAGAAAATTTATTCAAGCCATAGAAACCATATACTACAAACAAACAGCAAAAGTAATGGTAAATGGAGAATTGACAGAGTCTATTGAAATAAAAAAAAGTATGAGACAAGGTTGTCCACTGTCACCTTTATTGTTTATATTAACATTAGAAGTGCTAAATAGAAATATTAGAGAAGATAAAGATATAAAGGGAATGAAGATCCAAAACTAAGAATACAAATTACAAGCATTTGCTGATGACCTGGTTTTTTATTCTTGAAGATCCATTAGAATCAACAACTAAATTGATCGACAAGATAGAAGAATATGGAAAAGTAGCTGGTTTGAAAATAAATAAAGATAATTTAATTTAATTTAATATTTAAATTTATATACTGCCCTTCTCCCGAAGGACTCAGGGCGGTGAACAGCCAGAAGTAAAAAACATAGAATACAAAATTTAAGAACAATTTAAAAATATATTAAACAATTTGGCCCTACAATTAAAATCCCCCATTTAAAATTAAAATTAAAATTACACAATTGGAGAGTTAGGCCAGCCCAGCTTGTTGAAATAAAAAAGTTTTGAGGGCCCAGCGGAAAGTACATAAATCCGGAATCGTCCATATCTCCGGGGAGAGCTCGTTCCAGAGGGCAGGTGCTCCCACAGAGAAAGCTCTCCCCCTGGGGGCCGCCAGTCGACATTGTTTGGCCAACAGCACCTGGAGGAGCCCCTCTCTGTGGGAGCATAATGGCTGATGGGAGGCTCTCGGTGGCTGAAGGCAGTCTCATAAATATCCAGGTCCTAAGCCATGGAGCGCTCTAAAGGTGGTAACCAGAACCTTGAAGCACAACTGGAAGACTACCGGCAGCCAGTGCAGCTCGCGCAGGAGAGGTGTCACATGAGAATGCCACATCGCTCCCATAACCACCCTCGCGGCCGCACTGAACCAGTTGGAGCCTCTGAGTTCTCTTCAAGGGGAGCCCCATGTAGAGAGCGTTACAGTAGTCCAGGCGGGAAGTGACGAGGGCATGAGTGACTGTGCGCAAGGAGTCCCGATCCAGAAAGGGACGCAACTGGCAAATCAGGCGAACCTGATAGAAAGCCCCCCTGGCCACGGCTGTCACATATTCTTCTAAGGACAGCCGTGCATCCAGGAGGACACCCAAGTTGTGAACCCTTTTCGTGAGGGCCAACGACTCACCCCCAATAGTCAGAGATGGCACCAACTGACTATATTGGGATGCTGGGAGCCACAGCCACTCGGTCTTGGATGGGTTGAGCTTGAGCCTGTTTCTCCCCATCCAGATCCGCACGGCCTCCAGACACCGGGACATCACATCAAGGGCATCATTGGGGTGGTCCAGGGTAGAGATGTACAGCTGAGTGTCATCAGCGTACTGATGGTACTTCACCCTGAAACCACGGATGATCTCACCTAGCGGCTTCACATAAATGTTGAACAGAAGGGGCGAGAAGACCGACCCCTGCGGCACTCCACAAATGAGAGGCCTTGAGGTCGACCTCTGCCCCCCCCGTCAACACAAACTGCAACTGGTCAGAGAAGAAGGAGAACCACTGCAACATGGTGCCCCTCACCCCTAACCCCTCCAACCGGCGCAGCATGATACCATGGTCGATGGTATCAAAAGCCGCTGAGAGATCTAATAGGACCAGGACCAAGGAGCAACCCCTGTCCCGAATCCTGCAGAGATCATCAACCAATGTGACCAATGCCGTTTCCATGCTGTACCTAGGTCTGAAGCTCGACTGGAACGGATTGAGATAGACCACTTCATCCAGGTACTGGGGGAACTGTCGTGCCACCACACTCTCAACACCCTTCGCCACAAAGCGGAGGTTGGAGACTGGATGGTAATTTGCTAAAACAGCTGGGTCCAAGAAGGGCTTCTTGAGGAGGGGCCTCACCACCACCTCTTTCAAGGCGGTGGGAAAGTAGCCCTCTCTCAAAGAAGCATTGACAATCCTCTGGAGCAAGCCTCGTGTAACCTCCCGGGAAGCCAGCACCAGCCAAGAGGGACACGGGTCCAATAAACATGTGGCCGCGCTAAGTCCACCCAGAATCCTGTCCACATCTTCGGGGGTCACTGGGTCAAACTCCTCCCAGATAACACTCTCAAGACCTGTCTCCATCATCCCACCTGCATCTACTCAGTCAGAGTCCAGGCCTTCCCGAATTTGAGCAACTTTGTCATGCAGATACTGCACAAAATCCTCAGCCCTGCCCTCCAAGGGTTCCTCCCGCACTCCCAGATGGAGCAGGGAGTGGGTCACCCTAAACAGGGCGGCTGGGCAGTTATCTGCAGACACGATAAGAACGGAAAAATAATTAAACTTTGCTGTTTTTATCGCCACTAGGTAGGTCTTAATATGAGACCTCATCAGTGTTCGGTCAAATTCGGAAAGGCTAACCCTCCAACTGCTCTCCAGGCGTCTTTTCCGGTGCTTCATCTCCCTCAGCTTCTCGGAGGACCAAGGAGCTAAGTGAGATTGGCGCCAGGTCAGAGGCTGCAAAGGCACAACACGGTCCAAAGCTCCAGCGGCCACCCTATCCCAGGCGGCCACCAGGTCTTCAGCTGGGTCGTGAGCCAGAGCCTCAGGGAATGGCCCATGCTCTGTCCTAAACCTATCAGGATCCATCAGGCACCTGGGGCAGAACCACCTAGTTGGTTCCGCCTCCCTGCAGTGGGGTGTAGCAGTTTGAAGGTCCAGTTGAAGGAGAGAATGGTCTGATCATGACAAGGGTTTAATCACTATACCCCCCTATATCTAAACCATTCAGCCACTGCCCAGAGATGAAAACCAAGTCCAGAGTGTGTCCCCCTATGTGAGTAGGGCCATGAAATAACTGGGTCAGGTCCATGGCTGTCATGGAAGCCATGAACTCCCGAGCCACCTCAGACATTGCACCAATGGATGGCAGGTTGAAATCCCCCATAACCATAAGTCTAGGGGTATCAACCGCCACCCCAGCTATCACATTGAGCAGTTCAGGCAGGATCGCCGCCACGTGGCAGGGAGCCAGGTATGTGATCAGCAAGCCCATCTGCACCCCATGACCCCATTTCACAAAGAGGGACTCACATCTGGCTATCTGAGGCACAGTGGCCTCCTTCAAACCAAGACCTTCCTTTATAACAACTGCTACCCCCAGCCCTCCCCTGAGACATCAGCTGATGGAATGCTCGGAAACCTGCTAGGCACATTTCAACAAGGGGAACCCCACCCTCCTGGCCCAACCAGATCTCTGTAATACCTGCCAGGTCCACTCCCCCCTCTTGAACAAGATCACAAATGAGGGGGGGCTTTATTTACCACGGACCTGGTGTTGCACAACATCAGCCGAAGGCCTGGGCCCTGAGGATCTGTGCAACTCAGAGAACGAGAGGAGCATTGGGGGCCGGAGCACATCACCGCTCGGAGACAGCGGGCGCATGCCCCCACAACCAGATATGCCCCCCCTGCTCCCACCATATCTGCCCCTCCGACTTACAGTACTGATGATATCACCCTCCTCAGTACGGCTCTAACCCCCTCATTGACTCCGAACCTGCATCCTCTGTAACATAGCCCACTGTTGGACCAGGCCTCCCCCTCGGTGGGTTGTCCCCCAAACCCACAACCCTATCCCCCCCAGAACCCCTTAAAACTTTGGTTAAAAACAAAGTTTAAAAACCCCTCAACCCCCTCTTTGCAACATGCCACCTCTCGGGATTCCAAAATCCGTCATCAAGGTAGGCCCTCGATAGCATGGAGGGCCAGGCCTGTGAGAGGGGGGAGTCTCGCAATGCCAGAAGGTTGGCTGCCATATACATCGAGCGAAAAACCAGGATGGAGGTGAGAGCTGGCCGGGGGCTTAATCAGATAGTCCAAAAGACTGGAACAAGTAGATCTCCAGAAACCGGTAGAACTGAAATCCACTGTCCTCACACAGCAGTGGAGGGGGACCTGTGTCCACACATCACGATCGGAAGGTCAGTATCCCGGCCACCCTCTCACGGTGGCTGGCCTAGATGGTAATAATTGATCTGTCCCTCCCGGTGGCAAGCGGCAACAGCTCTTTCAGCACCCATTTACCTAGTCCAGTCATCATCATCATCATCCGGTTGGGGTAAGATGAAAACAAATCAGCCAGTCCACAAGGCCAGATGTTAATAATTACGAGGAAGGAGAGATGTTCAAAGACAGATGTTCCAACGGATGTTCAAAGATGGGAAGGGGGAAAATACTGGAGGCATAAGATTGGAAGTGAATGGACAGTCCAGATCAAATCAAGCCATGGACTGGGAAAAAGAGGGGGGGAAGAGAGTCTCCCGAGGTGGCCGGATAGCTAGTTCTCAGCCAGTCTCCAGTTTCTCCAACCCCCCAGATCGCCAAAGTCAACCAGTCACACCTTCAACTTCCTGCTCCCAGATTACAATGGGTTCTCAAGGTGTGCAAAGTGTAATGCAAGTCCTGATGAAAATCCAGAACCGTCCAAATCACCCCTTCTGTCCTACTGTGCCAGCCATTGCTGCCACCACCTTCGCCATCAGGGGCAGCTGCCACCTGCCTCCGTGGCATCTGCAGTCGGTGCTGCTGGCATCCTGGCCCTCAACAACCCCCGAACCCCCCAAAAAACCTAACCCCTCCCCAGAGCCTCCGTAGTCCAACCAACCTAGAGGCAGCCAGGGAGAGGAAAGGGGAATGGGGAGGCCATTCCAAGCCATCGCGCCCCCCCAACGACCAACTTCGCAGCTGCTCTGGCCTCTGTCTCCCTCAGCGCCAGCAAAGGCCAGCCGTTGCTAACAAATCGGCAAAAAATGCCACTGCAACCGCTGCAGCCACCGCAGCCGCCACTGCAGCCAGGCCGCCACCATCTTCATTCTCCCGTGACAACTCAGGCTGTCCATTTCGACCCAGCCACGATGCCCTGGAGGACGGAACAGTCCTCAGCAGGCTGGGCGAAGATTCCCCTCACCAGGGTTGGGGCTGTGGATGGTAAAAATGGCCCCTAAGACCCCCAAAACAGCCAGGAACCACCCCATCCTCGCTCCAGCTTCACGAAGACGTCACCATCTTGAGCATGCGCAAGAGAAGTCTTGATTTGACAAAAAATATGTTAATAAAACAAAAAGAAGAAATGGCGGAAATATAGAGGCAGGTCACAAATAAAGTTAAGTATTTGGGGATATATCTGACAGCAAGATGTAGTTCGCTTAAAGAAAATAACTATAATAAACTTAAGCAATAGATAGTGACAGATTTGGCAAAGTGGGAAAATTTACAACTGTCATTGATAGGGAGAATATCAACGATTAAGATGCATATATTGCCTAGAATTCTATATTTGTTCCAGACAATTCCAATTAGATTGGGGAAAGATTATTTTGAAGATTTGAATAAAATAGTGATGAAATATATTTGGCAGGGTAAAAAAGCAAGGATAAAACTAAAGTTGTTGCAAGATGCTAGAATGCAAGGAGGTTTTGGTTTGCCTAATTGGGAACTATATTATCAAGCAACAAGTTTGATGTGGATCAAGGAATGGATAATGCTAAGAAATGCTAGATTATTGACTTTAGAAGGACATGACTTGTTATTGGGTTGGCATGCATTTTTGTGGTACAAAGAAACAAAAGCACGGGGGTATTTTAGAAGACACTTTATACGAGAGGCTTTGCTATTAAATTGGGAGAAGGTAAAAAGACAACATTACTTAAAAATTCCAATCTGGCTATCATCTATTGAAGCATTCTCATATTCAATAACATTTAGAAAGGAACAAATTGTTAGATATAGTGAAATATTGAATGAAAAGGATTAATTTAAATCTATGCAAGAATTAAAAATACAGGATATAAAGATGAAGTGGTTTTCTTATTTGCAAATACAGTCTAGACATGATAAAACAGAAGGTTTTTATAATAATCTGACTAGTTTAGATAAAATTTTAACAGGTACTGATGAAAAGATAATTTTAAAACTGTATGGATATTTATTAGAGGTTAATTGGAAGATGAACAAGTTAAACAATGATTGCTTAGGGGAAAAATTTTGGACATATAATAGACTTAGAGAAATGGCAAAAATTGTAGTCGCAAAATTATAAAATGACAATGTCAACTGCATATAAAGAATATTTGTATAAGATGTTTTACAGGTGGCATTTACCCCCAATGAGAATAGTTAGAATTGTGTTTGCTAAAAATTGGAAAAATGAGAAAATTCCAATGCAAGAAGAAGTTATTAAGAAAATAATGGAATGCGCTGAAATGAGTAAATTGACATTTGAAATTAAAGAACAAGAAGATAAACAATATTATAAGATATGGGGCTTATTTTACGAATGGTTAGATAAAAAAATATGGAAATGAAATCTGATCTTTCTAATACAAGTATGTATTATATAAAATATAATATAAAGATGTACTATTAATGGAGCGATTTAAGAGGATGAAACTCAATTTTAGAATATCTGGTATGAAACGAGGGAAGAAATAGCCATAGTTAAACATATTATTAATCAGGATAATAAATGTATGGATATACATGAATAAGGTGAAGACACACAAAAGACTTGTAACCAACCAACACACTGTTTGTAATTAAAGATGGTTTTATATTTGTTTTCTTTTATATATTTGTTTAAAAAATATTTTTTTCAAAAAAAAAAAAGAAAACTAAGATCATGGCTCCTGGCCCTCTCAATTCCTGGCAAATAAATGGGGAAGAAATGGAGGTAGTGACAGATTTTATTTTCCTGGGCTCTAAGTTCACCACAAATGGGGACTATAGCCAAGAAATTAAAAGACGTTTGCTCCTAGGGAGGAAAGTTATGGCAAAGTTAGACAGCATACTAAAAAACAGAGACATCACCCTGCCAACAAAAGTGCATATAGTCAAGGCTATAGTTTTCCCAGTTGCAATGTATGGTTGTGAAAATTGGAGTATAAGGAAGGCTGAGCATCAAAGAATTGAGGCCTTTGAACTATGGTGCTGAAGAAGACTCCTGCGAGTCCCTTGGACTGCAAGGCGATCAAACCGATCAGTCCTAGAGGAGATCAACCCTGACTGCTCTTTAGAAGGCCAGATCCTGAAGATGAAACTCAAATACTTTGGCCACCTAATGAGAAGGAAGGACTCACTGGAGAAGAGCCTAATGCTGGGAAAGATTGAGGCAAAAGAAGGAGGAGATGACAGAGAATGAGGTGGCTGGATGGAGTCACTGAAGCAGTCGGCGTGAATTTAACTCTGGGGGATGGTAGAGGACAGGATGGTAGAGGACAGGAAGACCTGGAGGAAAGTTGTCCATGGGGTCACGATGGATCAGACACGACTTTGCAACTAACAAGAACAACTGGACACCTTAAACCTAGTTATTTTTGTAGTCCTGATGGACAAAAATGCTCATTTTAAATAAGAAATCACAATGTTTGGAGATAAATTAAATAAAGTATACTTTTATTGGAGTGCACTACCATGATCACTGGGCTTCTCACCGATAGACTATGGAAGAGAGAATCTCAAATGAAATGAAGATTTGGTTTATTACACTATAGAAATAAAGATAAAAAGAAATAATCTGGGTTTTTTGTTTTTGCTTTTGATAGATTTTTATAGATATTAGAATGACATCAGTGGTATTTTTCACACTCATAGAATCCAATTGTTCTAGATAATATCAACATGTTCACTAAACAAATTTGTTGATTGAATCTGCACCACACCTTTGTATTCCCACTCTGAAAGAAAGGACAGCTGTCCGTTTTTTTCTATCATAGAGGGTCAGAGTGCTGAACTACATCCTTTTCAGTGATGGGTTCCTCCCGGTTTGGCCCGGTTCTCCCGAGCCGGTAGCGGTGACGATATGATGTCACCAAATCGGTTCTGCCCCACCCCCACCCACCCTTGCGTCCCGCCCCCCGTGCTCCCTCCCCACATTATTCTTACCTTTTATTTGGCCCCACCCCCAATCTATTGCTGCCTCCTGAGTCCCAGTTGATGGCTAGAGGGAAAAAAGCTGTTTAAACTCTGACCGCGGGGCTTCAAAGGGCCACCCTACAGCTGATCAGTGTTAAAAGAAAACAAATGAGTAGACCAGTAAAAATACATGAGTAGATCAGTGCCTGCAAAAATAAATGGGGTAGACCAGTGCCTGCAAAAATACATGAGTAGATCAGTGCCTGAAAAAAATAAATGGGTAGATCGGTACAGCTCTGCAAGCAGTTAAAAGCCTGGTAGACCAGTACCTCTGCTAAATCCTAAATAATTGTCACATGACCATCAAGCCATGCCCACAAAATAAGCCACGCCCACAGAACCAGTAGTAAAAAAATTTAGAACCCACCCCTGATCCTTTTTAATACTTCATTAACAGAACGTATATGATGTATTTCCAAGGCAAAAGATTGAACATATGAATTAAGCCTCCACAATATGTAAATTAAACTGTTTAATTTTAATACAGAATGTAAATCTTCCTGGCCAATGACTGAAATAAAGGACTCACTGATCAACTCAAATCATAGCATTGCCAATCCTGAGAATTTAGTTTCTGCATCAAATGAAGAATCACAATTACTGTCTCCCTATTCTACAAATGAAACTGGATCGATCTGAGCAACAGCAATGAATGATTACAAAAACATTTTTAAAAAACAGAAAAATTAAATTTAAAAAAGAAAAAACAAAGCAAAGGCTTTTAATAGTTAGAATTAGTAGCAAAATCAGCAGTATTTCAATTCATCAAATATGATACATAAGAAATAAGGTTTATATCATGGTCAGCTAGACATATTTCTATTTTAAAAATTCAGAGGTACACACAAGGAATGGAGTGGCCAAGCAGTTTAAAATCCCATTTCCTTAGAGAAAAGCTTTATGCCTAAAGTAAATTATGAAAGTTAAATGTTGAAGGGAGATTAATTGCTTATTGTACTGTGAAATAGAGAGTCAAGCAATCCATATCTGATAGATGGGGCCTTTTAAACATGTCTCCAACAGATAAAGTGTGATGATTCTCTCTCTCTCTCTCTTTCTCTTTCTCTCTCTCTCTCTCTTCCATGGAATCAGTTATAAAATAATGAAAACAGTAAAAGCTATCTAGCAATAAGTAAATAAACAAACAGCAAATATAGTGCAATGCTCAATCATTCCATACTTTCCATTTTCAAAGCTTATCCTGCTATATTTCCCATTTTCATTACCTATCCTCAAAGAGGATGTTTTGGTATTTAGTGTGCCTCTATAGATACACATGCATATAATAATAATAATAATAATCTTAGACAAATGAACAGGTGTATCCTTCTTTTGAGAGCCAGTTTGATCTGGTGGTTAATGTTATGTATGTATCTGTTTGAGTGGGAGATTTGAATTGGGAACTGTTCATGATTGGTTAACTGATGTTGCTGTACTGTATATAAGGAAGGCTGTTGCCTGTGTTGTTTCGCTGAAGTCTCACCCTGAATTAAAGAGCTGTTGTCACTATCCTGCTTGTGCCTCTCGTTATTCCCATGCTATAACATTGGCGATGAAGGTGGGATAGAGGCCACAAGAAGCTAACAAAAAGAGCTTGGAGATCCAGCCAGGGTGACAAGCGGACAACGGAAAGGCATACCGCAATGGCTGCCTATGTTCCGCCAAAACCCTTCGATCCAACCCGGGAGAAATGGGGGTCATATATGACCAGGTTTGAGTGTTCCTTGGAGGCCAGTGAGATGCAAGGTCTTTCAGCGAACCGAAAGAAAGCTCTCTTCTTGAGCCATTGCAGGCCTGACGTTTTTGAGATGGCCGAATCTCTCTGTGAACCAATGCCAGTCCAGACCGTCTCCTAGGACGTACTACAAGCCACCCTCAGGGCTCACTATGCTCCGGTTCCTTCAAAGTTTGTACAACGCTACGAGTTCCGGCAACGAGTACAAAAAGAGGGAGAACGGGTCAGCGCATACATGGCGAGCCTACGGAAAGCCGCGACACACTGCGATCACCGAGACCTCAAAGACGCGCTCCTAGAGCAACTAATCTGCGGTGTTAGAGATACATGGTTACAGAAGCGACTATTCGCGAAACCAGACTTGACTCTAGCCGGCGCTCTAGACAAAGCAAGGGCGCACAAATCTTCCACAAAAGCTGCTGAAACTCTACATCGTACAATCTTAAAAGACACCCAAAAGTCAACGCCTGTACACCAAGAAGAAGTACAGACCAGTACCGAGGAAGAGTCAGATGAGGACGTCTTCCACACCGAAAGGGAAAAAAGTGGGCAAAATAGCCACCGAGAAAACTGTTCTAGCTGTGGCGGGGTTCACGAAAGACAGACTTGTAAATACAGAGACACCGTTCGCAGGCGCTGCAAGAAAAAAGGACATTTGGCAAGAGTCTGTAGAGCTCCATTTCCGAGTGGTAGCAAGCCACGTGACTGCCACGACCAATCAGAGCCAACGCATTCAAAACAGCCAACCAGAAATGGCGGCGTTGAAAAACAGCGCAAAAATCAAAAGCGGGAAGCCTACAGCACGAGAATAGGCCAAGCCAGAACGGCTGCAGAAGAAAAAGTATATACGTAGATAGAAATCGATGGAAAACCATGCGAAATGGAGATTGATACCGGGTCAGCTTTATCAATCATGTCCTGGACAACGCTAAAGACTCTTTACCCTACATTCAAGAAAAGCCAGCTGTCACAACAATGGGTTCGCCTCCTCGACTATCAAGGAAACCGAGTTCCAGTGGAAGGCGTGGGCATGTTCCAGGTCACCTACAGTGAGTTTCGAGAATCGTTACCCCTGACGATCATCAGCAAGCTGCTACTGAGTCTTGTGGGCCTCGTTTGGTTCCGAGCCCTTGGCATGGGGTTCATGGGCATCCACAGTCTCAGCGGACCATCTCTCAAGGACAGCCTCCTACATGAATTCCAGGACGTTTTCGGAGACGTGCTGGGGGACCCCTATTTCATTTAATTTAGACCCTCAGGTAGCCCCAATTAGGCTCAAACCGAGACGGGTGCCACTTGCTTTAAAACCCAAAATAGACGCGGAGCTGGATAAACTTATTAGGCAGAGGATCCTGGTCCCGGTAGATCACGTTAAGTGGGAGACCCCTATTGTCACGCCAGTCAAGTCGGACCGATCCATAAGGATCTGCACTGACTATAAATGCTCAATCAACAAGGCGCTCCAGCAGAGCACGTATCCTGTGCTGGTGGTCCACCATTTACTTCATTCCCTGGGGCCCGGCAAAATATTCGCAAAATTAGACCTGGCACAGGTGTACCAGCAGCTGCCGGTCGATGACGCTACCATGGAAGCACAGACCATCATAACTCACAGAGGGGCTTTTAAATGCACCAGGCTCCAGTTTGGGGTTAGCGTAGCACCAGGGCTTTTTCAAAGCACCATGGAGTGACTGCTACAAGGACTGCTGGGGGTGGTACCCTATTTTGACGATGTCCTCATCAGTGCCCAAAATGAACCACAACTTAGAGATAGAGTGCGACAAGTACTTTTAAAATTCAGGGAAGCGGGACTGCGAGTTAAGAAAAACAAATGCATGATTGCAGTCCCTTCTGTAGAATTTTTGGGTTACTGAGTTGATGAGTCAGGTATCCACCCCACTGAAAGCAAAGTTAGGGCTATCCAAAACGCGCCCACACCAACTTCCAAGGCATTTTTGGGACTTTTGAACTTTTATACGATGTTCCTTAAAAACAAAGCCACCGTAGCAGAACCCCTACACAGACTATTGGGAAAAAACGTTCCGTGTGTTTGGGACAAGGCAGAGGCGGCCGCTTTCAAGGCCGTCAAAAGACTCTTGTTGGAGGACAGTTTCCTAATCCAGTACAATTCAAACTTGCCACTTGTCCTCGTTTGTGACGCGTCCCCTTTTGGAGTGGGTGCTGTGCTGAGCCATAGACTACCGAATGGGTCAGAGGCGCCCATTGCATATTACTCTTGCACTCTTTCCAGCGCAGAATGAAACTACAGTCAGCTGGACAGGGAAGCCTTGGCGGCTATTGCGGGAGTTAAAAAATTTCACGAGTATTTGTTTGGCCGGACTTTTGAACTTGTGACTGACCACCAGCCTCTGTTAGGACTCCTAGCCGGGGACAAGCCTACCCCCGCTGCCCTTTCCCCCTGGATGACCAGGTGGGCTATTTTCCTAGCCGCCTTTTTGTATCAATTGGTACATCGGCCCGGACGAACTCTGGGCCAAGTGAATGCCCTCAGTCGCTGCCCCCTTCCTGACTTGTTGGAAGATCCTACACCGGAAGCCTCTGTATTGTTGATTGATGTTGTGTCATTGGGGCCGCTTACGTCTGGCGAGGTGGCAAGGGCATCTACCAAAGACACTGTTATTCGTACTGTTATGGGTTGGGTCATGAGGGGATGGCCGACCAAGGTGGACAACGGGGAATTTCAAGTTTTCTTTAACAAAAAGAATGAATTGTCTATGCAAGGGGGTTGTCTGTTATGGGGCGATAGGGTGGTGATTCCCTTACGGTTACGGCAAAGGGTTCTGGAACTTTTGCATGAGGGGCACCCTGGTATAGTCCACATGAAAGGTCTAGCAAGGAGTTATGTGTGGTGGCCGCAGCTTGATAAGGACGTCATTGAATGGGTAGGCAAGAATCCCGGCCGGAATCTTGCTATGCCAAGAATCCCGGCCGGACCCCCCTTCAGCCCCTGTCAGAGAGTGGGAGAAACCAAAAGGGCCATGGGGGAGGATTCACATAGATTTTGTGGGACCTTTTCACGGACAAAATTTCCTAATAATTGTTGACGCTTTCTCTAAGTGGCTAGAAATAGCCCTAATGCCATCTACCTCGTCCGAAGCAGTAATCAAGGTCCTCGGGAAACTCTTTGCAACCCATGGATTGCAAAGAGGCCCCAATTCATGGCCACACTTTTTGAAAGCTATTTGGCGGAGCTAGGAATTAGACATGCCTTGTCAGCACCGTTTCATCTGGCTTCTAATGGCCTTGTTGAAAGATTTGTCAGAACAACCAAAGAAGCCCTCTCCCAGCTCGATGCAGGAGATTGGCAAGCTAGGATCGACCAGTTCCTAGCAATACAACATGCCACCCCATGCACTGCCACAGGACACAGTCCGGCAGAACTCCTAATGGGCCAGAAACTTAGGTGTATCTTAGACCGATTACACCCCAATTACTCCCAAGACACGTTCAAAGGGGAGGGAATAGGACTACAACAATTCCAATTCCACAGTGTTCACTAGAAATTATGCCAATGGGCCACTTTGGGTTGCCGGAAAAATTGTGGGAATCACCGGTCCTAAATCATATAGAGTCGACATAGGGCAAGGGAAAATTTGGAGGGGACATATAGATCAGTTGCAGAAACGTTTAGACTGTGAAGACTCTGAATATTCAAATATTGTTGAACCTGATTGCCAAAGTTTTCCCACCACAGCTACCTCAAGCCCGAGTAAGACGGATTACATATCTGGCAAGCCTAGGCTCCAGTACCGCCCCGTCGGTGGGATCAGAACTCAAGATATGGGTATGGGGGATAACCCATTAAGGGGAGCGTCGGGTCTGGCCATGAAGCGCGGCATGGGGGGTGGAGGAACCGGGGTTGAGGGGGGAGTCAGAGCTCATCCAGGTGGTGTTTTTTCCATCAATACAGTAAGTGGGAGGGGCAGATATGGCAGGAGTAGGGGACCATATCATGTAAGGGGAGCGCGTGATCGCTGTTTACGAGCGATAGCGCGCTCCGGTCCCCAAAACTCTACTCGTTCTCCAGGTAGCACAGACCCTCAGGGCCCAGGCCTTCGGCTGATGTTGTGCAATGCCAGGTCTGTAGTAAATAAAGCCCCCCTCATTTGTGATCTTGTTCAGGAGGGGGGAGCAGACCTGGCAGATATCACCGAGACCTGGTTGGGCCAAGAGGGGGGGGTTCCCCTCATTGAAATGTGCCCACCAGGTTTCCATGCCTTTCATCAGCCGAGGTCACAGGGTAGGGGCAGGGGGGTAGCGGTTATTATTAACAAAGATCTTAGACCGAGAGAGACCACTGTTCCTCAGACGGCCAGCTGTGAGTCCCTCTTGGTGAAGTGGGGCCACAGGGTACAGATGGGCTTGCTGATCACGTACCTGGCTCCCTGCCACGTGGCAACAGCCCTGCCCGAGCTACTCAATGTCATCACTGCGGTGGCAGTTGATACCCCTAGACTTATGGTCATGGGGGATTTCAACCTGCTGTCCGTGGGTGAGGCGTCTGAGGTGGCTCGGGAGTTCATGGCTTCCATGACAGCTATGGACCTGACCCAACTAATTCATGGCCCTACCCACACAGGGGGAAACATGCTGGATCTAGTTTTCGTCTCTGGACAGTGGCTGAGTGATCTTGAAATAGGGGATATAGTCATTGAGCCCTTGTCATGGTTGGATCACTCTCTCCTCCGTCTTGACCTTCAAACCGCTGCACCTTGCCACAGGGAGCCAGAGCCGGTAAAATGGTTCCGCCCCAGGTGCCTGAGGGAACCCAAGAGGTTCCAGATGGAGCTTGGGCCATTTCCTGAGGCTTTGGCTCACGCCTCAACTGGAGACCTAGTGGCTGCCTGGGATAGGACGGCTGCTGGAGCTCTGGTCGTGCCTTTGCGGCCTCTGACCGGGTGCCGATCTCACCTGGCTCCTTGGTTTACCAAGGAGCTAAGGGACATGAAGCGCCGGAAAAGACGCCTAGAGAGTAGTTGGAGGACCAGTCTTTTTAAATCGGACTGGACACTGGTAAGATCTCATATTAAGAATTACCTAGTGGCAATAAAAGCAGCAAAATGCAATTATTTTGCTGCTCTTATCGCGTCATCATAACCGCCCGGCCGCCCTGTTTAGGGTGACCTGCTCCCTGCTCCACCAGGGAACGAGGGAGGACCCCTTGGAGGGTAGAGCCGAGGACTTTGTACAGTATCTGTATGACAAAATCACTCAGATTCGAGAAGATTTGGACTCCAACTGGGTGGTCTCGGGGGAGGTGGCTGGGGCAGGTCCTGTGAATTTTATCTGGGATGGGTTTGATCCTGTGGCTCCTGATGATGTGGACAGGATTCTGGGAAGACTGAATGTAACCACATGTTTGTTGGATCCATGTCCCTCCTGGTTAGTGCTGGCTTCCCAGGAGGTGACGCGAGGCTGGCTCCAGGGGATTATAAATGCTTCATTGAGTGAGGATATCTTTCCTGCTGCCTTGAAAGAGGCAGTGGTGAGGCCTCTCCTCAAGAAGCCTTCCCTGGATGCAGCAATGTTGTCTAATTACCGGCCGGTCTCCAACCTTCGCTTTGTGGCGAAGGTTGTCGAGAGTGTGGTTGTGCGGCAGCTTCCCCAGTACCTGGATGAAACAGTATATCTGGATCCGTTCCAGTCGGGCTTCAGGCCTGGGTACAGCATGGAAATGGCATTGGTCACAGAGGTTGCTCCTCTGTCCTGGTCCTGTTAGATCTCTCAGCGGCTTTTGATACCATCGACCATGGTATCATGCTGCACCGGTTGGAAGAGTTGGGGGTGGGAGGCACTGTGCTACGGTGGTTCTCCTCCTTTCTCTCTGACCGGTGGCAGTCTGTGTTGGCAGGAGGGCAGAGGTCGTCTCCGAGGTGCCTCATTTGTGGGGTACCACAGGGGTCGGTCCTCTCACCTCTCCTGTTCAAGATTTATGTAAAGCCGCTGGGCGAGATCATCCGTGGTTTTGGGGTGCAGTATCATCAGTATGCTGATGATACGCAGTTGTACATCTCCACCCCAGACCACCCCATGTTGTGTCTTCGGCTCCCGAGCCCGGACCTTCGGAGGAAGAACCCTCCGAAAGTGAAGAGGAGGAGGAGGCAAGGCCCCCCTCTCCTGGCCCGTCTGGTTTGGCACCACCCCAGGCCCCAGCTGAAAGCCCTGAGGAGGAAAGCTCCTCTGAGTCAGACGTTAATGAGGAGAGGGAGTGGATTAATCCCAGGTGGCGACGATCAGAGAGAGGGGCTCAGCAAAGGAGTGGGTGGGGTCGAGCACAAGGTGATGAGTCACAAAGCCAACGCCCCACAAGGTATAAAAGGAGCTGACCTTACCTTGTTGGCTTTTGTGATGAACAAATTATTAACTTGGCTGCTTGTTTCCTGAAGTACTGCATCAGATAAGTGTTTGCTAACCTTAAGACTGTTTGTTTTTGGACATGCCGGAGAGCCTTATCAGGGACTGGCCGTGGCAACTCAAAATAACAGCTGTCTTTATCTCTCCCGGGCTCGCTGCCAGCTTGTTGTTTATGAATGGTGAATAAACGACTTTTGTACACTTCTGTTTGTGTGTGTGCTTGTCTGGGCTCCTGAAGCAGGGAGGGGACAGAACACCCCAACGATGCCCTTGAAGTGATGCCCCGGTGCCTGGAGGCCGTACGGATCTGGATGGGGAGAAACAGGCTCAGACTCAACCCGTCCAAGACCGAGTGGCTGTGGTTTCCGACGTCCTGATATAGTCAGCTGGCACCATCGCTGACTATTGGGGGCGAATCATTGGCCCCCACGGAGAGGGCTCACAACTTGGGCGTCCTTCTGCATTCACGGCTATCTTTAGAAGAGCACATGACAGCCGTGACCAGGGGGATTTTCTATCAGGTTCGCCTGATTCGCCAGTTGCGTCCCTTTCTGGATCGGGACTCCTTACACACGGTCACTCATGCCCTCGTCACTTCCCGTTTGGACTACTGTAATGCTCTCTACATGGGGCTCCCCTTGAGGAGCACTCGGAGGCTCCAACTGGTGCAGAGTGCGGCCGTGCGGGTGGTTACGGGAGCGACATGGCGTTCCCATGTGACACCTCTCCTGCGCGAGCTGCACTGGCTCCCGGTGGTCTTCTGGGTGCGCTTCAAGGTCTTGGTTACCACCTTTAGAGCGCTCCATGGCTTAGGACCTGGTTATTTACGAGACTGCCTGCTGCCACCAGTAGCCTCCCACAGAAAGGGTCTCCTCAGGGTGCCATCAACCAAACAATGTCAGTTGGTGACCCCCAGGGGGAAAGCCTTCTCTGTGGGGGCACCTACCATCTGGAATGAGCTCCCCCCAGAAATACGAAGGATCCCGGACCTATGCACCTTCCGCCGCACTCTCAAGACCTTTTTATTTAACCAGGCTGGCCTGGCCTAATTTCTCCTCTTTTAATAATCATGTAATTTGGAAATTTTAATTTGTTTTAAATTATTAGGGTTTTAAATATTAAGGCCAAATCATTTAATCAGATTTTAATTGTTTTAAATTTTGTATGCATATTGTTTTATTATATGGCTGTTCACCGCCCTGAGTCCCTCGGGAGATAGGGCGATATATAAATCAAATAAACCTCGAAACCTCGAACCGACACTCCCTGCCAGGGAAGACCACACCTCAGGAGAAATCCAGGAGGTTCCATTGGCGGAGCCAGGAGAGGCAACAGGCCTCTCTGACCGGCTCGACGCTTCGCCGACAACTGAACTACGCAGGTCAACCAGAGTGAGAACACGCCCTGGTCACCTGCATGATTTTGTATGTAAAAATGTAAATTGGTAGACTAAGTGTTTTCTGGGAATGGAGGGGTGTTATGTATGTATCTATTTGAGCGGGAGATTTGAATTGGGAACTGTTTGTGATTGGTTAACTGATGTTGCTGTACTGTATATAAGGAAGGCTGTTGCCTGTGTTGTTTTGCTGAAGTCTCACCCTGAATTAAAGAGCTGTTGTCACTACCCTGCTTGTGCCTCTCGTTATTCCCGCGCTATAACAGTTAAGGCATCAGATTAGAAACTGGACACTATAAATTTTAGTCCTTCTTTAGGCACAAAGTCAGCTGAGTGACCTTGGACCACTCACTTTCTCTCAGCTCTAGTAATGAGGCAATGGCAAGCGACTTATGAAAAACCTTGCCAAGAAAACTGCAGGGACGTGTCCAGGCAGTCTCTGAGAATCAGACATGATTGAACAGAAGAAAACAAGTCCTCTTTTCATCTGATGAGACTCATAATAGGAACTTGCGTACCAGAGATTAACTTGTGGGAATATGATGACTTTCCCATTCCAAAATATTGAAATGGAGTTGTATAAAAAGTATTGCATTGAGTTGCACATTGCAGGGAGGGAAATCTGCATTTTTTCCACAGCCACCTCACATTCAGAGAATTGGGCTTCAAATGTATTTCAAAGGAGAGATTTTCAATGAAATTCTCATGTTAGGGTGAGGCTTGCACTTCTGTGGCCTGTCTTTCTCTGTTTTCTTGACAATTTTCTTAAAGTTGTTGATCCCTCAAGTCCTTTTCACAAAACTGCCACTTTCTTTGCGGTTCCATACCTGGGCCATATTTGTGTTACAATACACTGCTGGAACACAAGAAATTAAAGGCTTGATTTTGGCTGCTCAAGAGCAAACTATTTGAACTAATGCAATCAAGGCCAGAATTTTAAAATAATCAAACGATTCAAAGTGCAGATTTTGCAAAGAAGAGAAGAAACAGTAAATCATATACTCCGCTCCTGCAAGAAGATTGCACCAACTAATTACAAATAATGACATAACCACAGTCACCAAAATGATTCATTAAATGATTACAATATCTATAAAAATTATAATGTAATGAAAAATTGGTGGGAACAGAGTTAAAAAAGCAACTGAAAATTAGCAGGTTAAAATATTGTGGGATTTCCAAATTCAGATTGGTAAAGTCTTGGCTCATGAAACATCAGAAATAACTGTGGTTGAAAAGAAGAAAATGTGCATAATCAATGTGGCAGGATGGACAATAAAGTAGAAGACAAATTATTAGCAAATATCAAAAACTATCAAGATCTGAAAATCAAAATTGAAAAATTATGGCATAAACCAGCTCTGGTGGTCCCAGTGGTTATCAGTACACTGTATGCCATACCAAAAGTTTTTGGATAACCCTTAGAAAATTTGCATATTGACAAAGTTTTCATCTTAATTACAAAAAGCCATACTGCTTGGATCAACACATTTACTGCGCAATACATTACAACATCCTAGATTCTTGGGAAGAACGTGATGTGTATGAAGGCCAACACTAGTTAAAGAACTGGGAGCCATGACTTCACATTATTGTCAACAGACTATAATAATTTAATAATTTACATTATTATTCAGCAAAGCATGTATAGTATTTATCACCCAAAGACATTTTCTTAAACATTTTTAAGTAAACGTATTTAAGGTTGCAATATTAAGCACCTTTAAATTAAAATAAATATCATGGAATCTTTTCTTCAGATCCATTGATTGGGATGGACTTACTCTCAGACTATTTTATTGTCAATGGAATGGCAACTGAGTGGAACACTTTGTTAGAAAAGCTTCTAGGTGGCCTTTGAAAGCAAAGAAAAGCCATGCAGCAGGAGTCAGAGGAGTTGAAAAGTAAGTAATTGAGGCTGGGAAATGTTCTTTCAGCAGTATTAACAAACAAAACTGAATCTTATAGTATTAGATGAAACTCTGGTCAGATGACTTTAAAAAAGGATTTAACAAAACAGTAACCTACATGATTTGCTTGACACCTGATTGTTCAGAAAACATTTTGAATTCTTTTAATTGGCTATGAAATTTCTAAATAACTGAATCCATTTGTTCCTGTACATATATATAGAATATTCCGACCAGAAAATACGTGATAATGTTTATGCTATAGGAATTATTATTTTTTAAAAATATTTTATTGCATTTTTCTCTTTACATATCTCTATTACATATTTAACAGATCTATGACATTATGCATACAACTAGAGCCAATATTCATACATTATATACATTCTATTTATAAACATTCTATACCTTGATGTACATTTCCATTCCTTATTTCTATTATCTATCTATTCATACCATTTCTCCCATACCACATAATATTCCGAGTCATTCTCTCCCTTTAACTCTAATGTGAGTATATCCATTTCCACGCCATCAAATATTTTTTGAATAACTAATTCCTCTGGCGGTATACTATCTTTCTTCCAATACTGCACAAAAGCAATCCTTGGCGCTGTTAATATATGTAACATCAAATATTTTATCTTTTTATTACATTTTGCCCTAAATATCCCCAGAAGAAACAATTCCAGTTTAAGTTCTATTTGACATTTAGTTAGATCCTGCAGCCATTTCTGTATCTTTGTCCAATATCTTTTCACTTCGGGGCATAACCACCATGAGTGAAAGAAGGTACCTTGTCCGTTTACATTTCCAACATTTTGGATTTAAATCTGGATACATCTTGGCCAGCCTCACTGGTGCTAAATGCCAACGATAAAACATCTTATATTGGTTTTCCTTATAGGAAATACAATATTAGATATTGTATAATTTTTTTCCAAATTTTATCCCAATCTTCTAATTCTATATTGTGTCCTATGTTTTCTAGCCCTGGTGATCATGGGTTCTTTCATCACTTCCTCCGCTCTATCAAAATTTAGTAAATAATTATATATTTTGGTTATTAGTCTTCCCTCTGGACCTACCAACTGTTTATCTAATTGTTGTTGTTCTATATCAAATCTATATTTTTCTGTATCCTTTTTATATCTAGATTGTAACTGTAAGTATGGCCACCAATCTATAAATATTCCCTGTTCTTTTAATTCCTTATTGTTTTTGAGTTTCCCTTGATTGTCTAAAACTTCATTGTATCTGAGCACTTTGCCTACTTCTAGTGTATTGGGATAGATAATTTGCCTCTATGGTGGATAGCCACCCAGGAATCTTCATGTAGTGTTTTTTCTTTATGTCTATTTGTAACAGCACACCCCTTATTTTATGTCTGTGAAAATATGAATGTGTCTTATTTCCCATGTCCCACAGAAAGGCGTGTGACCCCTTTTGTAAATCGTGCCCTTCCAATGTTAAAATTCTCCTATTTTTTTTAAATTTATCCAATCTCTAATCCATACTAATATTGCTGCCTTATAATAGAGTTCCCATACTGAGAGTCCAAAGCCACCTCTACTCCTACTATCCTGAAGTGAGACTAATTTTATCTGTGCCTTCCTACCTGACCAGGCAAATTTTGTAATTATTTTGTTTAGGTCTGTAAAAAAACTTCTTATCCAATTTTATAGGGATTGTTTAGAATAAATAAAGTAATTTAGGTAAAATATTCGTTTTGATGGTCGCTATTCTTCCTAATAAAGATAATTGTAATGTCCCCCACCTTTCCAAATCCTTCTTTATTTTTTGAAATAATTCTATGTAATTATCATCTTTCGTTGAAGAGCACCTTGCCCTTAACCAGATTCCTAAATATTTAATCTTCTTAGTGATTTGTAATCCCATTTCTCTCTCTAGATCTCTTTTCTGGTTCATTGTTAAATTTTAACTAACATTTTACTCTTTTTTTTTGTTAATTTTGAGGCCCGATACTTCTCCATATTTTTCTATTTCTTGTAGTAAGATAGGGCCAGTTTCCAATGGCTCCTCAATAAAAAATGCCAAGTCATCGGAGAAGGTCTGTACTTTATACTCTTGCTTTTTAATTCTTGTTCCTTTGATATCTTGGTTCATTCTAATTCTAATTAATAATATTTCTAATGTCAGAATAAAGAGTAAAGATGGCAATTGGCATCCCTGACATACTCCCTTCGTTATTTGAAATGTTTTTGTGGTGTCCCCATTTAATATTACACTAGCCTTCTGAGTGATACAAATTGCTTCTATCATATTTTCAAATTTATCTCCAAAGTTTATATTTCTAATTTGTTGAATCATAAATTGCCAGTTTAAATTATTGAATGCCTTTTGAGCATCCAGAAAAACAAGCACCAATTCTTGAATTATCTCTTATTTGCCTTGTCGGTAAAAATCCATTCTGGTCAGGGTGTATATTTTTTTTAATAATTTTTTCGACCTTTCTGCTATAATAAGGTGACCAGATTTTAACATTGGTAAAGCGGGACACCATTGACCCGGGGGGGGGGGGGTCTTGATTAAAAATTTGGTCTATATGGAGCAACTAAAACTTTCATAGAACGCAAAAATAGTATTGTAATATATATTTTTTAAATTTCAACATAAGTACAATTTACAAATATAATAAATAAAAAAATTATGTATAGTATTATTTTATTCTTTGGCATATTTCTCATTTTTTTTAGTAGATTGCTGTCGTTTAAAAGGTCATGAAATTTTTCACAAGAATTTGTTAAATTATATTTCACACATAAAATGGCTTTCGAAGTCTCAGCACTTAATTGTGATTTTTCTGATGTCCACACTTTATTTACTGTAGAAAAAATGCATTCAGTTGCAGCATTAGTTCCTGGTAAGGACAGCGCGTATTCCACAATTTTTAGTGCATTATTGTATGGAACATGGTTTGTTTCAAAATGATGAAATATTTCTAACTATTTGTTCTCTATTGTGATTTTTGCTGATGCCTAAGATTTAACCTTTTCCTTATCAATATATTTTTTTTAATAATGATACCTCATTAAAAAGATCATTTTCGGAAATATTACTATATGGGAAATTTTGAGTAATATGATCGAATGATTTTTGCACATCATTCCAATTACGTTCTTGTTTTAATGTAACCCAATGAAAATGTTCAATATCATTGTATTGTACCGTCCACTCTTCTAAATAATCTATGCAGTTACTATAGAACTTTTTGATGTAATTCATGATATCTGCACGATTTATTGCACCTTGTTCTTCTTGCTGGCTTATACTATTACGGATAGTTAACGGAAGAAAATTATTTTCTAACCGCTCTTGACCCTGTAATTTTAAATTATTAACTTCATTTGCTACTTTGATTACCGAAATTTTGTCACCTTCAATAAGTTTTATAGCATTTTGAAAAAGAACTGCTTGATTGT
Organism: Ptyas mucosa; assembly: GCA_012654045.1. Lineage (NCBI taxonomy): Eukaryota > Metazoa > Chordata > Lepidosauria > Squamata > Colubridae > Ptyas > Ptyas mucosa. The sequence goes on along the minus strand of WNWU01013802.1, from coordinate 25,847,589 downwards.
GTACAAACTCTAGCCAAATTTTTGAAGATTCTTTTTCAAAAAACTCTTCTAAAATTCTAGGACATTTATCCTGTGATAGAAAGTAGGATTTCAAAGGATCGTATATTTTCAAAATTCTTTTGACAGCTGGCAAAAGAGCTAACCAGCGTGTTTTACTGTATCCAAGTATTTTCTGATATTCGACTTCCGTAGTTTCACAAAATTCTTTAAGCATTTCAACGCGCACAGTGTATATATAGAAATAAGAATATATTTTAATAACAATATTTTCCACATCTATGGGCAACAAGTCAGCAGCTGTTTGAATGGCATTATGTATTATGTGCGCTGCACAACCAACACCAATAATGTTTTGATTAAGGTTTTTGTTTAATTTATAAAAAATATTATTTGTACCTCTTCTCGCTTTTCCTCCAAAATTTGCGTTCGTGTTGTCTGCACAATATGCAATCATTTTATGTTTTAAATTGTTTTTTTCCAAAATATTAAAAATGGAACTGAAAATTATTTCAGAAGTTTCGCCGGGCAAAGAAACGAAATCTAAAATTCTAATTTTTATTCCAGTTTCCGAATCAAAAAATCTAATAATGGTTGGAAATAACTTTATATCCTTATGATTAGATGCGTCAGAATATATGGATATAAAATTATTTTTTTCTAGATTTCTGTTTAATTCTGAAAATGCATATGGGGAAAGCACAATACACACAATTGCCTCGGATTTTGTTCTAGCACGGGCAAATTTTTTGTTGAATAACTTTTTGACAATTTGTGATGTACAGTCCATAGATCTGAAGGAATGATTGTGATTAATAGCATGAAAAGACATAAGTCCTTCTGTTAGTGCTGATTTCTTTTCTTCGTCTCCATAAGTTGTTTTCCGAAAAAATTCCTGTATTTTGGAGGAAGATGCAGCAGTATTTAAATATCTTTTATGTTTCTGTGTCTCCAAGTGCTTTGAAATATCATTCTTCCTGCCATGCGAAATAGAAAATTCACCATTACATTTCTTACATTTTACCATGTAATCGCTTTTGGTTTTTTTTAATAAAAGGAAATTCACTTCTTAGATCATCATTGAATTTGCATCCTCTTTTCTTACTCATTATGTTAAAAATCTAAAAAAAATAATTTAAAATTATATTATAAATTATTATATACATATTGCTTAAAAACACAGTAAGTAGGTACATAATTACATGAACATATTTTATTGTTAGTTTATAAATTAAATTAATTTGATTGTTATAAAGTAATTATATTTAAAAATTATTTTAATTTTAATCCTATATTTCTTTCTAAATAATAACAATACTAACTTGTATTATTTTTCCTCTGAATTTGCCGTAACGTAAATCGTAAGTGTCACTTTCAAGACGGGCGCTAGACTTTTTGCCACCACTATAAAATATAAATAATACGAGTACTGTCTGCTAAATTCAAGAAAATTTATGTATTTATGAAATACATAAATAAATTACTTACCTAAATTATCTGAATAGCTGATTTGTAATGACATCACTTGTTTAACTAGCTTACTAGCACGCAATACGATGTGTGTCATCTGAGAGACAGTTACAAAATGTTTTTGTCATTGCCAATCCCAAAAAATGCCATTGTTCATTAAGTCCAAACAATGGTGGTCGAATTCTAACAACTGATCAACAATGCGAACTTTGATAAGCAGTTCTCGATAATCAGTTCTCAACAATTATTATTAAAGTTTAACATTATAAAATTAACAAAAATAATATAAAACTCATATCCTGGCTAAATAGCCACATGGCTGCCGAAAACCGTATATTCCCTTCCCGTTCTCCCACCGTTCCCTAGCTTGCCGTGCATTCTTTCCAAAAATCGGGACTTTTTAAAAACGCCGCGGGACGTGAGAGAAATTGTTAAAAATCAGGACTGTCCCGTCAAAAGCGGGACGTCTGGTCACAGTGTGCTATAATGTTCATATATATTTTGTAGTCAGCATTTAGGAGTGAGATTGGCCTATAATTTCTAATTTGGTTCTTGTCTGCACCCTCTTTTGGTGTCAAGGTGATATATGCCTCCCTCCCTCCACGATTCCGGTAATTTTGCTTCCCTCAATGCTTCATTACATATTTCCTGTAGTAGCGGTTCTATTAACTCACCCATATTTTTGTAAATTTCCCCTGGAAGACTATCTGGCTCTGGGGTCTTATTGTTCTTTTGATTCTGAATTGCCTCTTTCAGCTCTACTAACATTATTTCTCTATTTAACATTACTCTTTTTTCTTCCTCTAATGGTGCCATCTCTTCCCCATTCAAATAATTATTTATTTTATCCTTCGCTGTTTCTTCCTGTTTATAGAGATTTTCAAAGTATTTTTGTGTGATCATCTCTTTCTCTTCCTTGTTGTTTTGTAATTTCATCATATAGCTGCTGTATTATCCTTCCTTCTTTTTCTTTTTTCAATTTATAAGCTAGCCATCTCCCCGGCTTGTTGGCATGTTCAACAGAGTTTTGTTTAGTAAAATTTAAATTTCTTGCAATGTCATCTTTTTCTAATATATTTAATTTATGTTTAGCTAAAGTCAATGTTTCTTTAATTTGTTCATTCCCTGAATTTTTTTGAAGTTGGTTTTCTAATTTCCCAATTTCTTCCTTTAATGTGTTATGTTGCCTCCATTTCTCTTTATTTTTCTTTGCCATGCATGCTATCATTATTCCTCTTATGTATGCTTTCATGGTATTCCATCAGTTTGATAATGAAGTATGTTGTTTTTTATTTTCTTTAAAAAATAGTGTCAATTATTTTGTAATCCTTTCAGTATATTCCTTCTCTTTTAAAATCTGGGGGTTTAATGTCCATCTTCTCATCTTTTTTCTTTGGCCTCTTCATGTTATTTCAATGGGGTTATGATCTGCCCATGTATTAGGGGGAAATCTCTATCTTCTCTATCTCTTTGCCTACTTCCTTATTTGTCCATACCATGTCAACCGTCATCCAAGATTTATGGGGGTTGGAATAAAACGTGTATTTATTTTCTTTTCGGTGCAAGCTTCTCCACATATCTGTCAAATTCAATTCATCTATCATCTTAAAAAAGGGTTTTGGTAATGTATTTCTTTTTTTCTTATTCTTTTTATCACTGGTGTAATCTTTTTTGATGTTCACTACCCCATTATAATCACCCACAATCAGGGGCGAAATGCTCCCGGTTCGGACCAGATCAGGTGATCCGGTAACGATGATGGCCGGTTGTTCAGAGAACCAGTAGCGATGGCAGCTGGAGGCTCCGCCCACCCGCCTTAGCCTCTGCAGCCCACTGGTCCCTCTTGCCCTTCTCTTTCTGAGTGCAGCACTTCTGCTTGTTGGGCCACTTCCACGCAGTGCTTCTGCTGGTGCTACCACGCAAGCCTCTCATGAGGAAAAAGAGGGCAAAAGCAAAGCAGCTGGCTGCAGAGCTGCCAGCTTCAGGAAGTGGCCCAACAGGTAGAAGCGACACGCCCAGAAAGAGACTCCGGCCTTGCCCCACCCTCTCACCACCCGTTCTCCCTTCGCTTTGGGTCGGGGGCTGGGGCCCAGAGATGCGCCATTCACCAAAGCCCTGGAGCTGCTGCCTGCTCACCGCCTGCCTCAACCAGGTCGGGGAATGCACCATTCCTTGACTCCAGCCTTGCTGCGGAGCTGCCACCTGCTCACCCTTCGCTACGCAGTGTGTCCTACTACTTACCTTTCTCCCGTGGCTGGCTGCCAAGGAAGGCAAGTGCCCAAAAGTTACGAGCTGCTCTCCTTGAATGTGCCGCCATCACTGCCCTGGTCCATGCACCAGCTGCGCAAGCGCACACTGTTTATTTCAATCATTCATCAATGGCAGGTTGGGTGTGCGATTGAACAGCCGGCGCATGGACCAGGGCCATGATGGTGGCACATTCAAGGAGAGCAGCTCCGGTAACTTTTGAATGCTTGCCTTCCCTGGCAGCCAGCCGCAGGAGACAGGTAAGGAGTAGGACATGCCGCGTGGCGAAGGGCGAGCAGGCAGCGGCTCCGTGGCAAGGCTAGAGTCAGGGAATGGTGCATTCCCTGACCCGGTTGAGGCAGGCGGTGAGCAGGGACAGCTCCAGGGCTTCAGTGAATGGTGTGTCTCTGGGCCCCGGCCCCGGCCCCTGACCCAAAGCGAAGGGAGAGTGGATGGTGAACGGGCGGCAGAATAGAAATTTAAAATGTTTTCCTACCGGGTTCTGTGGGCGTGGCTTGGGGAGATCTTGTGACTGAGTGGGCGTGGCTGTGAGTGACATTGAGTTGGCCATGCCCACTGAGTCACAGGACACCCCTCCCCATCAAGCCACACCCACAGAACCGGTAGGGAAAAATTTTAGATTTCACCCCTGTCCACAATACATACATTCCCTTGACCTAGCTTGATAATCTTTTCATGAACTTTCTTGTAGTACTCCCCCTGGTTTTTATTAGGTGCATAGATGACTACCAACAGCATTGTTTGCCCTAATGTTACTTCCATCATTAACGTTCTTCCTTTTAGATCTGCATACAATTGTTTTGCCTTTATCCCTTCTTTAATATATACCACCACCACTCTTTTCTTTTTTCCCACCAGTGCTGTGTGGAGTTTCCCTAATTTATTACATTCTAAATTTTTTTCATCTTCCTTTTTAATAAGTATGTCTTGGAGGCACACAATATTTGCTTTCTGTTTAATTAATTTTGTAAATATTTGTTTCCTTTTCACCAATGTATTTAGTCCATTAACATTAATTGATAGTAACTTCAATTTTTCCATTCTCCTATTTGTCTACTGGTTTCTGATTCCTATTGGTTCTTGTAACTCTTTGTGTTCTTGTTCTAATGCCTCCTTCTTCTTGGTGTTCTTTTTTTTTCTTTACGTCTTTCTTCCCTGTCTTCTCCTTTGGCTTACTGTTGTTGTTGTTGTTGTTCTTGGCTTGCAGTCTTCAGCTATTCCCTGCTACTATAATTCACTTCTGTTCCCATTAATTGATCATGTAGTTCCTGTGCTTTATCTAAATTGTCAATTTTAATCTTTTTCCCCTGCCAGGAGATAAGCATTCCTTATCGTAATTTTATAAATGATATCCCTGACCTTCTTTCAAGCAAATTGTATGTGTAGTTCTCTGGGCAGTCTATGGCATCTAGCGTAGTTGGTTTGAATTCTATACACTTCATCCAACTCATTCAAAATTTCTTGTTTATTTTTTTGAAGTGTTTCTGCAATTAGTTCTGCCATTATCTGTCCTAGGTTTTCTTCTTTGGCCTCTGTCACATTTTGAAATCTTAGGTAGAAAGATGCTCAGTCCATTTCTAGGTGGATTAATGAATCCTCGAGGTCCTTATTCAATGCCATCATTTTTTGATCAACCAATTCCAATTTCTTACCATTTGTTCCATTTTAGTTTCCACTGTTTTTATTTTTTGTTCGTGTTTCTGAATTGCTTCCTGGATTGAACCCATTTTATTATCCAATTTTTGAATATCACTTTTCATTTCTCCATGATTAATTGACATTGTTTCTTGTAACTTCACCACTGTTTCCTGAATTATTAACAAGGTGGCTTGCATCATTTGCATATTTGGCATTGTATTTGGATTTTCTGTTGTTAACATTCCTTCAACCATTGATTTGATAGGAAGGCCATTGTCATTGTTGGGTTTAATGCAGTTTTTTTCCCTGTCCTCAAAGTTGTCGTAAGTCTAGTCATTTCTTTCAATATTCTACTTTGTTTTCCAAGGATTCTATAAATAGTTTCTCAGATTACCATCAACTGTTTACTAACAAATCTCTTTTTCCCCTCTCCCTTTATAATACACAATATCTTATACTACTATTAATATTTATCTCTTCTCTTAATCAATCTATTCCAGTTATTCAATATATATATAAACTTAACTACAAATATAAATATAATATAGTTATAAATATAAATAATCTATATAGGTTAATCAATATATGGGCCAATAAAAATATACAAGTTAAATCAATGTATATATAGATTTAGATATATAAATAAGTATTAATATGTCAGTTAATCGGTATATAAGTAAAGTTAACTATAAATATAAATACAGATAAATATAGGTATGCATAGCGATATAAACAAATAGGTAAATATAAATATATAAATATATCATTGCAGGTATAATATAATTTAAATATAAACAGTTTAAATATAATTTTTATAGTCATTAGTTCATAGGTTGCTTAATTAACCAGTAATATATTTGTGCTAAGTATGTATAAATATTTCTTTTAAGTCTTCTTAGGTAACTTGGTGAATTAATAAATAGTCCCTTGCTAATGTTACATTCAGTGTCCAGGGAATTGCTTTTCCTTACTCCTCCTTAATTCTTCATAACTGTCTTGTTATCTATTAAATCATTATTAGTCCTTTCTTCCTCTTTATTCAACACCAAGCCTTTCTGCTCCCTCTCTGTGATTTCATCCTCCAACCTCCATCTCAAATGTCCATCTACTCAAGCCTCTCTCGCCACCATAATCCACTCTCGACATTTCTCTTGCCTTTTTTCTCTTTTCCTGATGCTCTGACTCACTGGCTCTCTCTGTCTACTCCTCTTTTCTTCCTTTTTTCCTCCGATTCCTTGTCTGAATACCCTCTTGTCTCCTTTCAATCTCGCTGTCTCAGAGTTTATGTCCTCTCTCCTCTCTTCACTCTTACGGTAAACTATAGTATGTTGAATCACTGCTTCTCCTGCCAGGTCAAATTCATCAGGGGATTCCACCCAGCTGGAGCTTCCTTTTTAACCAGATAATCAGGACTTACTTTTATGGCTCCGGGATTTTCTGACAAATAGAAAGTCACAGTCTATTCAGTAGATCTTCTCTTCTGTAGCCTCTCTGGCTCGTCACAGCCTCAGGTCCACCATAACAGGATGACAGACACTTTCACATTGGGTTGACAGGAATTTCCTTCATTGCAGTGGGTGATCACCTTTTATCTAACTGCCCTCCAGGCTTCCCCTCTATTCCACATGGCTCTCCAGGCTCACCGCACCCCAAGGGATCCCCAAATGTGAAAAATTCAGGATCTAGGAATGGTGACTGTTCTCTTTCCCCCACACTGCTGTGGCGTCACCACCGGAAGTCGGCTATAGGAATTATTCTTACTTATTTTTTCCTACAGCCTGTCCTTACAAAAAGCAAAAAAAACCAAAATAGACTCAAAGATATATTAGATATATCTTCAGTTTCTTTTTTTTAAAATCAGGAAACATCTTTTTAAAATAAGGGTGGTAAAAACCATAGTATTTCTAATTTAAAGTTAATTTTTAATTAAACCCATTAATCATTAATAGGCTTAACCCCATTCCCATGTAATTAAGCCCAGTCCCATTAATTAAAAACATGGCAAATTGTATTTTATTAAAATAGCATACTGAAAGCAAACTTTTCCAGAAGTTCTTGAAGGCATTTGAATGATAATGAATCATCTGTATACTACACATACTTCATATAAAAATTAGGTATCATCTATTCATTCAAGTCAAGAGGTCCATAAATTACAAAGAAAGACTCTCTCTTGACAGTTATTTCCATTAACATTTCACTACCGGTAACAAAAAAAAGAAAAAAGCTCTGCAGGGTCTGATTTCTCCTTCGAAGCAACATATGTTTAAATTAGTCTGTGCCTAGCCTTACTGGGAAAATAGTGGATGTTTGCATAAGAGCTTGATTTGTTTCAGAATTCTGGTATACTGCAGAATGAACTGCAAAATTGTCAATACAAAACAAGGACTCAGTCAGGCTGTCTTCATGATTACCAATAATTGCACACAGTTCCTATCCTTTATTGCTGAACTTGTATTTCTATTAATTTGTAAAGATGCATTTATAATTTATCCAATTCCTCATGCATACCTCTTTCTTCCTGGATACAAATGTCCCTTCCTGATAAGTATGAAACTAGGATTTCTTTCCATTACAAATTAAGCTGGACTTTATGATAATAAAGAGCATCTTTGATCTGGAATCACCAACAGGAAAAATTGTAAATTTATTGCTGGTTTCAGAGCTTCGTAAATGCAGATATGCTAGTGATCTCTCTATATTAAGAGAAATAGACATTGCTCAACTGTGTTTTGATTAATTTAAAGAAACTTACTATCTTTAGACACAATTGTATATGTAGAAAAATGAAAATGTGAGCTGATGAATTAGATTTTTTATGAAGATAATTTTCAATTGCAAAATCATATAATCTAGCAGTTCACATTTTTTCCAGCTAAATATTCAGGAGAATGTCCCAACATTTCAACAAACAAAATGGTAATAACTGAAGTTAACTAAAATTAAGTGTATTTCTTACCTTTGGATTTCTATCCTGCAAAAATATGTGCCTGGAATCTTAATAATAGCTAAAATAAAAGCAAGCCCCTATCCCCCAAGAAATAGTAGAAATGGCTTAAACTGAATGTTATTAAGTAGAGCAGAATTAAATTCTCTTTCAATATTTAATTGATCGTAGGAATTACAGGTAGTAAGATTCATTAGATATATCTTCATTAGCTATCAAGAAGATGAGGTTAAGTAGCATGCTAATTAAATTAGGAGATGATAATAAATTAGGAAATGTAGCAAATGCCCTTTCTTTAGTAAAGTCACTGTAGTTTTATATAGGTCACAAAGCTTATTACAAACTGAGAAAAGGAAATTGTAGCATATAGTGCTCCTGAATGTAGCAGGCATATTTTTTAAAAAATCAGTAGCAAATGGTATATAGTAAAGTTGCTTGGATAGTACAGTGGTCTAAAGCCCTGTTATTAACATCAGCTGCCTGAAATTATTGCAGGTTCGAATCTCACCAAGGCTCAAGGTTGACTCAGCCTTCCATCCTTTCTAAGGTAGGTAAATTGAGGACCCAGTTTGTGGGGGCAATAAGCTGACTTTGTAAATATACAAAAGTATGAAGGCTATTGCTTAGCGCATTGTAAGCCACCCTGAGTCTCCGGAGAGGGGCGGCATATAAATCAAATTTATCTATATCTATATCTATATCTATATCTATATCTATATCTATATCTATATCTATATCTATATCTATATCTATATCTATATCTATCTATCTATCTATCTATCTATCTATCTATCTATATATATATATATATCTGGAAGAGATTATTATTAAATTTATATGCTGCCAAATCCTAACAATTCTGAATGGTTTACAAATGATTTTTAAATAATGTGACAATAAAAACAAGAAACAGAAAAAGGTAGAGGTGGCAGAATAACAAACTGGATGAAAGCAAAAGAAACAAGCATAGATTGAAAGGAAGTTTCAGACCAAAGTTTCTTTACCAAAGGCCTGACTGACCTGACAGCCAGGTCTTTGGGGCCTTGGAAATACCAGGAGGGTGGGGGCTGTCCAGATCTTGGAGGATTCTAATGTGGAGACATTGCAAAAAGAAAATGCTTTCTGGGCGCCCAATAGAGTATAGCTTAATTGAAGGAAACTTGGAGGTGCAAATCCCGCAGAATCAAATTGGCTGGGTAGTAGCGGTCCTTCAAGGAATCAGGACTATGTCACATAGAGATCCAGCATTGGAAGCAAGCTGGCAATCAGTGCAGCTCACAAAGCAGAGGTATACCCATCACTGCTTATGCTGCTGCATTCTGGACCAGATGAAACTTCTGGGTAATCTTCAAAGGCAGGCCTATGTAGAGCTTATGCAGTAATCATGCTGTAACCAGGTAACCAGGGCATGAGTGAATGTCTGATTTAAGAGTAAACAAACATATTTTATTCCACTGGTTTTTAATACTTCAATTCAGATTTTTGCATAGGTTTCCAGTTTCCTATTTGCCTGCCAAAACTTCAAATTTAGGCATTTTGAATTATGAATCTTCATTTAATGTAAAATACTGGGAAATGAGAGGAAAGGCAAAAGTAGGCAGTCATAAATAACTTCCTTGCTCTAGCAACATAGAAACATACACATGTACATGTATACCTTTCTTCAATTTGCAAACAAGCCAATATAGGTAGTCCTCGACTTACAACAGTTTATTTAGTGACCAAAGTTACAACAGTACTGAAAAAGTGACTTATGACCATTTTTCACAGTTATGACCTTTGCAGCATCCCCATCGTCATGTGATCAAAGTTCATATGCTCAGCAACTGGTTCATACTTATGACTGTTGCTGTGTCCCAAGGTCGTGTGATCACCTTTTGTGACTTTCCGGCAAGTCACAGGAAAGCCAGATTCACTTAACACCTGGGTTACTAACTTATCAATTGCAGTGATTCATTTAAAAACTGACATAAGAAAGATTGTAAAATGAGGCAAAACTCATTTAACAAATGTCTCACTTAACAACAGAATTTTTTGGCTCAATTGTGGTTGTAAGTCGAGAACTACCTGTAATGTAAATCAAGTATTTTGATAGTCAAATCAAAATAGCATGGGCTTTCTGAGGAAGCTTAGGTTATATCCACATACCCTGAGATCCACCTAGTCCAGGGGTGTCAAACTCAATTTTATTGAGGGTCGGATCAGGGTTGTGTTTGACCTTGGAGGTCTGGATGGGTATGGCCAGGGTGGGCATGGCCAGCTCGACATCACTCATGTCAGGAGTGCTGTGGTGGCCCATGTGCTCTGCCAGAGAAAACGGGCTCCCGAGCTCCATTTTTGGCTGCAACCCTCTGCCAGTGAAAATGGAACCCGGGAGGGCCGCACATGGCCCCCATGAGCTCTGTTTTTGGCTGCAACGGCCTCCAAAGGCATCGCAGGCTGGTCCTTCACTATATCTAGGACAGTCCCATGGGCCAGATCTAAGCACCTTATGGGTCGGATCAGGCTCCCAGGCCTTGAGTTTGATACCCCTGATCTAGTCCCTACCCTGGCTGTTCCCCAGATCTTGATAGATGTGGCTTGAGAATTTACCTTATTTTAAATTAAACGTTCTTCCACATGTCTATGATATTTAAGTCTAAATAATTACACACAATATCAAAGAGAACATCATAAAAGGAACAATGAATAGCCTTATGGCTTTAAAAAAAATCAGATCCAAACATATCCAAAATATAAATTAAAGGATTTTCATTACTGATTGTATAAGTCTGGGTATGTAGAATTTGGTAAAATTGTAGGGAAACAGAACTATCAATGTATAGAGGCTGCTAGTTCTCTGTCTGAAGTTTTTTAAGAAGAGAATGGAGATCCACCTCCATTCAAATCAGTTTTTCTGCATGTTGCAGAGGGCTGGACAAGATGACTTTGTGGTTCCAAATAAAGAATATCTACAGCTCAGGGCTGAACTGTGGAGTCCTTGGCTCTCTTGGTTGTTTGCTTGCAGATGTTTCATTACCCTATTAAGTAATCATCCATGTAGGTGAGTGTGGGGTTCGAGGCCTGTTTATATACAATAGCTTGCTTCAGGGGTGAAATCTAATTTTTTTTGCCACCAGTTCTGTGGGCATGGTTTGGTGGGCATGGCATGGTGGTCATGTGACTGGGTGGGCGTGGCCAGTTTGATGTCATTCACATCACTCATCATTAGAGCCAGGAGCTCCACATTCTGACACAACAGCAGCACATTCTGTCTTTCACAGAATGTCACAAAAGCACATTCTGTCTTTCTGAAGCCCTCAATGCTTTGAGTTTCCCTCTGGCTTGACTGCCCAGGCAAACCTCGGAGCCTTCTCTTGCCCTGCTCTTCATCCCCCCCCCCAATCCTCCATACAAACTGCCCACACTGTTTCTGCAAATGCAGAGCCTCCCCCTTGCAGGGCGATCCAAAGAGGGGAAGGGGATGTGCTGAAAAAGCCGCCTTCCACCTGGGCCTCCTCCTGCAGCCAAACGTGCCCAGCCTTGCTTGCTCTTTCCTCAAATGGGCTGTGCCTGGGGCGCTTGGAGAGAAAGTGAGCAAGAGAGCTCCCCAACATCTGTTTGTGTGTGTGTGTGTGTGTGTATGTCTGAGGGAGGGAGGGAGGGAGGGAGGGAGGGAGGGAGTGATCTGAAGCTGAGGCACCCAAACTTCTGGCAGGGGCGAGGGCAGCTTCTGAGCAGCCCTGAGTCAGCCAGATCCACCTGACCTACTCACTGAACCTCGCTGTTCTCCTCGCCCCCCACCCCACCCCACTCAAGCAGAGGCTTCCCTGCTCAGCCCCAACAAGTTATGTATCCATGATGCCCACACCAGCATCCCGAGAGAAACAGAGAAGATCATTGCTTGCATGCAGACAAGCAGAGATAGCAAGCGTATGCCATGCTGTGGGAAAAATGAGAGATCCTGTTGTCTCACAGAGCCTGCTGCTGCTTGAGTGGGGGGGGCAGGAGAACGGTGAGACTCAGGGAGTAGGTTAGGTAGAGCTGGCTGACTTAGGGCTGCTCAAAAGCCGCCCCCGCCGCTACCAGAAGTTTGGATGCCTCAGCTTCAGATCGGTCCCTCCCTGCCTCCCTCCCTCAAACACACACAAAAACAGAGGTTGGAGAGCTCTCTTGCTCGCTCGCTCTCCAAGCACCCCATGCACAGCACATTTGAGGAAAGGGTATGCACGGCTGGGCGTGTTTGGCTGCAGAAGGAGGTGCAGCACAATGGGATTGTTTTGTTCACCACGGTGGTACTTCGGGAGGGCAGGCAGACATCTGCAGCTGACAACTATAACGAATATGTCCACCTGCCCTCCCAAAGCACCACCGCGGCGAACAAAACAACCCCAATGCTATGGATGCATAGCTTGTCAGGGCTGAGTAGGGAAGCCGCTGCTTGAGGGGGGGGGTGAGTAAGCTGCTAGCTCCTTCCCCGCAGCCCTGCCATGCTTGCCTGCCTTCCATGTGGGCTTCTGCTTGCCTGCCTTCGCAAGCTGGCCACCAGGATGCCAGGAAGGCAGCATGGAAGGCAAGCAATCATGGCAGGACTGCGGGCCATGGACTGGTTCAGGGGTCTGGCCAGCCAGCCATTGCTCCTGGTTCGGCAAACTAGCCTCAATCTCCACTACCTACTCGCCTGAGCTGGTCCGAACCGGGAGCATTTCACCCCTGGCTTGCCTGCTCATTTTAGTGGTGGTGTAATTTCCTTCTTGGTAGCTCCTTGATTAGACTATTGTTTTCAGAGATATATTGGTTTAGTGCTAATCCCTGTTTATTTTCATTCTATGATGTTTCACGTCACTACCTTTAGTCTGCCATTTTTTTTATTCCTTCCCCAGAACCAGCAGCTGGTCATGAGAATATTCAAATAATTCCTCCCTCACTGTTTAACCTCAAGGGCAGGAATTTCTTTTGCTCAGGGATTTAGTCAACTTCCTCAATAATCAGGATTAGCCTTGCAGTTCAGCTGTGTGTACATTCTTGTCTAACAAAGATCTCTAGAAGCTTGCATTGCTAAAAAGTACCTGTTACAAAGGTATATTTTATTTTTGCTTGATAACTTGAGACGGATTTTGTTTTAACAAAACACTCAGTGGATCTGACCCTCTGGAAGCTTGGGCAATTAATGCTGGAGTCAGGACTTCAGAACTGTTGAGGCATTAGTTACAAAGAAATGAACTAAAGGTTCATTTTCATACTTGAAACATTCCCTAGATACATTTCTCACTTGAACAAACATAAAATATGAGCAGGTTGATCCCACAAATTTACTGAAGTCATTTTTCATCTTCCATTGTAAGCAGATAAAAGGAGGTCAGAAGAACCATAGAGGAAAGAAGCGAAAAAATGAAAAGGAAGTAGGAAATGTACGAAAGCTTTTTTTTTCATTTCATGTTATATTCTCTGACATTAGACTTATAATACATGGAGGTCACGAAATATATTCTATATTTTTAAATATTATACTTTGCATTTTAAATTGGAATATCTTCTTTAGTGCCTCAAAATCCCAAAATCCCAAAATGTAATGCTAATCAAGACTTAGAGGGAGGTTTTTTTTTCATGATGGCTGCCATTCTAGGATTCATTTCTGTGTTGGTATCCCCCACAACAGAATCTTTCCATGCACGTATCACATGTTTATCTAAATTAAAAAGATGTCCCTTGTACTATCTGCTTGTAAACTAGGTTTATATGTGAGTTATAGCATGTGGCCTCTATTGCTATAAAAAGGAATAGATGGCTAGCTTAACATATTAAATATATACATTATATCCTACCATTTAAGCAGCATTGCAAGTGCCTAACAATCATTAAGATGAATACAAAGACAATTTTGTATTATTATTTTTTTTTGTTAAATAAGGGTTATCTAAGAAAGGCAGATGGTATCTAAAATAAAACATCAAAGATTTACATTTTTATCAATTAAAAAATATGATATTTTGGCTTTTGGCCAAAAGCCATCAGATCAGCCAGGAGAACACCATTGGATCAGACAATAAACAAATCTTATATAACCAGCAAGGAGTAGATTGTTATTATCCTATCATTTCTGATCAGCTACTAACAGGAAATGGCAGTAAAATAGAGAAACCCAGATAAAGGAGTCATATGGAGCTGGAAGGAGTCTTCTGTGACAAGATTAGAAGACCTAAATAAATAGGGATGGGCTGAGCTTACATGCTCAGTTTTCTAATGCCAAAAGGGCAAGACATGGAGCAAATTGATGAAATTAAAGATAATATATGCAGTAACATTTTTGGCATAGTGAAGATCTACTGGACAGTAAAACAATTTTTGGCTGGAAGCCTTTGAAAAGTAAAATTGAACAAGCCCTGGAGAATAAAATAGATAGGAGAGGCTTGTCTTTCCTAAAATAATAAAATATAAAACCTCCTACATATGGTTGTCTAGAGAATTTGTAAAACTGAAACTGAGGTGGGAATGAAGAGACCAAATGAACATAATTGTGTTGCAAATTTATTTAGAAAGCTGAGACCAGGATCCATTGTAATTTCTTGTCACTGCGATGTAATTAAATTAAACATGGGTTTAATTCAAGATAAATTTGCTTTAAAGAAAATCCAGGACCTTCTGAAAAGAATTAAACACCCCTTTTTTGATCTCCATTTATTATTTTTACCAGTATCATTGTAAAATCATATACTGCAGGGGTGTCAAAGCTGATTTCATTGAGGGCCACATCAGGGTTGTGTTTGACCTCAGGGGGGTTGTGGCCAGCTTGTGTTGGGGGAGCCTGTGGAGGCCTGAGCGCTCTGCCAGCGAAAATGGGCTCCTGAGCTCCGTTTATGTGATGGCATCCTGCAACCCTCTGCCAGTGAAAATGGAGCCCAGAAAGGCCTCATGCAGCCCTATTGACCTCTGTTTTTGCTGGCAGAGGCACCACGGGCTGGTCCTTCGCTGTTTCCAGGGCGGCCCCACGGGCCAGATCTAAGCACCCACAGGCCGGATTAGGCCCCCAGGCCTTGAGTTTTATACCCCAGATATACTGTGTATTGTGCAGAAATTAGTTTTGGATTGGGAACAGGGAACATGTTCATTTTATCCAGTAGTAGAAGATTATATGCTACACATAAAAAAGGGCAGAGTTTCAATCATACTGTTGTAGCCACATCTCTTTTTTTTACCATATCCTGCAGATATCCTTGGACTGTGCAGAAACTTATAAGATTGACATGTGTTACTGGAATGGGCAAAAGAGAAAGGACCCACTTGGAATATATTTTAGCAGTTTATTTATTTATTTATTTATTTATTTATTTATTTCCAATTTATATACCGCCCTTCTCCCTGAGTGGGCTTTGAATCACCAGGCAAACTGTTATAGTCCTTTTAAAATGCAACACCATGGTAAACATTTGAAGAAGTATTTAAATCATCTTGAAAAGTTCTGCCTTATCCAAAAATATGTGTCCAAAGTTTGCAAAGAAGAGTCCTTTGTATATCCCAAATGTGACTTTTAACAGGGCTACTGGGAGACAGCAAGCCTGATTATTCCTTTTCATCTTAGCAGTCTGATGAATATTGTGCATGGATAAGAGAAGAAAGAATCCATGTAAGAGAATATGTATAGCTAGTTGAAATGTGGAGTCCTTGGTGCTCTCTTAGCTTGGTTGTTTGCTTACAAATGTTTTTTTTTTAAATTTGATTTATATGCCGTCCTTCTCCAGAGACTCAGGGCAGCTTACAATGATGCGTTAAGCAATAGCCTTCATACTTTTGTATATTTTATACAAAGTCAGCTTCTTGCCCCCACAATCTGGGTCCTCATTTTACCTACCTTAGAAAGGACGGAAGGCTGAGTCAACCTTGAGCCTGGTGGGATTTGAACTTGCAGTAATTGCAGGCAGTTGATGTTAATAACAGTTAATAACACTGCTTTAGTCTGCTGAGCCAGAATAATGTTTCATTATTCAACTAGGTTACCTAGTTGTTAATGGATAATGAAATATCTGCAAGCAAACAGTCAAACTCAGAAAGAACCAAGACCTCCACAAAAGAAAGAATGTATATTTGTGGTGGGAATGGAGGATACTGCATATGTATAGTTATCTATAAATATTTAGATACACATCTAAGGGTTTCTCATTCTCCCTTTGAAAGATAGCACAGATCACACGTTGTCTCCCTGTCAGACAGCTATTTAGGGCCTTATACTGTATTTGAAAAAGAACTCTATTCCATACCTCCTCCTGCATAAATTTAGTAAGGACTGACATAGATTAAAGTAGCAAAATCTTAGCACGTGATTTTGTAATTAAGTGATGAAATAAAGTGAGTTGGCACTCACAAAGGAATAACCTCAAACAAGTGATAGACATATATTGAATAGATGTTACATTATATTCCCACAGTGAACTATTGTAATGAGGTATTGATATGTCAACCACTTGAAGTTTTC
The DNA here is from genome assembly GCA_012654045.1 of Ptyas mucosa. NCBI lineage: Eukaryota > Metazoa > Chordata > Lepidosauria > Squamata > Colubridae > Ptyas > Ptyas mucosa. The sequence continues at coordinate 25,830,820 of WNWU01013802.1, read as the reverse complement.
AGGCAGGTACTGAATGGCAGTTCTGAGAGCTTGGGGGCTGTTGTGTTATCCCTGAATGCAGTCATCTGGGTTTTACTCATTTCACACAAATCACTATAATAAAAATCACTGAATGAGAAAGCGGGCTGTAAAGATAATGAACGACATGCAGCCAGGGAGTCTCTTGTACCCTACAGAATTATATTTGCTGGAGATGGAGGGTGTATTGGTCAGGAAGAATTGACCTGATTAGTATTTTTATTCTCTGCTTTGCAGAAAAAGATTTGACATTTCAGTCGTTATGAGGGAGTGGGTGAATTTAGTTGTGTTTCAGGACAACTGTATACCTTTCTTCTCAGAAACAAATAGAATGAATTTGGTGAGCTTGGTAATGATGGTAAAGATGCCAGCTTGACAATGCTTCTAAATGCTATCAAATATATTCCTACGTATAATTATAGGACTGCCCTGCCAGGTTTATACCAAGGAATCCAGAAATTCTATAAATATGTTTCTAAAAGATTTGATTTTTGTTCATTTCTAAATCTTAAAAAATAATTGACTGTGTTAAACAATACTTGAAAGAGGACAGGTTGAGAACATGCTGGCATGGAGTGAAGTGAGAATATGAGAAACTTTGCACAACATATTATAAATATATCACTCTGGACTATGAGGAACACCATAAGGTGATACTTGTACATTTTATCATTCTCCAGACATTTTTGTGGATTTTTAAAAAAGTGAATATTCTCTGGATGCCAATTTCCAAATATCATATTGCTGTGCCTAAAACTTTTCCCTCTTCCTCTTTTAAACTGTGAAGAGACCATTTTCCCTTATCTCCAGAAGACATCTACTTTAGAAGGCTATTGCTCTGTTCACATTTCATTAATATCAGTTAGACAAATTTCACCAGAGACAAATTTAAATTGCTTTGCATGGTCCGTATCACCAAGCAATAAGTTGTTGATGACCATTAGTTCTCCAAACAGACTCTGATGGAATGTGCACCTGCAGAAACAGAAAGGAAAGATATTGTCCACTCAGAGCATTCAAAGGAATAGACCTGGATTAAGAGACTGTGCAGTCTCAGGAGTGGGGAGAAGGGAGAATAGGTTCAGGATAACCACACTCTAGAACTTCTCAAGACATATCTAATAACCTAGAAAGATATAGCTTTAGTTTGGCAAGATTACGTATATTGATGTGTGAGCAAATAAAGGATTGGACTCGATTGGATTTCATTGTCTCATCTTTGGGCTTGGCCTAATATAGACTAAGAATTGGTGATGTTGCCAAGGTATGGGGAGCTCTTAGTATAGAATAGTCTTTCCCACTTTTCAAGCCTTGAAAGGTGTAGCACTTCAATTTCCAGTAGAGTTGACGACTGAGGATGTTGAGAGTTGTAGACAAACATATACTGAGACACAGCCAGCTAAATAAATGTGGCATAGCCTGTTCAAGAACTTTGTTCTTCATAGCTTGATGTACTACTATGATATGATTTTCCTTACATATATAATGCAATTCTTGATAGTTTATCTTTTGTTTTTAGGATTGCAAGGGATTCCTTGAAGCTTTAAATAGTAGATATACCACATTGCAATGTTTCAAAGAGAGAAATAAAAATAATTGTTTCCTTTCAGAGCCTCATAAGATTAAAAGGTCTGTATTTCTGTGTACTACTTGTTGTGTGATACTAGTCATTTAAAAAGAGTAAAAAAAGGTTTCCTCCTTCTTTGGAAGAAAGCAATATAGGTAATCCTCATTTAACAAACATTCAAAATTACGATTGATCCCCCAAAGGCTACATATGACCCCATTTCAAAATTACAATGGCTGCAGCCATTTGCCCTTACCACCCAAAGGAAGTTGCTGTAATACCCTCCTGCCTCTTTCCCCCCATCCCACTGTGATGGAACCCTGCAGCATTTGTGCCTCCTCCCTACATGCTCATCATGTTCCACACTTACCTGCTGAAGCACTCCGGGCCTCATGTTGTGGAAGAAGGGTAGACCATGTATCCCCAGGCTGTGCAAAGACAATCCAAATGCGGCCGCTATTTTGTTCTGCCCTCTATCCTTTGTCCAGCCGCCAGACAAACTACTTCATTTTGCTGCCTTAGAGAGGTCTGCACAGTGCTGCAGAAACTTCTGAACACTGCAGAAACCTTCTGCAGCACTGTACAAACCTTGTTAAGGCATCTGAACAAAGTAATTTATCCCCAGGCGATGCAACAATGACCCAAATGCAACCGCTATTTGTGGGCAGACCAAAATGGTATTCGCTTTCAAAACTGTGCCATGTAGCCATGCAAAGAAGGAAGTCAATCCAGCACTCTGGAAAGGCTTGTTGCTCTTCAAAAGGTAAGTGAGGAGAAGGCTTTTTGGCCTGGTGAGGTGGGAATCAGGCCTTAGACCTGGTGAGGACCAAGTGGGAATAAGGAAAGTCTATTGTGGGGCCCCAGGTGCAGGAAGTGAAATATGGGGTGTCTCAGGGTGGAGAAGGTCTTGGGGGAGCCAGGACAGGCCAACCTAGACCTGTGCTAGGCCTCTAATGGCTTGCCTCATTCAGGAGGCACCCCACACTCCAGTTAATGATCTGCATGTTCATTTAACATTTCATTGGAGAGAGCACGGGTCGTGGTTGTTAGGCGACACATTTCACCTGATGACTGCCGCACCATGCGATCATAATGGACAGGTTCCATTACAGTCTTATCTCAAGGTTATCTGTAGTGCACATTCAAATGAGAATGTGTCTTTAGTTTGTATGTGAATGAAATATTCTATCACCATGCTTCTCTAGTACTGGACAATACAAATGCTATTAAATGTAGTTAATGTAAGTGCATGCTGTTGTGTGCTGATGACCAGTGCTGAGGAAATTTTTAGTGTAGTATATGAAAAAAACATATAAATCAGAGGTGGGTTTCAGCAGGTTCTGACCAGTTCTGGAGAACCTGTAGTGGAAATTTTGAGTAGTTCAGAGAACCGGTAAATACCACCTCTGGCTGGTCCAGCCCCCATCTATTCTCTGCCTCCCAAATCCCACCTGATCAGGAGGAAATGGGGATTTTGCAGTAACCTTCCCCTGGAGTGGGGAGGGAATGGAGATTTTACAGTATCCTTCCCCTGCCACACCCACCAAGTCACACCCACCAAGCCAGGCCATGCCCACCAAGCCACACCCACAGAACTGGTAGTAAAAAAATTTGAAACCCACCACTGTTATAAATTTTCACATTATACACTGAGATTGGTAAGGGGGTATGTGAGCAGATGCACATTTGGATATTGCATGACTGTCCAGATTGCATCTGAAATGTCATTTCAAATTAACTCACTTTATTGAGAAAATACAAATTGTCTTGGCCCAATCTAAGAAAACTGTAATTAAGATAAATAAGATGATAGTTGTATAAGACAGTGAATAGCTTAAAAAGTGCAATCGGAATTATTTGACCTAATGAGATATCTAAGACTTGAAACCAAAGAAATTAAATTTCATTATAAAAGTATCTAGAATATCTTTGGAAACTAGCCTTCAAGTTAATTTCAGTTAGGATTTACAATGTATTCTTAGAATTAAAAGTTGGAAGAAAAGCAAAAGCTGAAGGCAGAAAGTTGTCAATGAGATCAACTTAAAATATTTTATCATGTAACAAACAGGGCATTTAATTTATTTCAAAAATGAGGGAAAAAACCTAATAGATAGAAGAATAAATTGTAAAGTCATAAATGTAGGAAGGATCTAGGGTTTGGAGTATAAAATATGCATTCAGAGGTAGATGTAATCATAGTGGTAAGATTATACTATCATTTTGGGGGGATCCTTAGTGTTTCTGAGCTTGGTTGTTTTCTTGCAGCCAAGTAATGTCATCAGTGCTGATGGTGTTACCTCGCTTGGTAATAAAATGTCAGCAAGAAAACAATCAAGCTCAGAGAGGACCAAGGAGCCCACAGTTCAATCTGAGCTACAAATATTCTTTTCCGTTAATACTATCATTTTTACAGTTATGACTGCAGATCAGGAATGGATGATGGAACAATTGCTGTTGTGAACACTGAAGGCAGCAGCATCATACAGAGGGTACATTCACATGTAACAATTGTACTACTCTCAGTTTGGTGGGCACCCCTGTAAGACTGTGATATAGCCAATTAAACCTGCTACAGCAGAAATGAAAGCGGTTTACCTCAGAAAAGCTGGGGCTTAGCATAAGTGATTTCCAAAGCATATGCATTCTTGTTTCATCCTGCTTTTCAATTTCTTAAGTTTTTTTTCTCCATCTAGAAAACAAATTGTCACAATTTTATGCTGTTTTCTTTTTTATTGTTTATTGTTGTTGTCATTTTAATCCATTAGAATGTTAGAAAGAAATTGTGTTAAAGGGTTGAGGAGCTTAATGGTTATCTAAAAGCTTAAAAGAATTTAACCAAATTTGGTCTGGCAGCAGAAGCAAACATTAAAAAAATTATGCTGGCCAAGATTCAACAAGGGGCAGCAACAAAACACATTTCAGAAAAAAATGACCCCATTTGTTTTGAAATCATTTTTCAACTTAATTGTAAGTGTTGCTTCTTTCTTTCTTTCTTTCTTTCTTTCTTTCTTTCTTTCTTTCTTTCTTTCTTTTTTTCTTTCTTTCTTTCTTTCTTTCTTTCTTTTCTATGTTTAAATTAGTTATCTTTTATGTTTTAATTATAGTTTTCCTATTTAGTTGCCTGGTTTATTTCTTTTAAAACAAAGTGCTATTTATTTTATCCCTGAGTCTTCTTTGAAGTCAAAATATGTCTATGTTTAATAAATTTGCAAACATCTTTGAAGTCATTTCCCTCCAGAAACGAATCTGTAAGAGAATGTACAGTTTCCAAATTGCATGTTTAGATTCATAATATAATAAAAGTAAAACTTAACATAAGTTAATGATTAGGTGCAATGCTTATGTCATTTTCCCTCTCTATAAAAGCAAAAGGTGACTGATTGCAGGGATTACAAGCACAGATATTTTGCTTCTTTATAAGATATCGATAATAGCACTAGCACTTAGACTTATATACTGTTTCACAGTGCTTTACAGATGTCTCTAAGTGATTTACAGAGTCAGCATATTGCTACCAACAATCTGGGTCATCATTTTACCCACCTCGGAATGATGGAAGGCTGAGTCAACCTTGAGCTGGTGAGATTTGATCTGCCAAACTGCTGGCAGCTGGAGATCAGCAGAATTAGCCTGCAGTACTGCACTCTAACCACTGTGCCATCGCGGCTCATTAAAAGAGAATATTTGTGGCTCAGGGTTGAAATGAGAGAATTCTTACTAGCACTAATGGTGTTAACTAGTTTGAGTAATGAAACATCTGCAAGAAAATAACCAATCGCAGAGAACACCAGGAATCCCCCCTTCTTATAACATTCAGGCATTTCAATATACATTTTTCCTACTATATTTACCATCTGTAAATGGTTGTTAAAGGATGACTTACCCCAAATTGCTCTCACTACACTTTATATTCTAAGATTTAATGCAATAAAATAATAAAAAGAAAATAAATAATTCTGAATTTATAGAATTTGAAGCATAAGACTGCTGCATTTGTCTCTTGACATTTGTGTTCCTGCCTAAAAAACTATTGTTAGACTCCTTTCTTGAATGCTGTTTTCCTATTTTAGAATGCTCTCATGCCCAGGCATCCACAGAGGGTCAAAAAAGTAAGAATAGACTTCTGGCTGACATTGCGATGAGATCAGACATGAGGAGCAGGTCTTCACACTCCCGTGCTGAGTTCTCCCCATTGGAGGGCTCTGAAAGGAGCTAAAGCCACCCTGTAGGGGTGATGAAGAAAAGAGGGGAGCCCTGCAGGTCATGGAGAGCAGCAACTCTCATGCTTGACCCAGGGCTTCTTCCCTCTCATCCACACCAAGGAGAAGAGGCAGCCATCGTGGGCTGGGACATGCCAAGGCAACACAGAAATATGCAGGAGTGGTGTAGATGAACAGTGACTGGAGCTGGGTGAGAATATTTCTTTTTTATTTAGACCCTAATCTTGTTGCCCTGAGGCAGCCCTTTGGCAAAATGGGCAGGTACAGAGCGGGTCTCCCTCCCATGGTATGTCGCTTTCTGCATTTAATTTTGGAGCCACCCATGTGAGGGGAACCCACTGCACCCAGGCCTGATGGCACCCCACCGAGCAGTGATCCCTGCCACTGCCACTGCATGAGCCAGCCAGCCTAGCCCGAGCCCACCAGGTGCTCCTGGACAGTCCCCCAGGGACCCTGAGTGAAGGAACTATTGCCCTCCACCAGCTGGCCTGAGCCCGCCTGCCTGGTCATGTTGTGGGAGTGCCAGGCCTCCCAGCTGCCCTCGCCCTCTGGAATGACAGCAGCAGCAGCTCCCCTTGTCCCAGAAACACTATAAAGCCTTCATGGCCTTGTGTTGTGCTACCCGGCTGCCTTGGGAGTGAGGGAGAATAAGGAGGCCAGCTGGCAGCTCAAAGCATTGCTTGCTTTGCTGTCCCACCTCCACTCTTGCAAGTTTCACTGCCTTTTCTCTTGCTGCACGGCCCTCCTGATCTTTGAGACTGCAGTGGCTCCCTAGATGAGAAAGCTGCTGAGCTACGAGGGGAGCTGGGAAGAGAAAAGGCAGTGGAGGCAGGCGTGCAAAGCAAGTGAGTGAACCTTTGTCTGCCAGATGACAATAACTGCCATTAAGTTTTAAATGTTTGGGAGTTTTGCATAAAGGCTGTTGCTAGGTAAGTAAACAAAGACAAAGATTTCCTTAAATTATTTCATTTAAAGTATTAAAACAGCATCTTAACTATTAAATGAAAATAACTTTAAAAATTAGCCTTATAAGTACAATTAGAACTATACCAGTCCCTCCTTCTCTTGTAGTACACCTTGATTTGAAAGACTGCAAGACCCAGCCTCGCATTAGCAAGGAACCAGAGTCTATACAGTGATTTTCAACCTTGGCAATTTGAAAATGAGTGGGCTTCAATTCCCAGAATTTCCCAGCTAGGTACAGGGAATTCACAGTGATTAGGCAAACACCATGATCATTAAGTGAACCTTGTGGTCATTAAGTGAACACTGTGATTTTTAAACAAGCCCATTTTCCCCAATGGGCATTTTTAACTGGAAACCAGAAGGAATTGTTGGAAACTGGCAAAAAACATAGAAAACCTTAGTCACATGACTGTGTGGAAAGTTGTAACTGGTCATAAATGTGTGTGTGTGCGCGCGCACCCATGGATGTCAAAACTCCAAAAACAGGTCAAGTAGCTCTGGGAAGGCCACTCATAAATTAGAACACTTGCTAAGCAACTGGCCATTAAGCGAGGACCACTTGTATTTGGTTTGCCTTAAGGGTTCAGAGCTGTATGGAATCTGGTTTCCTTTGACCCTTTAGGGGATTGCAAAAGGTCCGGATGGGGGAATCCTCGTAGGAGGAACTAGGATCGTGACCACCGTTTTTGTGAAAGTCGCTGTCTTACATGTACAGTTAGTCCTCAATTTACAACCACAGTCCAAACTGAAACATTTTTTTTATTTTTTTGCAGTAGCCCTTAACAGGATGAAAAGGCAACAGAACTTGTATAGTTTTTCATTCATGTTGTAAAATTCTTGTAACAAAATCTAGTTTTGTGTACCTCTTATTCTTATTTAAGTATTAAATGTATAAAATAAACTACCTTTTGGTATATCTTTTTTTATACTTAAAACAGTAATTAGTGTGGGAATAATCAAACTTACAGACCATGGTGCACGTGCAGACTGGTTTGTCCAGTTGTAACACATACACGGGACTTGGATTAGAAAAACATTACCTCACTCCTGGTACCACCAGCCTTCAAGAAAGCGGCCTCCTAGTGTATGCGTAAGAAGTATGGAATGCACCCATACAGAGGCATAATTATAATCCCAACAACCTGATTGCTTGCTTCTCTTATCTCTTGCTTTTGATTGCAATAAAGGAGGGTTTCAGAGTCAGCTCTGGGTTCTCATCCCAAGAAAACACTGCGTGAGTGTCTTCTCTGATTTGGATCCCTCATGAGAGGCCCACCAGAATTACCGCAAATTAGGGCAAAGAAATTGGCCAAGCCCACCCAGTCACATGCCCACCTAGCCATGCCCACCTAGCCACACCCACAGAACCTGTGTTAAACTATTTGAATCTCACCACTGTCCTAAATGTATAAATATATGCATTATGCGATACTTCTGAGAGCTTCAAGCAATTTTTATTCATGTTTAAACATCTAGCCATATTTTGGCAAATTTTGCCATATAAGTTTTGATGCCTGTCTTCTACATATGCATTGCATGGTGGCAGAACTATTGGTCCTGTGTATCCTTAGTGTAAAGAGCCCCTTTTTCTTTCTTGCTGCTACCGCTGCTGCTACTGCTGCTAAAAAGGGGGGGGGGGGACTAAAACAGACAAGCATTTATCTGGATATTATTGAATTGTTGTAAATGGTGACACCTAGACAACATTTAGGGAAACTGTTTTGTAGTGCTTAAGGCATCAGGCCATGAGATAAAGTTCTGCCTTAAGCACAAAGCCAACTGGGTGACCTTGGGCCAGTCACTCTTTCTCAGCCCTAGGAAGGAGGTAGTGGCAAGCCACTTTCAAAACTTGCCAAGAAAACTGCAGAAACCTGTCCAGACAGTTGCCATGAGTCAACACTGACTTGAAGGATCTCCCCACCTCAACGGGTCAACTAATGTAAAATCTAAGCAATATCAAGTTAGCGACTCAGCTCTTGGATGACATTTTAGACCTATAATCCAGACTAATATTCTGGAAGAAAAGCAATAGCAAATCACTTCTATTCTGTTATCAAAAAAGGATGTTGGTATTATTGATTTATTCTATCCTCTCATTCCTGCCCTTCAAGAGACATTGGTTTTGGGCTAGGAATGCAAGAGAAGTTCGGTCTTACTGTATTCTGGTGCAAATTGATTTGATTTGCATTTCCAATACTATATTGGGCTGTAGATTTTAACTATTCTTCAGCTTTTGCACACCTGAATCTTTTTTATATCATTTATTTCACACAAATTAAACAATACATTTAAAGGTAAATTGAAATTATGTATTTAAAATTAATTTTTATTGGTATTTCTTTTTTAAAAATTACAAATCATTATGAAAATGCATGAGTGGGCTACAAACAGTTTAAGTATCTCAAAATTTGCACTATGGCATGCTTATCATTTTTGTGTATATGTAGGTGGCTATGTTTGTTTGAGTTTGGTAGCTATTCAGGGCTATGCAACATATAAATCTGTAAAATAAATAAAGAAAATAAAGCTGCTCATGATAGTCCTGTAAAATGTAAACAAAAGATACAAATAACAATAAGGAAGAATAAATCTCAAATCTGCTTTCTCCACTACAAGTATTTTTCATTGTGATTTACGAAGACATTTTATAAGTGAGTTTTATAAGTAAGCTTCTAGAGAAAATAGTAAAAAGGCAGCATTACCTAAGCATTCTTGCAACAGAATCATTGGTTCTAACCTCATGTTAAAATCACAGAGATCATGCATTTCTCTGCTAAAATGGAAGAAACAGAAAACAGAAAAACTAAAGCAAAGTTATTACATGTCCCTTTCTTTTTTTAGAACTGATACCTAGACAATGTCAAAATTTGCACTATTCTCTATTAAGTGAAACTGGTGAAATAAGGGTTACTGTGTTTCCCTGAAAATAAGACCCTGTTTTATATTTTTTTGAACCCTGAAAAAAGCACTTGGCCTTATTGCCATGCGCTCAAAAGCCTGATTGGGCTTATTATCAGGGTAGGTCTTATTTTGGGGAAAACATAGTATCATTTTCATTTAAATATGATTGTACTACCTAAGAAGAAAGTGTAGGCCAAGAAAAAATGTATAATCCAAAGATGATATATTTTTTATGAAATGGTATAGAATAGAACACTAGTAAGCAGTTCTTTTATTATTTCCCTTACTGCTTAATGGAACATTTATTAGGTATTTGAATTTGAACACATTGGTGCTGCTGGTGAATATTTGGCCCCCTCAGTTTCAACTATCGCTACAAGTCTTTTCTGAGAAAGAGCAGACTTGTTTCAGAAGAATTATGAGGCTGATATTAAATGAGCCATCTGGCCAGGCAAAATGCCTGGAAAAGCATTCTTTTTAAAGAAAGGAGATGAAAAATGTCATATGCCACAATTGCAATTCCAGAATTTTTACTATTTATCACCTTTAAAAAAGCTCAATTTTCAATAAATTTCATTCAACCATTTAAAACATGTGGAATACAATCACCAGACAACATGTACTTTAGGAGTTTATCTTTTAAAAAATAATAAATTTTCAGAGAAGAAATTACTTACCTGAATTCACTATTATTTAATCTAAACCAAGAATTGTGCTGTGTAAGAATAGAATGAAAGCTTTGGATCTATGTCATTCTTTCTCACCAATTACACCATTCAGTTATATGCAAGTTGTAATATTCTGAGATAATTTGATTTAAACAATAGTAAGGAAAAGTACTTCTGGATCATTCCAGTCATCTTCTCATGGAGAAGTGCAGAAGCATATAAAAGTTATGCTGTCTTCTGGCAAAGTTGTCATTTGATATGATGTGACATTTTGCAAAGTAGGCAGTAAGAAAACACCAAGACATCATTGTTAATACTGTTGCTGGGGGGGGGGGGGGGGGACACAGCATTCACAGACATCTCTGGAAAAAAAAGTTATATTAATGTTGAACACTGACTAACAATCAAGAATAACTAACGAGGAGAAAATTATGGTGACTGGCTTCTTCTTGCTCTCAAATCAAATTTGGTACTTCTTATCTGTCAACTTTCTTTTATGAAAATAAAGGGTAAATGGAGAAATTGTTCACTTTTGTCAGCATTTGTGTAAATCCTGGCTACGTACAGAATTCTTTAATCTTAATGCAACATACAGCATTTTGTTTTATAGAGCAGTTTGGTTATAGTTTTCTTAAGTCTAACTAATAACATAAGCCTAGTTTATTTTGTTATTTTGTTCTCAGGTAAATCTAAACCTTAAATATAGCATTAATTCAACTACTTATTAACAAAAAAAGAAAGAAATATAAAAAATAAAAGCAGAATCTTCAGAAACCCTACATTAATTTGTTAATGACATAACTAGATTATGTCATTAACAAAGTAATAAAATATATTACACTGTTTTAATTCTTAAATATCTAAATGAAAAAAGTATTCCAAACAAATTTGTTCAGTTTCCAGATTAACATATATTATTACCATACATTTACTTGCCAAAATATATGTCTACAATTTACATTAAGACATCACAGTTCAAGGAACAGTTATCACCTATTCCACATCATGCTTATAACATTGAAGAGTGTGTATGTGTTTTCCAACTTGTTTCAAAAATGGCTGATGGAAAATTAAGAAACAAATGATGCTGATAAATTCAGTAATGGACCTTATAAATTTTATTGAATAAAATAAAGAACCTCATTTCAAATGTCATATAGACTTCAATGTATTCAATCTTAAACTGTGTGAAAAAAGTCTTATGAGTGTTCACTGCTTTTTTATTTTGAAGGACATTAAAGTTTTTTTCTCCACAGAAGCAACCCAGAAACATCATTTTCTTATGCATCACAGTAACTAAGCCTAGAAAGCAAGCAAAAACAAAATGGTTAACACTGATTATTAAAATCAAAATTAAAAGATATTATTTCTAAATTAAATTTTAGAGTCCACTCTAAATGAGCAGCTTTTGGCTCACCATTCCTTCACCTTCCTTCTGCTGCTTATTCTTAATTCTTTGATGTCACTCTTCAGATCTGTAATCTCTCATTGTCTGTCCATTCAGAAAAAACTGTTGCCTCAGTGTTGCCACATGGATATCAATGAATATACTTTCCATCAGTTTCATTGCTAAACAAATCAGCAGCAAAGGTAACCTTGGAGTGGAGTGACTATTTAAAAGAACAAATAGTATAAAGTGTTACAACTTTTCACTGTGAGTAACAGTCTTTAGAAACATTGAACAACATACTGTACATTTAAATAAACACAATGCTTCTCAAACATGTCTTTGATAACTGTAGACGATCAACATATTTTCCCACAAGATTTCAGCTCGACTAAGAAAGAGCACATAATCTTGAGGGCAAAGCAGGTAGAAAAATAACTAAGGAATTAGAGACTCTGAAATTCAATCATATTTATTGTTATGAAGTTATAGTAAGCAACACTTTGAGAAATATGCTAATTGAAGGAAAGTTAAACACTTACTTCTTCTATTCATCTTTCGATCTGTTGGTAGAGTGTTCATTTAAAAAATTAAAATGATTAAATACCTTTGTCCTTTCTATTTAGAATAAAATAGATTGTAATTTGAACAGATTTTTCAGGAGATAGAAGCAGGGTTGTGCTCTCATTATTTTGTATAGGAAATAATTTTAATATTTGCTAAACATGTTTTCAAAATTACAGTATGACTTTAGTGAACAGTGCAATTTTCAGAGATTTGCACATAGCATGGACTACTATTCCATTTACCTTTTCAATAATAAATAAAAGGAAAAAACATAGTGCGAAATTCCCAGTGTTTTCTATATTCAGGACTGTCAAAATATTTTGAATTTTGTTATATGGAATGAGACAACTCATATGCAATAGGTAAAGAAAATATATGCAATAGGTAAAATGTTTCCAGGGCAGGCTATTCCATTCTGAATTTAAATGCATTTTTGTTATACTACATATCCTTCCTGATTACTATATTTGCAAACAAATTTTTCAAAACAGCAAAAGCAAGGCAGCCCTCTGCAAATATACAAAGGTGGAATCCTAATGCCACACTTACAGCAGAGAAAAAAAGCTGGATTTTGCGTTGCGGAAGCTGGCGTCCGCAATGGAGAGCAAAATCCAGCTGCTCCCTGGACCAGTCACCATTTACCACTCTGAGACACAAGCAGCAGGAGAGGAGATGGGGAGGAAGCATGTACACATGCGTGAAGCGCACACGTGGATGGCCACAGGCGCCCGGTCCTGCAAAGACGCGGTTAGTCCTGCCGACTTTCAAAGTAGGGTAGAAAGGAGATGACGCATCACCAGGAGGCAAGAGAAAAGAAGCATCTCCAATCCAGCACTGGGGAGCACCAGGACCCGGACTCCAGCGTAAGAGGATGCTTCCCTCTCCTGCAGCTTGGCCTGACGAGTCTCGCTTTTAAAAGCGAAAAACGGACGGGAAGGGACAGGAAAAAAACTTCTGCTCATAAAAAAAAGAAAGAAAGAAAAAGCGGCCGGATGGTATGCCTCTCTCCTTCGTGTCCCCAACCATAAGCAGAGATCTACAGTTGCTTCACAGATGTTCACCCTTTGCCCTGAAAACGGGCGAAAGCCAGGTTTCCCGCTTTCGCGTCTCCTCCAGCCTCACCAAGCAGCTTGGCACCAAGCACCTTCTTAAAGGAAAACCGGCATTGTGACAGTTCCTTGGGACTTTCTGGAGCGGGATCCGGGCAAGTCCTGCCCCGCAGCTTGAGCTTCAGAGAGCCTTGCACCATCCCCAGCATCCTTCCCTCCCCACTGCCAGGTGAGCGATGAGTCATTAAAGCATCATTGTTGCGCTGTTCTGGATGGCGAGGGCTGAGCTCTGTTTGCACCACCTGGGAGCCAAAAAGGGGTGTGGGGGAGGGGCGCCGCACCCTCCCACACACACACCCCATTTTGGCTTTAGCAAGCCTCCCTGCAACCCCGGGAGCCAAAACGGTTGCAGGGGAAAAGGCATTTTTTTCGTGACTCAAATATAAGCCAAGGGGGCTTTTTTCAGCCTGAAAAACGTGCTGATTGAAAACAAAAGCGATCCCAACTCTTACCTCAAACAGTGCTCAGAAATAGCACCAAAATTTCACACTTATTTCTATAGATGTCCCACTTTAATTATAAATGTTTCCCACTTTAATAATATTTTACAGTCACTGTCCTATTCACTGTGAACTGCAGTGTTTAAAATTAAAAAAAGAATAGAATGTCTAACTGCATCACTAAATCATTATAAGTAGCATACAAAATCATATTAAATAACAGTTCCATCTTAATTGGGGGGGATGACCTTGTCTGAAATTCATCATGATATATTCAAATAATACTATGGAATTATATCAATGTTCAACAAAGGATGTGGAATGTTCAACAAAGGATGTGGAAATGCAGTGGCTCAATGATGTTGGAGATGGTCATGCCCAAGCACTGTCTGGCCAGCTGAGCTTCTGTCATTGCCTTAGCTTCTGTCCATCTAACAGTTTGAAAGCATGTTCTATACAAGTAGACAGATAGGTACCACTTTGGAGGGGAGATGACCTGGTTGCTCTTTGCAGACAGACAGATTCCTGATGGCTTTGAACCTTCTTGGTCGCCATACCCATTTCAAGGCAGCTCTGGGAAGGGAAGGGGCCTTCAGTGATACTGCAGGAAGAGCTGCTCGTCTGTGTCTCTGGTGCAAAGCCAGCTTGCCCTCCTGTGACAAACCTTGTGAAGCATACAAGTGTGTCCTATAACAGGGCTGCTACCTTGGCAAGCTGAACTATTACTCTGCAATAGCATTGTGATCTGGCTACTGTAACAATGCCATATGATAATAATAATAATTTTACAAAGGCTTTTTTGAGTATGGATATAAAATAAAGTTTTCTTCAGATTGAAGTTGGATCCTATTTATTTCATTGACCTTTTCTCCTGGCCACAGTAGAAAAACAATTTGCCATTGTCTTCTTTCAGGAATAGCCTACAGTCTTCGTATTTCTCATTGGTCTTCCATCCATGTATTAATGAGTCCAGACCTTGCTTAGCTTTTCAACTCAAGCAAAGTCATCCTGGTACTACCATCTATGTTTTCTAAATACATCTTCTGTTTTGTTCATATTTGGCATATTCACAGAGGTATTTCATAATGCAAGTAAATAAAGTATATTTATAGTATAAATATATACTATAATGTTTTTCATCATCTTGCTTTCTGTATGCTCTACCACTATGATTTTAATGAGCTTTTCATGTGAAAGTTATCAAGGGACTGTGACTGAAAAACAGCAGCAATTAGAATATATAAAATAGATGTACTGCAGAACTTGGGAATCCATTAGTTTTGCTCAAAGCTTCTTGGGGGAAAGCCTCTACTTGCATAGTTCATAGATGTTAAGAAGACCAATATTAACTTTCTGTGACAATGACAGCCACTGGAACATGATTTTTTGTTAATTAAGCAATGAAAATCAGGCCTTTTGAGCCAATATCTCATACTCCTGAGATCTGAGAAGCTTAACTTCTTTTCTGAAGGGCAATAGAGAATAGAGTCCTAATAGGAGGGAGAAAAATTGTAATTCCAAAATTGAGTTCCTTTTACAAGAGCCATATATTTTCTAAAACAAAATTTCCAGTTTTGTGTCTGATGAGTGGTGTTGCTTCTGTACTGCCATAATTTTCAGCTCTCAAACCCTCTAAAGCAATTGGAAGAAGATCCTTGTTTGTCTTTCTTTCGTGTAACTTGAAATGTTGAGAACAAGCAGCAAAATCAACTGTTCCATGATCAAGGAAAAATAAACCCATTCTCACAAGATCAAAGGAAAGGGGGGGGGGGAATCTGCAGCTCAGAAATTGGTAGGATTGGACACTGAATGAGGAAATAGAACCACCATGGAGAAAGAAGAAGAAATCCACCCCCCTAATTTCACTGCAATTGAATTGGAAGTAAACCAACTTAGTTCTACAATGCTGCTGATGGCATGAAAACATAGGACTCCATAATCTTCAGTCTATACTAGCACATTAATGCATTTAACATATGTGTTAAATGTATTTTGTATTTCCTTCAAAAACCTACAGTGCCATAAAAACCTAATTCCTATTTATTCTTTGTAATAATTTTTGGATATTAAGAGATGATAAATCAGCCTAAGGCAATGCAACTCACTATTTCATGACTATGGAAATGAATATTCCTTCCCTCCCCCATTTTTTTATCTTTCTCAATTCTTTTCAGATTGTTTTTTCTATTTTTTTCTTTTATTTTCTTTTGGCTTTCATCATTTTTTTTCTTTAATTTCAAAGATTGTTTTGCTAATTGTATATGCTAAGAATATAAACTACAAACAAATATATGAAAACATGACAAGTTTGAATCTGTGTTAAATAAGATCTATTATGATTCCAAGAGCCATGATGGCACAGTGGTTAGAATGCAGTTCTGCAAGCCAGCAGTTCACAGTTTGATTCCAAAGGTTGCCTCAGCCTTCCATTCTTCTGAGGTCACTCAGTAAAATGAGGACCCAGATTGTTGGGGACAATTTGAAGACTTTGTAAACTGCTTAGAGAGGGCTGTAAAGTATATAAATCCAAGTGCTATTGCTATTTAATTGTGGTAGCAAATATTAACAAATATTAAGAGAAAAGGAAATCATACCTGTTCTGCCTTTGGGGAAAAAATAAGCAGTAGGTTTTTAAAAATTATGAATGTTAATAATGTCCTTGAAAAAAAATACATTTTGTTTATTTATCACAGAGGCTTTCCCAAAGTAATGCTTTCCGGTTGTGTTGGGACTACTCCTGCTAGCATAAACCATTCAATATGGCTAACCCAATTGAAAGGCAACTGATGGGAGAATGCTGATAAAAAAATAACCTGATTATAAGTGCACAGCTGTGGTAGGTTTCTACCAGTTCACCCCGGTTCTGGCAAACCAGTAGTGGCGGCGACAGGAGACTCCACCCACCCGCCCGAACATCATCATGGACACTCTGTGCATGTGCAGAAGGTTCTGTGTATGCGCAGAAGCGCCACATGCAAGTGAAGCGGTAGCAAAGGTAAGTGGAACCCACTACTGGTGCACAAGTACTCAACTGAAATCTTTGCTAAATTTGCAAGAGTAAAAACCAGGTAGTATATTATTTGAGTGATGTTTTCTAATGGCATAGAAAAATAACTTAAATGATATCCAAGAATGGATTTAAACACAGAAGATTGACAATCAATCATTAGGTAATGTACTTTGTGCCATTTAGCAGCAATCAAAATTAAAGGAATTATTTAATTCTATCAAGTTGCTCAGCTGTGTAATCTTCACAAGAAGAGCTCAGTTAATTTAACTATGAACAAAAAAACAAACAGCTATGATAAAATTTGCACTTACATTTGCAGTGAAAAATCAAAAAGCATGCCTCAAGTGTTGTTATTTGAATATGGCTGCAGTTCCAAACATGAGAGATTAAAGATCCCATCAGCAGGAAGAGATGATAACAATAAATATTTACATGCCAGAAAGGATTTAGAGACCATCAAGTGTGGTCAAATCCGGCTATTTGTTCCACGTAGATAATCTAGTGTTCTATAGCCAATGCACTGTAGGAGAGATTTTTATAGATCTAATAACTTATTTTCAAGGAAATAATCCAAACAAAATAAAGACAACAAACTTAAGTAACAGAAGCTTACTGAGAACCAGTAGAACCTCCTTAGAACCCTTTCATTTCTGATTTTACAGAACTAGATAATTGAGGCTTGCTCTGTGATGTCATCAAAATCAATTAAGTCCTGGTGACACCCACAAAAGAGGAGTAAAGGAAATATGGAGTGAATTCAAGAGATTCTAGGCTAATTAAGAGACAGGGGAAATATTAATATGTAGAATAAGAGTCTTGATTTTTTCATAAATCCAATTTATATTTTCTCTTAGGAACTATTGGCATTATGCTCCAAGCATGGAATCTGAATGCTCTATAAGTACTACATTATTGGCAGAAAGTCTGCATTGGAAGAATTATATATGCCACTCAGTTTTTCTACTTTTTCTCCCTTGGATAAATAGATTAGTAAATGTATTTATGTCATATGCTGGGTGAAGCAAAGGAGAAACCACAAATATCTGATAAGATCCTCATCTAAAATGCCAGAATTGGAACTCATATTTTATTTTGATTATAATCCCTGGTTTATTTAAGAGAGACAAATCAGGAATTTTAATCTACATTTCATCCTTTAAAAAGGCACATGGGAGAATTTTGCAGTTTGTTTGGCTCCTCTTGCTAGTGGAAAGCAAGGTAATGGTGACTAAACTCATATAGTGAAAGTCATAATTCATTAAAAATCTAAATTAGCCTAATGATTGATTAGCATTATATTTATTTCATTGCACCATAAATTGAAGTCATCTTATATTAAATTGAATTACAACATTATATGCCACATTGTATGAAATAATTTAAATAGCATATTTGGAATTTAGATTGACACAGAAGCCAAACGTTTTCAAGATTAAACATTTAACTCAGTTCTAATGGCATAAATGAATGGTTGAACCTGAAAAAAATCTCAAAAATCACTGTTAAAGTTCTGAGACAGCGAGGAAAACAAAACCGTATTTTCAGGTGACATCTAATTTCAGATAATAATAGAATTTGGAACTGGGTTGGCAAAAAATTATTCAAAAAATGAGAGAACTCATATAGAAATTGATTTTTTGTAGTTTGGGAAATTGCAGTACTTAGATACTCAATTATTTTTCACCTACTAAAAACATTTTGCACAGAACTTTTATATTTTATCTGACATTTCTCAACCCAAAAATAGAACCAAATATTCTAAAAAAGCATGTAAGTTTACAAATGTTAATAACATTATAATTATTATCCACTAGCCAATTAATTTTTCAATAGACCTTTAAAAAGATTGGCTATTATCTTTTTTTATGTTGGAGATATAACAATTTAAAGAAACTTGCACATGCAGTGGTCATGTCCACTGGTATAAATATTCCTTACTGATAAGATATTTTAAATGTGGTGAATGAGACTCCTGGAAGAAAATTAAGTTTAAAAGATAATGTTAAATAACATTCAATAAGTTGTCTGTTTATGAAATATTCCAAATATATCATATACCAGGTTGTTGAGAAAAAGCTAATTACATAATCTTGAAAATATGTGTATGTACGAGACACTAAATGCTGATTTAACATAATTTGTCAATTCTTTGATTTTGAACTACTTTTATTTATTAATGGAGAGATAAGATTGGACTACAAAATTGATTTAACTGATTATTTAAAAGATGAAGTATAAAGTTTTCTATGCCTTGAGGGAGATGGGATAATAAACAAACAAACAAGCAAGCAAGCAAACAAACATATTTCTATAATATTGTAGAACTGATGAAAACTACAACTTAATTTTATTGTATCATTGTATTTCATTTTTATTAGTTCTTCAAGTAAATAATTTACTTTAATTTTAAACAAATTTTAATAGTTTAAAATTAAATTTAAAATTTTTGTTCTTAATTTTTGTATTGCATTAAAATGTTTTTAAATTATATTTTTAATTAGAAGACTTGTTGTAAAGGGCCCTAAAATGTTTAGAATAAGCCTTAACAGTTCTAATCTGATTTGTTCTGAACTAATCAAAATGTTTCCATGTTCTTTTTATGTCTTAAAGTTATTCCATTATTATCAATTTTCACAGTAACCTATTGCACACTCAGTTTCTTATTTGAAAATCCATTTATTTTCACTTATTGATATGCAAATCTTACAGTTTTTATTGCACAATATTTTAGTGTTGGTTTTAAAACTAATCACAAAGAAACTAAATGCTGAAAACCATATTATAGAATTTTGACTAAATTGAAGCCCATCTTAAGTCTACTACAAAATAACAATTTATCATACTTTTCACATGATCTCCCCTTATATATGACTTTTAAAAATATACTATATGAATCCCTTTACAATACCAAGATACCTAATTCTATATCCAATTCCCCCTAAATAAATTTTGGATTGATAGGTAGCAGAATTACACTCTATACATTTCTAATCTGATCAGTGTAGTTTTCCACCATCCAGTGTCAAACATAACACAGATATGAAATAATTGTGCAACAATTTTGCATCAAGTGAAAGAGCACAGTACCCAAAGATGTTCATTCGTCATATAACTCATTTATTTCTAATTATTTATGTCAGGGATTTGCAATGAACACTATTTACCTTTTTCATAATTTAAACAATGGAGATTTTGAAACAGTTATTTCTATCAGGACTGAATTTGTTCCATGATTTTACTCACAAAGTAAATAAGTATAGATTATTTCCCTCTTTGCCTTCCTTAAGACCAAGCTGCCCTTAGAGCCTCAGTATTTCTAGATAGCATGATATATATTAAATCACATATAAAATTATACATTCTATAATAATTCAGGAAAAAAAGTTTACTGCTGTTTAAGGCATTTAATTTTTTTTTAAAAAACAGTGAAATTAAAAAATAGAAGATAAAAAACAATTCAACAAACCAGCCCTAAATAGAACTAAAATTTCTGAAGTAGGCATGAAAAACATCAATAGTTTCTAAATTTGAAAAAAAAATCCCTCTCAATAAACATCTAAGCATCTACCTATGCAGACAGGCAGCATCCAAACAAAAGACATCTATTTTTTTTTTAAAAAAAGGAATCTTAAAATCAAATGGATAGCATCAAATTTCAGAACAAAATTTAACATGCACCCCGTCTTCCTTCATAAAATGACTAGCTAATTAATTATTGTTAATTATTATTTACCACCATTTCTTAAGGACTTAATGTTTATAAATCCGTAAATTAAAGTTCATACAAGGAACATTGTTTTCTTTAAAATTATACAAAACAGATATTTTAACAATAAAATACTGGGAAGGGTATGGAAGAAAATTTTCATTTTTGACCAATCTTTTATTCAGTTGTAAGGAACTGCAGAAGCCAAGTAGGAAATGACATCTGACTAATGATTTATTAGTATAAGAACGATGTGTCCAGATAAGTACTATCTGTCAACAATAATGATTAACAATTATATTACATTTACATTCCTATAAGAAAAGCAACTTCAGTGTGTTGAAATATATAGCCTTGGAGTTTCAAGATTAGAATTCAAATTAAAGTGTCTAAGGCGGTGCTGTATCTGAAGTTAATTTTTGGAATAGTAATTTAAATAAACCAATGCACAGTTCCACCAGTATTTGAACAGAGGACTGAAAATATTTCAAATAAGCTTTATCAGTACATTTCAAAGAGTTAATTTGTAGAGGTTAAATATTTTGAGTCCAAGCCCAGGATCAAAAAGACTACTACTTTTTCAGCATCCTTTTAGCATCATTTTCACTTTTTTTTGTCAAAAAGTGCATGTGTTTTCTTCTTGTGTTTACAAATATACAGTTCTTTCCATTGAAATCTTTATTTTAGAGAGTTTGTATGTCTGACTTTCTTGCACTATTGATCTACAGTAGCTGTTGATTATAGCATATAGCCTCACTGAACCAGTTTGTACCAGCAATTTTAACCTAAACCTCAAAGATCATCTTTAACTATGAAAACTTCCAGCTTCTTTGTAATGAATGCTATCAGTCTTGAGTTTGAAGTGGTTTGTTTTCTGCTATCGAGTTACCTGTAAAAATAAGATTAAAAAAAAGACAAAATCAAATTTAGATGAACAAAATAAGATTCATAATGGCACAAATCTATTGATATAGTCTTTATGCACAAAAAGCATTTTTAACATACAAATAGCAACATGGCAGTTATTAATAATGTGTATTCTAAAGCAAACAGATAAACCTGAAACTGAAACAGACACCAATAAGAAAAACAATTTCCTCAATTGTCAGGGAGGAAATGGTCAAAGTATTTAGCTAGACAAAGGCCTGCTGAGATTATCCAATATTTCTATTTGAGTATGCCCTCTTGTGTTGAAATCTGGTATTCTCCACCAAATCTATTATGAGCAAATCTTTAATTTATACAATTTATAATGACCTATTATTTACAAAGTGTCAAAAAACACAAAATATTAGTTAACAAATAATATAAATTGATAATTGCTAAAGAAAAGCAATCTTAAGTATTAACAAAAGTTCTCATATATTTCATAATTCTCAAACACTATTAGTTTCTAGTAAGTACATGGAAACAATTCTAAAAAAAGAATAACTAAAAATTCAAAAGAAAATTATTGTGGAGGATTGGGGTAATTTTAAAATGTGCTTTGTTAACTTTTATTTACAATGTTGGCTGGGAGAAAACTCTGTGAAGTCTCCTTTTCAAATGAAGGAATACAAAGGAAACTATGGTTAATGCACATAGTATTTTTCTTTCTTGAATGATTATTTCCCCAATGATTTCAATTTCTGAAATTACTTTAACAGAAAACATCAAAAAATCATGATTCTCCGATCATGATTTTCTGATTTTTTTCTGTTAAAGTAATGTCAGATATTAAAATCATTGGTGGAGTAATTATTCAAGAAAGAAAAATATTATGTGCATTAACCATAGTTTCCTTTGTATTCCTTCATTTGAAAAGACTTCACTAGAGTATTTTTATTGCAGCCAACATCATAAATAAAAGGGCCACTGAAAAAAAGTATGCAAGTCTGAAGATTTTACAATAATTGGATGTTTCCATAAGCTTGTCTTCTGTTTGAAAAATGAATAGAAAAGAAAAAAATCTCTGCCATATCAAAGCACCTTTAAGAACTATTTCTGTTTTGTCAGTGGACTCAATAAATAATCATGTTACTTTTTGGTACAAAATTTCATTAAACAATGCTCTCCTTTCTCTGGAGGCTTGACCCACTGGATTGGCTATGGTAATAGTACATCAGGGGAAATCTCCAATTTTGAGGGGCCACGCTCCTTTATGATGAAACATTCCTTTGCCTTCAGCAAAAACCATCTGCATACAGCTCTTTTATCAACGTGGAAGCATGGAAACACTGAGAGAATACTAAAAAGGTTGCTTTAGGAGTTTAGTCCTTTTTTAAATGCTCAAAAACCTCTCTTATACAAAAAAGGAAGCACTAATGGGGGAATGTTGCTATTTATGAAGGCAGGTAAGAAAAAAAAATACTAAACATACCAAGGTAGGTAATATAATTCCTTTTTACTTATCCTAGCTTGTTTTTGACCAGGTGGCCTCCAAATGTGTGGCTCTACATGTGCTGGCAGGAGAAGCTGGATTATTTGGAAGTAACAAGTATGGATGCCTACCTATTCTGATTATTCCCAGCTGTGCAAGGTCTGGGGAAAGGCACTTTCCAATAAAATTTGTCCCAATATTAGCTGGAAGGATGGCAACTGCCCCAGGCAGCAGAATTTGGGGGTAAAAATCATAGCCTTCATGAACTCGTGGTTCATGATTTATGCTTCTCAAGTAGCATTCTACTTCAGTGATAGGAAAACACTCTCTCATCACCAGTGTTGACATAATATTAATCTTACTGTCCAGTTGAAATCTGTATTTTTAAAAAAGGGACACCATCTGCCAATGGTTAGGCTAGGCTTATTTCCAAAACCTCCTGTTTGAGATCTTTAATCTGCAGAAACATAAGGGCCAGAGCTTTCTGCACACAAAACATATACTGTGTCACTGTGCTAACCTATCTATAGCATAAAGTAAAGTAGGAATAGTCTATATTAATATAAATATACTATACTTTATGCAAATAAATGTTTTCTATATCTATGTGATTATCACATTTTAATACTTTTTGCTATCTTTTATCTGCAGGATTGATGGTTAATCAGAATTCTGAATCAGTTTTTTTTAAAGTTTTTTTTAAAAAAATATTAAGTATAAAAAGCTAAAATACCACATTAATTACATACATTATAAAATATGAAATAAAGAAAGGTAAAAGAACAGTACGAAAGAGATAGAAAAAAGAAAAAGGGAGAAAGAAAAACAAAAGGGAAAAAAGAAAGAAAACCAAAAAAAAAAAGATACACACAGTATAACAATGCAAACTACAATATTTATGTGTGTGTGTGTGTGTGTGTGTGTGTGTGTGTACGTTATTGACGGTATCTATTTGTTAATTTTGTTATCTTACAAACTTTCACATTTATTCTTCTTTTAGAATTCTGAATCAGTTTTAAGAACCAAGTAATATGCATTTGAGTCTCCAATGAGACTTTCACTAAATGGGACTTCCTATTTTTTATTATCAAATACTTCTGTTTTGACCCACCCTTCTATTTCAAGTTACTCTAATAATATATATTAACAGCAGGATTTTAAACATACTAATATTTTAAAATGGGTCAAAATGCAATTATATTCAATACACTCCTTTTACAAACTAGATTTTTTTTATTCCTGTTTTTTATTTCTTAGAATAGCGGTCCCAAACCTTTGTGGCTTGGCTGCCTGGCAGGGAGGAAGAGGGTAACCTGGCTGCACAAGTGGCACAACTGGTGTGCATGTGTGGCTCCCTGCAGCTCAACTTACATGAGCGGCGAGCCGGCGTACACAGCTCAACTTGCACAATTTGAAATTGAAATTCAGAAGCAGGTTTTAGGCCCCTACAGAATAAACAGGCAGAGAACTTGCAAAACAAGAAAATATTACATTATGGGAGATTAAATGATGGACTCTAAAGGACAGAAGGGATTGTTTTTGGTGACTAGATTAAAATATTGAAGCAAATATATGTTACCTGGATCCAGAAACCTGTGAAGGATCAAAGACATGAGAGAACAACATCCAAGTGGATTTGACAATAATCCCTTCCAACTGACATACAGTAGGTGAAGACAAATTATATCCAAAGAACATCTACAACTGTATCACCCCAGTCTTTGAAAAATATAGACCGTGCAGACCCTGGGATCATAGATAATCTAATTTTTCAGTCCATGGAAGGCTGTCTATGGAATGCAATTGGAAAGGGGAAAATATTGTAAATTACTAATAGTCTAGGCAAATCAGATAAGTAGATGAAAAGTGATTTTCAAATCATTGTCTAGATTATCTAGATCAGAGCCCCCCAACCTTTTGGGCACCAGGGACTGGTTCCGTTGAGAAAGGTTTTTTGGTGGACTAGAGGGGCATGGTTTCACATGCTGCCTGCATCCCACAGATGGGGCTTCACTTGATTGCATGGCCTGGTTGTTGGCCTAATCTAGATG
The DNA here is from genome assembly GCA_012654045.1 of Ptyas mucosa. Taxonomy (NCBI): domain Eukaryota; kingdom Metazoa; phylum Chordata; class Lepidosauria; order Squamata; family Colubridae; genus Ptyas; species Ptyas mucosa. The sequence goes on along the minus strand of WNWU01013802.1, from coordinate 25,805,851 downwards.
ATGTCATAAACTGGAATGGAATAACCGTTAAAAGTAAGTTTTGCCAAAGTGTGGGAAGTTTTATCTTAATTAAATTGACTAATTAATTAATTTAAAATTAATTCTGTAATAGATGGAAATGAACACCCTAATATAAAGGACCTTAGAGAAAGATTTCTGTATTGTAGAAAGGGAAATGTTCTTAAATGGCATCCCTTAGATCACTCAGAGAAGAATATGAAAGACCATTGGCTCATAAAATTCATGGCCTTCATTATCTATGCACTGATGCTCACAGCACAGGAAACAAGATACGCTTGGACTCTTCATACAGAAGGGCAAATTTGATTTAATATATATAACAGAGCTCTGGGAGTATGACTCCTGAAATAGAATAACTGAATGATACAAATTGTTCAAAAGGGACAAAACCAGTGGAAAGCAGATGGAATTGCACTACATGTTAAAAATATACAGTCTTGTTCAGAAATCAGAATGCTATTCTATAAATAAGCATAAGAAGAAACAACAGTATTGTTATAGCTGTTTATATTATTGGTCTCCAAACTAATGAGTATGTATAGATAAACTTCCAATAACAAAGCAGATGAAGATGAAGTCAGGAAAGCAAAGGCTCAGAATGAACGAAGAGTTGCAACAAAAGTCTAACTAAAAGATACCGTACATACTCGTGTATAAGCCGACCCGCATATAAGCTGACCCCCCCAATTTTACCCCCAAAAACTGGGAAAACTCGTTGACTCGCGTATAAGCCGGGGGTGGAAAATGCAGCGGCTACTGGTAAATTTCAAAATAAAAAAAGACTGGTCAAAAGTGCGAGGATCTGTCAGAAATCACTTTTTTCAGCCCTCTGGGTAGTCCTTTTGTGCACATGGACTACTCAGAGGGCTGAAAAAGTAATTTTTGACTGGTCCTCGCACTTGTGACCAGTCCTCAAACTTACGACTGTCCTCACATTTTATGTTTTTGCCCTATCTTGTCACCATGGTGAAGAGAAGCAGTTGTGAAATGAGTGACATGGTTTTAAGAATGCTGCACGGGCATAAATGTGAGGATGGTCATAAGTGTGAGGACCAGTCAGAAGTGCAAGGACTGGTCACAAGTGTGAGGACCAGTCAAAAATAACTTTTTCAGCCCTCTGAGTAGTCCATGTGCACAAAAGGACTACTCAAAGGGCTGAAAAAAGTGATTTCTGACAGGTCCTCGCACTTTTGACTGGTCTTCGCACTTATGACTGGTCATCATTTATGCCCATTGTAGCATTCTTAAAAACGGTGTCACTCATTTCACAACTGCTTCTCTTCACCATGGTGACAAGATAGGGCCAAAACGTAAAATGTGAGGACAGTCGTAAGTTCAAGGACTGGTCACAAGTGCGAGGACCAGTCAAAAATAACTTTTTCAGCCCTCTGAGTAGTCCATGTGCATAAAAGGAGAGGGAGGAAGAGAGGAGGAGAAGAAGAAAGGAAGAGGAAGTAGGGAGGAGAAGAAGGGGGGGAAGAGAAAGTAAGAAGGAAAGAAAAGAGGTGGTAGGTTTGAGGAGAAAGATTGCTGTACAATAAAAAAGATGAAAGGGAAGAAAACCAACCCCAAACACATATAAAGATATTAAGATAAAGAATGAATTGTTAAACTTTAAAGAATAAAAGAGAACAAATATGAATAAATAGCAATAATTAGAAACACACATACAAACATACAATGTATTTTCTTTGAACAGAATATTTGGCCGGTTCACAAATTTAAACAGTGTTTAGTCATTTCACTTAAATTTACAATTTCTATATTTCCTTTTTGCCATATTTATTCCTCATCTATTTTTTAAAAAACCAATATTACCCTTCATCCTCATCTCTAATCTTAATCAAATTCAATTTTTCACTTCTATTCTATATTATACCCCTTCCCATTGTCATCTATTTTTATATCAATCCTCACATTGCTTAATTATGTAATATTACAGTTGTCTAATACAAATTCAATATTTTAATATAAATCAATTAGTTATATAACTATCTTTTTTGTATATTAATCAATATGAAGATGAATATTCCAATTATTTCCATGCAATCCAATTTCTTACAAATCAATTAATTATATTTACCAATAATAATAAACCAAATAATTTTCCCCAATATTCTTCCAAACCACAACTTAACCATTTCTGCTTTTAACACAATATACAATTAATAATATCTCAATTATTACAATTCCCTATTTAAATAGAGCTTTTTTTCTTTTGTGTTTTAAAATCTTGAACTCCCCTCTTTTGCCATTTGCCATAAATTTCCCATTGTTTGCACCAACCTTTTTTGATGAGGAAAAAGAAAAGAAATGTGCCTTAGCAAACAGCAAAGCCAACAAGCTGTTTTAGTTTCGCTTTTGGTTTCAGAACAAGGAGAAAAAAAAATGTGCTCTTTGCAGCAGGCACCTTTTTGCAGCCGGCACCGATCTTCTCATTTGTTTTCTTTTAACCCTGATCAGCTGTAGGGGGGGCCTTTGAAGCCCTGCGGCAAGAATTTAAAGTTTTTTTTTTCCTCTAGCCATCAGCTGGAACTCAGGAGGCAGTCCCAATAGATTGGGAGTGGGCGGGGTAAGCAAACCCCATTCTCCCGCTGTTTCTTAGCTTGCTGGGAAAAAGTCATTTTTTTCGTGACCCACGTATAAGCCTAGGGGGCGTTTTTCAGCCTGAAAAACGGACTGAAAAACTCAGCTTATACGCGAGTATATACGGTAACTAAAAAATTCTTCCAACATATAAATAACAACAAAAAAAGAAACTATAGCCCAATCTACTGAAAACATAACTGTAAAAGACAGATTAGAAATAAAACTTAAAATAAGCAAAAAAATAGTAAGAGAACACCTGTGTGATCTTGATGAATATAAATCACTAGATCCTGATGGATTACATCTCAGAGTTCTGAAAGAGCTGGCAGATGTTCTCTCAGAACCATTGTACCATATCTTTAACAAATCCTGGAGTACTGGGCAACTACCTGAGGATTGGAAAAGAGCTGATGTGGTTCCATCTTCAAAAAAGGAGAGAAGGGAAACCAGTCCCAAGAAACTACAGATCAATCAGACTATTACTTTTCTCCCAGAGCCTGGAAGCTTCTGGGTTCCTGGATCTCACGGGACTTCAGGCACCATTCTCTGCAAATGTGGATGAGTGCCTGAAGTTGCATGAGATCAGGGCACCCAGAAGCTTCCAGTCTTTGTCTGGGTGAAAAGTAAGCACCCGGGCAGAGACTAGAAGCTTTGTTTGCGTGTCCGATGGGGAACTTGCCTCCAAGCACCCCATTGGTGCTCAAACACTTTTCGTTCGGAGACTGGAAGCTTCATTTACGTATCCAATGGGGATCTTGCCTCAAAGAGTCCCATTGGTGCTCAAACACTTTTCATCCGGACAGAGACTGGAAGCTTCTGGGGGGCCATGATCTTGCGCAACTCCAGGCACCCATCGAATTATGCAGAGAATGTGTACCTGAAGTCCCACGAGATCAGGACACCCATAAGCTTCCAGTCTCCAGGGGGAAAGTGTTTGCAAGCCAACAAGAGGCTTGAAGCAATGCAATTTTCCTGTCCCAAAGTCTCCTGTTGCTATGCAAATGTTTTTCCGTGCCAAGACTGGAAGCCTTTAGAGGGGACTCACCGAGGTTGTCCCCCACTCCAGAAGTGGCAGGCAGCCTTGGTGAGTCAGAGAAGCCAAGTAGGTACACTTGTCCTGCTCTTCCTCTGCTCTCACCACTCACTGGGAGCAGCAAAGAAACAGGCTGGAGAGGATCCAGTTCACTAGATCTTCAAAAGGTAAGTGAGTCTCCACTAGGCCCCCATGGCCTTCCCCACCCTGAGATACCAGATGTGCACTTAATGACCTTCACATTCGATTAGTGAATGCATGGGCAAAAGCAGGGAGTGATTGTGGTCAAGTTACACAATTCACTCCTATGAATCCTCAGGTTACGAATGTCATTCCAGTATTTGAGGGGCTGCCACAAAGAAGAGGGCATCAACTTATTTTCCAAAGCACCAGAAGGCAAGAAACAACAAATGGAAACTTCTTAATAGTGAGGACAATTAACTAGTGGAACAGCTTGTCTTCAGAAGTTGTAGGTGTTTCGTCACTGGAGGTTTTTAAGAAGAGAGTGGACAGTCAGTTGTCTGAAATGGTATAGGATCTCCTATACTCCCTTGAGCAGGGGGTTGGACTAGAAGACCTCCAAGTTCCCTTCCAGCTCCATTCTGATTGATCCTGGAGCAAAAGAAACTAATAGAAATGGAACACAACATGGGTGGGAATTTCCAAAGTTGAAGGTATCAAAAGGGCAATTGAAAATAATTTCAAAGAGCATAAAAAATAGAAGACAGCAAAAGAAATGAATGAGGTTACAAAAAATGTTACTGAAGATGTGTAGGTTTGCATGAGATATATAAGTAATGAAAAGAAAGCCATACTACAAATGAAGAGCACAGATGTCAAAAATGCAAAAACTGGGAATGAGCTGAGATCTTGTATATAGCTGATCAGTAATGACAGTAAAGTGGGAACAGGAAAAAGAAAAAGCAGAATTACTCGACTCCTACTTTAATTCAATATTCTTCAACAACAAAAAAGTATGCACTTCACAATGAAACAGTGACAAACAAGATGAAGTCACAGGATTAATGCTTGAGATTGACAGAAACATGGTCAGGAATTACTTCTTTACTTTGAATGAATTTGAATTTCAGGATCAGATAAATGGAATTGTTAAGTAGTGTATGAACTGGCTGTTGGTCTGGCTTATATATCATCCTAGAGCATACCCAGAAAATGATGAAGTACCAAATAACTAGAGAAAATGAAATGTTGGAATTGTTTTTTAAAAAGAGAGAAAGGGAATGTTTGGGATATTTTAATTTGGATCTATTTACTGAACATGGGATTAGAGCCAAGGGTCAAATTGGCCCTTCCAACTTTTTGATGGTATGCAATAAAATTCAAAAATGTACCATCATCCTTTGACTCAGTTGGGAATGACTCATGGATTTGCTCCAAAGACATATTAGTAAGCAAAGAAAAATTCTAACGTCACAATTAATCTGACGTTAATTGACACCTGATCAATTGCAATTGACAACTGATCAATTGCTATTTAACTGCCCATAGTGCCTATTCGTAAACATGACATCTATAGACTTGATAAATTCATGCTGAAATGGATGCAATATATTTGAGTTTGTTTGTTGTTATTATCATTATCACTATTTTTGTTGTGGGGAACTTCTAAAGATTTTCTATTGCTAGCATTCCTGTTGCTCCCTCTTTTTTTTCCTGTACATTTTATACTTTTAAATTACACTCTACACTCTTTTACTCTGAGTAATAGAGTAAATAGAATAGACCACCTTTGCCACACTCTGGAACATAACTAATATACAAGCAGGACATATTACCCATTATTGTTAATGACATCTATTTAATTACACATTAAGGTAAAATAAACAGTCTGAATGTAGCAAATCAATTTCATAAAAATTCAATTCAATTTTAGCTAATATCTCTCCATGTTATTTACAGGAAAGGTTTTATTTTTGGATTGAGTCCTAGCTTTTCAACAGAGCAGCTGGAAGGTACATGTCTATTACAATTTCCCTATTTTCTTAATAGAAAAAGAGAATTTGACAGCAGTACTGAGCTGAACTTAAAAATCCTTGGAGAACACTAACATTCCAAAAGTGCTCTAATCAGTTCCGATCAACTTTAAATTAATTATTAATATATCTGAAAATTAACATTTGCCTTTTGTTGAGCAACACAGATTGAAAAAGATTTAACTCTTAAAATATTCATATGAATTAACTTTGACATACTTCACAATATATTGTTTTTTTAAAAAATAGTGTATTTTCTTTGTCATACTTTATATTATAAATACAAAGAATTAGATGCTTTCATTTTCTGTATGCTCAATATGCAGTTATGGTATAATTACTCTGCTGTTTCAAGACTTTTTAATTTAAATTTGTGAATAGCTGTCATGAGTCAAGTAGACTGCATATGAACTCACTAGTTAACACAACAATGTATAATAAAATCTAAAATAATTTTACACCTTTGTTGGACAAATGCATGTTCAGCCTGCATTGCATCATTATAAGTTCTGAGTTACTCACTATAAGTAACTCAGAAAGTGTGAAAGAGAAATGTATTGCTTAACCAGTGTAGTAATGTCTACTTCTAAAGCAGGAATAAACTGGAGATACGGTAATAAATTTGTGAAGTGGATTGATAAAAATTTTCTACAAAGAATGGAAATACATATAGGAATTTTAAACATAGCATGTTATAATTGGGAACAATGATCTTCCCGAAGTATATAATTTTCTCTACAAGATTATAATTCACAGTGAAGATCTTGTTACAAAGTAAATTCCTATATGGAAAGTAGAAATAAGATAATGTGGCATAAAATAGGAAGAGAGAGAAAGCAGATCACTATTCAATCCTAATGTTCCTACACTTCTATTCTATCAAATATTCTATCAACAAATATTTGCTTTATTCTGATTGAAGACAATTCGGTTTGACCTTATTTGCTATCATATTTATGCAATTATCCTTGATTTGAGAATCCTGTGTCTGAATCAATTTTCTTAATCACTACAAGATCTGTGTCACATTATAATTTTCCTGAGGTAGAAAATGAAAAGTTTTTTTTCCAAATGATGTTTTATTAGTTTCTATTTCTCAGGAACAAAATAAGGCATAACAAAACACAAGGAAGAATCGAGAATAAACCCAAGGCAGCAGGTGTATTAGATAAGGAGATATCAAGAATCGATCAATTGCATGACAGAAAAAGATGTTCTTGGGTACTGTTGGTTACTGTTTTTTCATCTTATTTGCATTTTACCAAGAGCTCTGAGCAACTAAGAATCAAATCAACCGCCCCCGCACAAAAATAATAAGCCCATTCATAAAATGAACCAAATCCAGCATCAAAATTATAGAAAAACAGAAAATGTTCAAAAACACATATCTTTATTCAGATCTTTAATCATATCATGTGTTCTTTCTGCATTTTATGGAATAATTAGATTTTAATGGCATTTCTGAAATACTGAAATACTGAAGATCAGCACTGAAGTTAAGGTACTGAGAACATTATTATTATGTAGCAATGAACTCAAAACTCATACAAAAAAAAGTGAAGAAAGTATGACCCAAATGTGGGAGATATATGCATGCATGGATGCAAGTGCAAGCTCTTTACTCCAACTACAAAGTACTGTAGCTCATGTGATTAGGAGGCTGGGTTGATAATTTGCAAACCTATGTTCGAAGTCCGTGTGCTGCTGTGCATCAGGGTGAGCTCCCATCATTCTCTCCAGCTTCTGCCTACCTAGCAGTTTGAAAGCACACAAATGCAGGTAGATACATAGGTACTGCTTTGGTAGGCTCATTTATGGGAACATGAAAGAAAAGGGGCCTTCCCGCAACCATTAAAGGAAGCAGTTGTAAGGCCCCTCCTCAAGAAGCCTTCCCTGGATCCAGCAGAATTAAAGAACTTTCGTCGAGTCTCCAACCTATCCTTTGTGGGAAAGGTTGTAGAGAAAGTGTGGCACTTCAGCTCTTGCAGTCATTAGAGGAAATGGATTATCTAGACCCTTTTCAGTCTGGCTTCAGGCCTGGCTACAGCATGGAAATTGCCTTGGTCACACTGATGGATGATCTCTGGCGAGCCCAAGATGGGGGTCATTCCTCCAGCTTGGTGCTACTTGACCTCTCAGCGGCTTTCAATACCATTGACCATGGTATCCTTCTGGGACGACTAAGGGAGTTGGGAGTGGGAGGCACTGTGTTACGGTGGTTCTCCTCCTATCTCTCTGGTCGGTCACAGTCGGTGTTGGTAGGAAGACAGAGATCGACCCCTAGGCCCCTCGTTTGTGGGGTGCCTCAGGGCTCGGTCCTCTCTCCCCTCCTATTTAACATGAAGCCACTGGGTGAGATCATCCGACGATACGGGGTGAGGTATCAGCAATATGTACATACATTTAAAATGTACACTGCCTTGAGTCCTACGGGAGAAAGGCGGTATATAAATATAATTAATAAATAAATAAATAAATAAATAAATAAATAAATAAATAAATAATATGCTGATGATACCCAGCTGTATATCTCTACCCCACGTCAATTCAGTGAGGCGGTGGATGTGATGTGCGGGTGCCTGGAGGCTGTGAGGATCTGGATGGGAGTCAACAGTCTTAGACTTAACCCAGACAAGACTGAGTGGCTGTGGGTATTGCCTCCTAAAGACTATGTTGATTGTCCATCCTTGATTCTGGGGGGGGGAGAAATTGTCCCCCTCAGAACGGGCTCACAATCTGGATGTCCTCCTAGACTCACAGCTAAGATTAGAGCAACATCTGTCAGCTGAGGCTAGGGGGACCTTTGCACAAGTTCACCTGGTGCACCAATTGCGACCCTACTTGGATCAGGAGGCTCTCCTCACAGTCATTCATGCCCTTGTCAGATTATTGCAATGCACTCTACATGGGGCTACCCTTGAAAAGTGTTCAAAGACTACAGTTGGTCCAGAATGCAGCCGCACGAGCTGTCATGGGTGCACCTAGGTACACCCAAATTACACCAATTCTCCGTGAGCTGCACTGGCTCCCTATTGGTTTCCGGTCACAATTCAAGGTGTTGGTTATTACCTTTAAAGCCCTACATGGCTCAGGGATGGGTTATCTTCGAGACTGCCTTCTACCGCATAGCTCCCAGTGACCGGTAAGGTCCCACAGAGTTGGTCTCCTCCGTGTCCCGTCAGCTAAACAGTGCCAGCTGGTGGGCCCGCAGGGGAGGGCCTTCTCTGTGGCTGCCCCAGCTCTCTGGAACCAGTTACCTCCTGAGATCCGGACTATGCCCACCGTATTGGCCTTCCGAAAAGCGGTGAAGACCTGGCTTTTCCGGCAGGCCTGGGGCCATTGATCTTGCTGTTGTGATCTGGCGAGATCCAGCCATGAATGGTGTGAATGGGTTTTAATTGTTTTTAATGTTTTAATGTTTAATGTTTTTATATATGGTTTTTACATGCATTGTAAGCCGCCTTGAGTCTTCGGAGAAAGGCGGCATACAAGTTGAACAAATAAATAAATTAAATAAATAAATAAAAACCCTAACTGGGCATCCGATGGCTAATCAATTCACCACAGAAACACTTCGGTGCTTCCAACACGGAAATAGTAGTAGTGCTCCAACTACAAAAGAATGGCCCTTATTTAACAGGAGGGGGCTCCAGGTCAACACTGATTTCCAGCAGCTACCTAGACTAGTCTTTATGGTTTTCTTGGAAGCATTGTTGTCTTGGGCCTTCTCCCTAGGGCTAAAAGAAATGATTGGTCTAAAATCACTCAGCTGATCTTGGCCTGATGCCTTAACCACTACACCAAATTATTATTGTTGTTGTTGTTGTTGTTATTGTTATCAGTGGTAGTAGTAGTAGCAGTAGTATATTAATAATAATAATATTAATACTTATTATAAAATAAAAGTTGAAATGAAATGGCAAACAAAATTTTAAAAGGCCTTTCCTTAACTAGTAATATAAACAGATAGGCTACCTATGGTTGCAAAACATACATGACTAAGTGATTAATATGACTAGATGACCAACAGAAAATAGATTGCTAATTTCTTGCCACTATTAATCTAGCCCCTACTAATGAGCTGATTACTCAGTCAATGAAAAACCAGCAATTCACTGTGAGAAAAAAGCACAACGGCAAGAGGGTGACTGGGATGATGCCTGAACAGCCATGCAGCCATTACAGAATAGAAAATGCTTTTTCTGAGACTGTTACTGAGATAACATGATTTTGTTAAGAAACAAAAAAGAAAAAAAGATTTCTGTGTGTTGCAAGCGATCCACATTGTCTTATTTTAGAGTAAATTCTCACAATCAGAAAAATATATTGATGATTTCTCACACTGCAAATTGGACATTTTTCTGAAAATGCACTTTATAAGAATTTTGGAAAATGAATATCATATTTTCCACAAATCAACAACAACATGTAAGACTGTGTAAGCAATGAAAATTATAGGGTTTAAGAAAAGTTTCAAATGCAGAACATATTATTTAACATAAATATGTCTAGGACATATTTATTAAGATATAAGCTTAAAATGCAAGAAATTAGAAAGGCTTTGAATGAAAAGCCATCCCAAATTACATTTTGCCCAAAAATTAAGTCTTTCTCCCTCTCCCCCTCTGTCTTTGAGAAAGAGAGAGAATCTCAGAACCATTGCATCTTGGCCACTATACAGTATATCACTGTAAAATCATATCACATAGCTTTCTGAAGTAAAAGATATCAGTGATGCTTATTGCTATGTATTCCAGGAATTTTCTCATTAGTTTGTTAGTGTCCTAGAGAAATTTAATATATAAGCAGTTTGGCTGGACTATGACACACTGGAGTGGATTCAGATGTGCAATTCATTAGACTATATGGTCAAATGTTTCTTCTACTGTTTAAAAAAACTAATATTAAAGACTGAATCAATTTCAGAATAGAAATTCAAAGTGTAGAACCTACATTATGGTCATTGCAAAGTCAATTCAAAAATTCATATAACAATCCTATAAACCAGGGTTCTGGAGGGAGAATCCAGAAGCAGCGCAACGGTCCTGGCTGGGAAAAAGCCGGGCTCCAACAAGCTTGGGAAAATCAAGCCAGACAAACGATCACTGGGGGTCTTCGGACCGAAGCTGGCCTGTAGGGACAGTGAAGAAAGAAAGGCAGCTCAGTGTCTAAAGAGGGACAGGCAAGTCCCTCGGATAGCCCAAGAAACTCTCTCCAAGCCAGTGACAGGGGGGTGGCAATCAGAGTGAATCGCCATGAAGCTGGAGCCTCTGGAGCAAGCGATGTGCAGTAGGAAAGATTTGGACAGAATTTCCCCAGCGTGGAAATTGCAGCTAAATAGAGGTGGAGGGAGATGGCGGATGAAAAGAGAAAGTGAGAATGCAAGCGCACCATAGAAAAACCCGAATAAAGAATTAAAAGTGATTGACAAACAGAAATGTAAATTTGGAACTTGGATTCAATTTGGATTGGATTGGATTGGATTATAAACAGATTGGCGGTATATAAAGGTGAACGAAGATGTGAAAACTGGCTTTTTTCTCTTTTATGACTCGGTAAACACAGATGTGGATTACAAATAAAATGGCAATTTGTGAATTAGTCGAGTGGAACTGTGGCTTATAGAGAGACATCTGCAGGAGAAGGAAGAGCATGACATGGAATTGTTTACTTTGAGAAAACCCCATTGATTTTAAAGTTTTGGTAAGGCAGTCAAACCAGAGCTTGCCCGATTGTTTTAAGCCGTATAACCCTTTGTGTAGCCTCCATGTTTTGCCGAATTCAACTTGGAACCCTGGTGCCCCATTGACATAAATTTCCTCCTCTAATGGTGCATGGAGGTATGCAGTTTGGACATCAAATTGATAGACTTCTTGATTTGAGATAATGGCTGAAGTGAGTGCTGTTTTTACGCTTTCTGGTTTTACTGGGGGGGAGCCAGGGTTCTGGGAAGCAGAATTACAATATTGAAATCTAGATTATACCTGACTTCACTGGGATGTGACAGATATGGATAGTTTTAAAATTTGCTAAATAAATAAAATCACATACTTGTCCCAATTCTCTCTAGTTTTTACCAAATGATTCAGTTCAAGCTACATTATAATTAGAAATAGAGTGAGAAAAAAAATAGTTGTCTAAGCCAAACATTCTCTTAATTTATTTTAGAGGAAAAATACAGCAGAACCAGTTCAATAGTTTTTGACAATAACTATATAGCAAATACTCAGATGACAAGATCACCAAGACAAGTACCGGCTCAGCTGAATATGTTCATCCTACTAATCAATGTCTCTTACCAGGCTGGAATTTGTTTCAGTTCATAATAAAGTACCGTATATACTCGAATATAAGCCGAGTTTTTCAGCCCGTTTTTCAGGCTGAAAAACGCCCCCCTCGGCTTATATTCTAGTCACGGAAAAAAAATGACTTTTTCCCTGCAACCATTTTGGCTCCTGGGGTTGCAGGGAGGTTTGCTGAAGCCAAAATGGGATGGGGGGTGCGGCGCCCCTCCCCCGCACCCCTTTTTGGCTTTAGGGGTGGCAGGGAGGCTTGCAGCTTTTTGGAGCTTCTCCCGCGGCTGCTGATTTTGGGTGGGGGGGAGGAGAGAAAAAGCCTCCTCTTGCCAAAAAAAGGGAAAGAGAGAACCTGAGGCACCCACAGATCCAGTTTTGAGGAGAAATTAAAAAGGGAAAGAGGAAGGTAATCAGACAAAAATATTTCTCCTCCTTCTCGGCAGGATTATTTTCCTCCTGACTTCGCCTATGGTTTGCTCAGCTGCTTAAAGAGACTACATCCCATTTCCCCACATGCCAGCCAGCCGCAGGAGAAGCTCCAAAAAGCTGCAAGCGCTGCCACGGCATGGCTTGCTGCTCCCTCACTCGCTCACCGGCCACGCTGAGCAAGCGAGCCAGCGAGCGAGCAGCCAGCCATCCCAAGGCGGTGCTTGCAGCTTTTTGGAGCTTCTCCCACAGTTCACTGAGTCAGGCAACAGGGAGAACAAGGGGAATTTGGCAGGAAAGTTCAACTGAGAAGAGGGAGAAGGCAGAAGAGCCAACAAGGGTGCTGATGATGACTGTTTTGGATTGTCAATTGTGTGCAAAGGAAGCATTGTTTACTGCTGACCTAATTGAGGAAGGTTCAGGGAACCCGTAAAGAAGATAATTCTCCAGAAAGTAAATTCCCCCCCCAAAAAAAATCAGCAGCCGCGCCGAGCGAGCGAGCGAGCGAGCAGCCAGCCATCCCACGGCGGCGCTTGCAGCTTCTCCCGCAGCTGCTGATTTTGGGGGGGGGATTTACTTTCTGGAGAAGGCCACTCTTTTGAGCACAGGAAAGTCCATATTTTGGACAGAGAGGATCGCTGGTTTGAAAGAAAGGTTAAAGAGGCCATTTATGTCAAAAATGAACAGCCATCTCTTAAAAGAGGGGGAGGGATATGACATCATCTATCTCCAGTTTACAACACAGTCCTTTCAGCAGTTCCAAGAAGGCTCCACACCAATTTGCACCACTCAGGTGACCCTATTGACACAGATAAACTTCCAGGTGACCTTAACTAATGGTTAAGGTCACCTGGTTTTTCTTGCTAAAAGAATGCAAATGACCAGCTGTCTGCAAGGAATATAAATCCTTCCGTTCCTCACCATCCAGTCAGAGCTGAAGAAGTGTCTTGGATGAGAAGTGAAACATCTTCAAAGAAAAACCAAAAAGTCGAGTTGCTTCTTGAAAAAAAGCACCTTTGGGGTTTCCTTTTGGGCCTAATGGAAAAAGACTTGGAGAAAAAATTTGGAACTTTGACACTATATATTTTGACAGCAGCAAGATTATTGTACGCACAAAAATGGAAGGACACTTCAATTCCCACCATGGATAAATGGTTGCAGAAGCTGATGGAGTTGGCAGAAATGACTGATTATTTTGATTAAAGAAAAGAATATAAGTATCTTGTTTCCACATGGAGACCGCTTCTGAACTTTGTGCTTGAAGTGGAAAAGAATGAAACTTTGATTTTGGATTTTATTGATTAGATTAATAGATCCTTATAGAAATGGCTAGTTTATATTACTATGAAAAAACAAAAAGTTATGGTTTGATGTTAATGGTTTATTTTACTGCAATGGAGGGACTCAAAAGTCAACACTTCTTTTTCTTTTTCCCAATCCAACCTCGCTTCTCTTCCCCCCCACCCCTTTCCCCTCGTTGCTTTTCCATTTACTTTTGTATTTTGTATCTTATTTTATCTTATAATTCAATAAAATGCTAAAAGGTGAAGGAATTCTTATGCTTTTTCTAGTAATGTCATCAATCATATTTTTCAGCTAATTAAAGTTTTAAAATATCACAGCCTCAATTATTATTTTTAAATAATTTTTAGCCTCAATTAGTAATTCTAAAGGTATCATACCTTTTTAATAATTTTAAATCAATGCTAAGCTAATAGTATGTAATAATAACATTCATTGGGCCAAATTGAAGGTCAAAATCCCATAAGAAATCAGAATAAAATATAAGTAATTTTAATCTACTGGAAAAGAAGAGAGATAATGTAGTATCTTCTGATTAGTAGAAATCGCTTAAATTGTTAAGCAAAAGTCTCCAAAAATGGCAAGGTTTCAAATGCATTAGAACTCTAAGCTGAATATTAAATAAAGAACTGAATACAAAGGCTGAGCTTAAAGGACAGTTTAAGATTCTTTGGCAGAGAATGAAAGGCTATGCACTTTAATTATATTAATATAATTAAGTTAATTAATGTACAGAGGAAGTATATTTAATTCAAAAACATTTCAGTTTATTAGTAGTCCATTAAATATATAAAAGTGTACAAATATTTTACATTGTATCAAAAATTAAAACAATAAAATGAATATATAATAGCCCAATTATTTTGCTGCGTATCTACCTGTCATTGCAAATAGGATCCTCGTAAAACAAGAACTTATGAGGGAGATCAGTAGGAATAGCCCCTTTATTTATATGTCTATTCTTGTCTGCTCTTTTATTTACAATGCAGTTTATAGTGGCATAATTGGATTTTATATTATCTCTTGGTTTTATTATCATTTTTGGTTGCGTTGTAAACAGGAGTCTTTTGAAGAGTCTGGTAGGATACAAATACTGGAAATAATGAAATAAAATCAGTAAAATATAAAGAAACATGGTGCCTATATTGACTATATCTTATTTAAATAAATTAAAGATATTAAAATGTGTTTTTTTCACAAAGTAGAACAAATTATCTATCAGTGAATGAAAAAGAAAGCTTTTCAGTTGAGATACAGATTAATTGAAAGCTTAAAGACTGGCAGATTTCTTTTTGGAAACTGATCACATACTATTGTCCTGGAATTTGTTCTGAAATTATTCTAATGTTGGAGTGGGAGTTAAAGCAGAAATGAATATACAGCATATGCAATGGTTCAAAGATTGAAAGTACCACCTCTATCCATTCAAAAGTCAATGAGAAAATAAAATTCTCTTGTTTTTAATCAGGATCTGCTGAGAGTTATTCTAGTGATGAGGCAGCAGACAGGTAGGTAGTTAGGAACATAATCTTAAATGGGACAAAAGGAGCCTAGGAAAAATAATTGCCAGGAAACAGGAGGTGGGGTTGGTATGGAATAAATCACTGTAGATCTTTAGATCTTTAGATCTGCACTAAACCAGTAAATCACAAGTACATTCACCAAAGCCAGAACATACAGTCACAGTATAAAGTTATCCCAAGAAGCAATGTACACTACAATTCTCAATACATTGCAGACGCATACCTATGTACTACCTGTAATTTTAGAATACATCTTGATACACATTTTTACCATGTTAAATATAATATCCTATAAATTGTAAAAAGTATTGTTTACAGACAGACAGACAGACAGACAGACAGACAGATAGATATGTTGTATATGTAGAAGAGAACATCTTCATATAAGAAAGTTCCATTAAGAATTTATAGCAATTATACTACATTGCAAATAAATATATTAATAGCACAATATAGACAGACTTGACAAATATTTTCTAAGGGTACAACCTATAAATCTGCAACATCTGTTTGATAGCAGATACATTGAGTGGGTAATGGGAGATGCACAATGTTATATTTAAAGTGACACCACAGGTAACCTCAGAATGCTTTTCCTTATCAGAAATGTAACGTTTTCTATGATTTACATTTTTTAATTAAACAGTATTTCACTTTTTGCTACAGAGGGTGTTTCTGAGGCAACACCTCAATTATAAAATTGTCTCTCAAAGGTGGAATGGTGGCATTTAAATAGGAAATGAAAACCATTTTATCTCCCTGATTTTATAATGTAACATAATTAAAGGTTTACAACTTGAATTTTAGTTAATTTATGACATTTTATTTGTTTTTGTTCTGCTATTTAAACTGCTTTTAGTCTCCTCATTAATGGTATAAAGCAGTTTAACAAATACTTTCATGAAAGTATAGATAACATATGTTTAAGAAACAATCTGATAGCTTAAATTTTACTACAACTGCCTGAATTTGTACACACCTGTTGTTCTTTGATAACAAACCAAGGCTGGAGCATCTTTCAGTAGTTTTGACTCTCTCCTCATCAACGCACCTTCTGACCCTTCCTGAGAATCCGACCAAGACTAGGATTCATCACAACTATTGCTCCAAACGTGGAGACAGAATGTTTTGTGTGTGTGGAATATCAAAAATTGTCATCAGGCACTGCAGAAATCACCTTGTTCTTGAATGGTTTTACACGTTGGCCTAAGAAACAAACACATGTCAAGTACTAGAATGAACAGAACTGGGATTAATGGCAGAACATTTGCGGAGAAGAAAAAATACATTGTGTCTTTTAAGTGTTTTAAACAAATACCATGTTTTCCTACTAAAACCAAATGACAAAAATATTACTCTTCAAATTCAATATATTAATATAATTATGTTGCAGATCAACAAAAGTGTTTAAAGTCAAATATATCATTTATTTAATTGATTTAGTGATATCCAAGAGATAATGGGTATACAGAAGAGTTACTAAAAACTTTCCATTGGAAATTAAAAATAAATCAATGGATAAATTAAAAAAAACATTGAGTTTTGAGTAAAGGTAATTTATCATTAGTCAGATATCCAATTTAGTAATTCAGAAAACATTCAGTTTGCTTCAGACAAGAGACTAGAAATCTGAAATCCTATGTTTATAATTGATTATTATTAACACATAACTAATATTATGGTGTTAAGCTTTCAGACAGAATGGTTGTGGTCTACTTTTCTTTTATTCTGATGGTTCATCAGCAGCTGTGGCTGGCATCATCCAAAACAGAGTAAGTTACATTGAGGTGTACTTCTCAGCACTCACAATAAATATGTGGTACTTTATTATTTGATTTAAAAAATCATAAGACATTTCTAAAGAAAAGCCTATCTGCCCTATCTGCAAACAGTAGCCTTTTCATATTTGGAATATGATTCTTACTTTAAAAAAATGTCACCTGAAAAAATTAGCAATCACAGACACCTCTTCTAAGCTTACATGTATTGCCAAATTTAATGTGAAGAAGAATAAATATTTTCCAACTGATTTCTGATACTACACTCTTTCTGTAATACATTACAGGGAACTTTCATGCCTGTTCTTTACTAATGATCTGTTTTTACCAAGCAATCCCTGATCTGCCAAGAAATATAATTCTTATTCTTATTTGCATCATGTATTATACCTGAATGGCATAGTGCAAGATGCAGTGTTGAATCACTGTCCTTTTTTAGGACAGCTAATCACCAGGAGAAATGATGAATCCTGCCTAATATCTTGTGTGTATAATTCCAATTAATTTAGGCAGAGCACTTGACTCATGCTCCAAATATCAGGTGAAGGATTTGTCCTCTATCACTGAGTCATTACTTTCTTTTGCTACCCTGGGGCGGTATAATTGTTGTGCTTAAGTAATACAAGATATCTATGCATAATCTACAAGCAAAATAATAGACTCAAGCTCTATTGAGCAGCTGAATTTACACAAGCTCCATCTGAACAAAATTTTATCATCCAATGGTAGTACAGATGGGGATTCATTTCACTCTTTAAAGCTACTATCTCCTGGTTCCATGTTTAACTGGAAATTTCCATTTTTGTTTATTGGGGGGGAAATTAGCAAAGAGAAGAACTTTTTACATTCCTTCTATTCTACAACAGTATTTTTCTTATTTCTTAGCTCCTTGCAAGACAGAAATGTTCCCTTTCTTTGTTTAAGTCTTTTTTATAATACTGGTAGTCCTTGAAGTATGACCATAATTGAGCCCAAAATGTATGTTGCTAAGTGAAACTTTTGTTAAGTGAGTTTTGCACCATTTGACAACCTGTCTTGCCACGGTTGTTAAGTGAATCATTGCAGTTATTAAGTTAGTAACATGATTGTTTAGTGAATCTGGCTTTCCCATTGACTTTGCTTGTCAGAAAGTCACAAAACATGATCACATGACCCCAGGACATTGCAACCATCATAAATATAAACCAGTTGCCAAGCATCTGAATTTTGATCATGTGATCATTGGGATGCTGCAACGGTCGTGTGAAAAATGGTGGTAAGTCACTTTTTTCAGTGTCATTGTAACTTTGAACAGTCACTAAATGAACTGTTGTAAGTCAAGGACTACCTGTAGAGACAGGTATTGTAAATGCAATGAAGTGGTCCGTTATAAAATCCCAACTTTTATCCTGAAATTCAAAATCACAGCCTTTACCACAAGAGTAATGAGAAAGAATTAAAGAAGATATCTGAGATACCTCTGCTTGCTACTTCCAACATTTGCTATAGAAATACTACTGTCTCTTTCAAGACAATGATAGCATATACTCCTTCTTATTAGAGGATTTTTCTGAAATGACACTGTTTCAACACCTATGCTCCATTGCATTTGCTGCTGTTTGCTTTTCAAAAATATTCCTCTTTGGAATAAAAATTGCGTGGCTGATATCACTGAGGGTGAGGAACCTATAACTATGAGAATTACATGCAACATTCTATTATTACAGTTGTAATTTTTCATCACTTCATATCAAAATATTGGAGTTGAGTTGGTTGCTCCAAAATACTATTCAAATACAGAGATATACACAATTAAAAACCAGTTTCTTTTTAATGACAAATAGATTGGATAAGGGTGAACAGTGTCAGTTTCAGCTCTAACAGGTACCTCATGTTACACTAACATGATTGTGTTGTCTGAATTATAGATGAATTCACACCCAATACCCATTAAGTAAAAAGATTGCAGTGAAATCAACAGCAAAGTAAATTATGTGATTTACTTGCACACAATGGTTAAAACAGGTTCGCAGAACTGAAAACTCAATTTAAAATAAAACAGCCTGTAGAATGAGGACGAAAACTGAGCAAGGAGAATAACAGGTAGGGAAGTAAAATTAGATCTACAAGTAAGTTCCAGAGAGATACAGCACAGGCAATTGCAACAATACATGAAACTTCTAGAAGTAGAATGAGGTAATCGAAGTAATGCATTGGAATGAAAAAAGACTGAATTAAGGATTGGATGAAAAAGATAAGAAATCTGAAGATACACCTGCGCCAAAGACATGAAAGATTTCCCAAAGTAATATAATTACATTGCTTGTCTTTCCATGCTCCATGGAAATACACGACTGCTACAAACTAATATGACTTCTTTTTTACTGTCTGTTCCTTCATCACATCCATTCCTATCATAAAATGCTTATTAAAGAATGATGGACAATCAAATTGCTGAAAAGAAATACTCAGATTTCAGTCAATCTCAGTGTGCAGTTCTAAACCTATGAATGCACCTAGTGATTTCCAGACTAGAGATAACTATTATATAAAATATAATTTAGTTGCCTTCCACATCAAGAGAATGTCCAAGCAGAAGCACAGAAGAAGAAAACCTCAAGGGTTTACACTCTGGAATGCAGCCCTAGGTTTTGATTTCATTGTACTGCAGAAGGGAAATAATCTCTTGTCTATAAGGCCTTGTTCTTGTCTACAATAAAGATTAAGATTAGAACAAATGAAGGCTTAAGACATATTTTTGGTTTTATTAAGAATTACATAAGAATTTATGTATTTTTACTGTTCTCTGCCTAAAGACAGTAATATAAGTTTGATTTGATTTATATAGATCAATGTGTATCTGAGAGTTTTTGGCCAAAATAAGCAAATTGTTGAATAAAGTATTGTGGCTAGAAAGCTAAATTGTGATGTCATGTCCTGGCATGATGCTTCCCATTGCTATGTCGAGAGACAAGTTGCCTACAGACCCAGGATTAAACTGCAACTACAGATAGTCTTACAACCTGCTAAAAGTTGATCAAGTTGTTAATGTCTTTGTCCAGTTTCAGAAACTATAGGTGATCATGTAGCTGTTGATGGAAAAGCTACTGTTAATAGCTTTTCAACATTAATACTAGCCTCTTTGTCTTAGAATAGAGCTTCCCAAACTTTTTTTGCTTCACAGCAAGGATATAATGACACAAATGGAAGTCACAAAACCTGTTGTAGCTTCACAAATGGACACTGCAATCATTTTAAATATTCCAAGATCCAGGAACTGTGAGTTCACTGCAGTGCCCTGTGGCACTGCAACAGTTTGGGAACCACAACCTTAGAAATATGACAGAATCCAAGCAAATTTTTGCCTCTCTCACTCTATATAAACATTACATTTCCCTGAGACCAGATTATTTCCTTGATGAGCAAACACACGTTTTATAAGTAGCACATAATCAGGGGAGATGTAAAATGAGGAACTTTCTTTCTGATTCAGAACAGCCTACATCTGCACAGTTACAATTAGAGACCTAACTTAAACATTCCAGTCAAACAAGTGACTGCCCATTGTGAAATCTATCACTTTCCACAAAGCAATTATTCATTTCTGAAGAATGCTATTGAGTTTCAACTGTTACCCCAGGATGTGGTATGGAATAAAAGAGGCTTTGCTGACTTAATTTGAAAAGGTATCCCAGAGACCATGGCAGATTTCATCCAAGTATGCATAGGTTCTAATATAAGATGTAAGGTAGAAGAAAGACAGAAAAGGAAGGTGCCACTATGTTCTACTTTTTTCTTTCTGAATGCCCCTCCATAACCACAGATTTTAGCAGTTGCATCTATGGAACTGGAATTTAGCAGAGCTCAGTTATGGTAGCGCTCAAGAAAATTTGAGCCATTGTATATAAGATCGAACTCTATATTGTGGGTAACCTGTCATGTCACCATGAATGTCCTGTTAAAATTCCCCTCTCTGAAGCATTAGAAATATATACTTGTGAAACTCTTTCCTAATGGATGTAATCTATGCTCAGGAAGAACAGAATCTATATATTTCAAACTCGGAGATCACCTTGGGTTGGGGCCAGGGGTGGGTTCTAAATTTTTTTACTACCGGTTCTGTGGGCGTGGCTTATTTTGTGGGCGTGGTTTGGAGGTCATGTGACTGGGTGGGCATGGCTAGCTGGTCATGTGACCAGGTGGCCATGGCTATGTGTATAGGGACTATTCAGAGGGTTGAAAAAAGTCATTTCTGACAAGTCCTCGCACTTTTGACTGGTCCTCACACTTATGACCATCCTCACATTTATGCCCATGCAGCATTCTTAACAACCATGTCACTCATTTAACAACTGCTTCTCTTCACCATGGTGACAAGATAGGGCAAAAAACGTAAAATGTGAGGACAGTCGTAAGTTCGAGGACTGGTCAAAAGTGCGAGGACCAGTCAAAAATATTTTTTTCAGCCCTCTGAGTAGTCCATATGCACAAAAGGATTACCCAGAGGGCTGAAAAAAGTGATTTCTGACCAGTCCTCGCACTTATGACTGGTCATCATTTATGCCCATTGTAGCATTCTTAACAACCGTGTCATTCATTTCACAACTGCTTCTCTTCACCATGGTGACAAGATAGGGCCAAAACGTAAAATGTGAGGACAGTCGTAAGTTCGAGGACTGGTCACAAGTGCGAGGACCAGTCAAAAAAACCTTTTTCAGCCCTCTGAGTAATCCATATGCACAAAAGGATACAGCAATAGAGAGGGATGAAGGAAGAAGAAGAGAGATGGAAGGAGGAAGGAGGGAGGTGGTAGGTTTGAGGAGAAAGATTGCTGTACAATAAAAAAGATGAAAGGGAAGAAAAGCAACCCCAAACAAATATAAAGATATTAAGATAAAGAATGAATTATTAAACTTTAAAGAATAAAAGAGAACAAATATGAATAAATAGCAATAATTAGAAACACGCATACAAACATACAATGTATTTTCTTTGAACAGAGTATTTGGCCGGTTCACAAATTTAAACAGTGTTTAGTCATTTCAATTAAATTTACAATTTCTATATTTCCTTTTTGCCATATTTATTCCTCATCTATTTTTTTAAAAAAGCAATATTACCCTTCATCCTCATCTCTAATCTTAATCAAATTCAATTTTTCACTTCTATTCTATATTATACCCCTTCCCATTGTCATCTATTTTTATATCCATCCTCAATTGGTTAATTATGTAATATTACAGTTGTTTAATACAAATTCAACATTTTAATATAAATCAATTAGTTATATAACTATCTTTTTTGTATATTAATCAATATGAAGATGAATATTCCAATTATTTCCATGCAATCCAATTTCTTACAAATCAATTAATTATATTTACCAATAATAATAAACCAAATAATTTCCGCCATATATTCCTCCAAACCACAACTTAACCATTTCTGCTTTCAACACAATGTACAATTAATAGTATCTCAATTATTACAATTCCCTAGTTAAATAGAGCTTTTTTTCTTTCGTGTTTTAAAATCTTGAACTCTCCTCTTTTGCCCTAAATTTCCCATTGTTTGCACCTACCTTTTTTGGTGAGGAAAAAGAAAAAGAAATCTCTCTCTGCCTCATTTTGTCACGTTGCAGCAAAGAGCCTGCTTTACTTTCAGTTTTGTTTTTTCAGTATAGCTAGGGGAAAAAAAATCTGCTCCAGCACACTAGCAACAAGCAGCAAGCAGCAGAGCCCTGCGTAAAACAGCTGAGGGCAAATCAGCTGAGAGTCGGGCAGCCGATCTAATCAACTTGTGCTAATTAACCTATGCTGAAGCTGAAAGGGTCTGTTTTTTCTTGCTGTTTGCTTGCAAGGAGGTAACTGCTGCAAGGCACAGGCCAAAGGGTAGGGGCCACCGTCCTTGCCACTTAGCCCCCGCGTTGCCCCCTTTTGCCTCTAGTGCCCCCCTGCCGCCCCCCTTGCCTCTTACCGCCCACTTTGGCACTGGCTTAACTACTTAACTATTTAACAACCGGTTCTACCAAAGTAGAATCTCACCACTGGGTCTACCCATTTATTTTTGCAGGCACTAGTCTACTCATTTGTTTTCTTTTAACACTGATCAGCTGTAGGGCAGCCCTTTGAAGCCACGCGGCAGCTGCTATTATTTATTGGCAATAAATAGTGGTACGGAGGGGCGGGGCAA
Organism: Ptyas mucosa; assembly: GCA_012654045.1. NCBI lineage: Eukaryota > Metazoa > Chordata > Lepidosauria > Squamata > Colubridae > Ptyas > Ptyas mucosa. The sequence goes on along the minus strand of WNWU01013802.1, from coordinate 25,782,718 downwards.
GGGGCGGGGTGAGCCAGCAATTTAACAAACGGTTCAGCCGAACTGCCTAGAACCGGCAGAATCCCACCACTGACTGTGATGTAAAATACATCCTCCTACATCAAGGCAATGTCCACAAAAGCATGTGTACATATAAACTTTGGAGCATAATCCTAGAGTTTGATTTCGTTGTATTGTAGAGGCCAAATGATCTGTTGTGTATAAGGCTTTATTCATGACTGCAATAAAACTTCTAATCTAGTACAATTTTATCTAAGAATCTTGTGTTAAGTCAAATAAGGAGTTAAGTATCTGGAAAGCTGAAATTAATTAATATATCCTAATGTGAAGTTCAACCATCAGAAAAGATGATGCATCTTTATCTTTTGACTTATATTTAATTTGAAATGAACTGTTTTGCTACTTGGTTCAATACTTTAAGCAAATAAAATATAAAACAATCCTAATCCCAAATTTCTTGCCTCATAATCTTTCCCTGGATTGTGTTTTAATTCTTGTTTTATGTAAGTTTTTTGAAGTTTTTTGGTTTTATCTTAATCACCTAAAGTCATTCACATGTTTTAAATAAATAACACTGAGGAGTTCTAAGTCATTGCTGTAAGTCAGGGGTGTCAAACTGGCAACCCGCGGGCCAGATGTGTCATGCGTAGGCCACATCCATCCCAGCTCTACGAAGGGGAAAATGTCGTGAATTGTCACATGTCACACGTGGCAACGTGACAAGACGAGTTTGACACCCATGCTGTAAGTAGAAAAAATGTTGGTAATTTACATATATGATACAGATAGCAGATAAATTTTGAACAGATGGCAGCCAGAAATGGGAAGTGGTACTGCATTTGAGGGCTATTACCCTATTTGTTATTCGCTGTTACCCTATTTCTGAAGCTTAGAATACTCAAGAAGAGAAATATTTGAAGATGGTTTGTCATTAATGAATGTGTTGTGGCCTGTCGGCTGCTGGCTCCTCCAGCAGCCGAATCAGAGGAAGAGGAGACGTGGGAGTCAGGATCAGCATCAAGGCAACCTGAGAGCTCCTAGTGGGAAGAGGGAATGGAGCTGGCAGAGAAAGAGAGAGACAGAGGCAGAGCTTGGGTCAGCCATCAGTCCTCAGATGGAGAGTCAACAGCCCCCAGGTCTGGAGGTGGCTGATGAGAAAAAGGAGGAATAGCTGGGTCCAGTGCCTGACACATGGGTGCACAGAAGGCAGAGGAGAGGAGAGAGGTGGAAATCCCTGGGCCAATCCTTGGGAAGGAAGAGCCACCGCTGCTAGCGAAGCCCCACCCTAGCTCTGGGGATAAAAGGCAGTGGGGGGAGAGATGAATAGATGGAACACAACTATTCATCTTCCAGCCGGACGGACTTGTTAGCCTGCAGTGAGAGAGAAACTCTTTGCCGGGGCTGCTGGCGTTCCTAATAAAGGAATCTTTAAGTTAACTTCAGAGGGTTTGTTGTGTTTGGGGAACTAGGTCAGAACAGAATGGGTATATACACATTTTGAAAAGAAGTGATAGGTTTAAAAAAGCAAGTGCACTTATGTACAAGTGTAGATTTAATTCCAGACTGAATGAAAAAATCCTATAAAAATCAAGTAAACCCTATAACAAGATCAATTAAATGTTACTAAACAGTGAGTAAGCTATCATTGTTTTTTAAATTTTTTCATGTATTTTTATTTAATCTCCATTCCCACCCCACTCCAGGGGAAGGATACTGCAAAATCCCCATTTCTTCCTGATCAGCTGCGACTTGAGAGGCAGAGAATAGATGTGGGCGGGAACAGGCAGAATTTTTACTACCAGTTCTCTGAACTACTCAAAATTTCCACTACCGGTTTTCCAGAACTGGTCAGAACCTGCTGAAACCCACCTCTGGTTCTCAAGCTATTCAGTTTATAAGGGATGACTGGTAAATATTTATTGTTTTCTACCTCTAAGGAAATAGAAATCAATTGTAAACTTCAAAGATACATTTCTCCTCTAGATTTCTTATTATTATAAAAGTTTTTATTGGTTAAAAATAAACAATATTATCGCTTACAATATGTGGAATTTTCATTATCCTTTTACAAAGATAATATATATTTTCTTTTTTTCACATACAGCAGATCTTCCCTTATTAAAATTTCAAATTTAACAACCGGATTTATACAAAAATATCAGTTCAATATCCAGAGTAATATTAAAGTTTACAAAAATAAGAGATATCATAAAAGGCACAACGTAATAGATTCCTCTCACCTCGTCATTTCTTGGTTCTAGATCTCAAGGTTCTAGCCTTAGCACCCCCTTCCTCCCGGACCGCCACGGCCTCACCCGCCCCCATTCCTTGATCATCTGGTACCTCCCCTTCCTTGGTTCCTGTATCTTCACCCTCTAGGAGGGTCTTATGTTGCTCCAGATAAGCCTGAGCCTCCGTCACACTATTAATTTTCTTCCTACTGCCCTCCCTGAAAATCATCAAACCTTCCGGCATCAACCACCTGAAGCCAATTCCCTTAAGGTACAATTTACTTGATAAAAAATAATAATTTCTTCTTAATTCTCGTACCTGTCTAGGGATCTGCTTCAGAATGGTGACCTCCTTGCCCCTGTATATCAGCGCCCCCGATCTTTGAGTTCTCAGTATTTCATCTCTCGTTTCCCTTCTCACAAATTTAATGTGGACCTCTCTTGGGACACTATGTAAAATTGCATATTGTGAGTTTACTCTATAAACTAGATCCATATCCCATCTCATAAAGTCCAAACCTCTTTCAATAAATTCGCCCAACAATTTAACCATCACTTCTCGCAGATCTTCTTGGTCCACCTCTTCCACATTTTGAAACCTGAGAAAATAAGACATTCTATCCAGCTGCAAAGTTAAAATTGCATTTCCTCTCATTTCTTCCCTCTTCTGGATTGCCCGCACCTCCCCCTCCAAACCTCCCACCTTTTTCTTATTCTCCTCTGCCACCTGTTGAACAGCAATTAAATCTTTTTTCATAACTACCATTTCAGATTTTATTTCCAGTTGGCCTTTTTGCAGGTCATCAAGTTTATTAAGCTTCTCATCCAATTTTGCCAATTTTTCCAAAAAATTTTCCATGTCACCTGCAGCTGGTCTTTGTCCTTTAGCCATCTTACAGTAGTAAAGAATGAGAGGTCCTCAGGTAGGCACAAACATCCAGAGAGAGAAGATTCTCTTAAAAAATCAGCGCTATTTCCTCATGATCCACCAGAGGGCGCTCACAGGAGCAACAAGTCCGGCTTGTAGAGTAGGTCAAACAGGAAACCAGAGGTGGGTGATGTCATCAATTGTGTACAAAGAAGCAGGAAATCAGGGACCAGCCATAATTCTCCAACAAAGAGAGGGGCCTCCAGCCTCCCTTCCCAAATTCTGCCTCCACCATTCTCCACAAGAAATCAGCGAGGTAAGAGGTCTCCTTCTTTTTTCCTCCTCTTTCTTCTCAACTATGGCGCCCTTCCCAGCTACAAGGGGGGGGAGAAGCTTCAGCCCCCCCCCCTCTCACCCGCAGGACGCCTCGTCGCTTCACCAGTCAAAGTCTCTCCTTTTCTACTTATTCTCCGGCCTGCATCCCTTCCTCTTCCGATCGCCTCTTTACCTGCTGCCTTACTTTCGATTTACACTGGGTCCTACAGGCACATAGGCACGGAACGGCCTTGGGAATGGCCGTTACGTGCTGCCCCCACTCGCCGGAGCCTCGGGCGCGCCAGCATTGGCCGCCCAGCCCCTGGAGTTGAGGCAGGGGACCCCTGGCGAACCGCCCTTAACGGCGGATACCCCAAAACCAGGGCACCCGGCCCCAAGGGGCCTCCAGGCGGGGGGATTCAGACGCTGGGGCAAAAGCTTACCCAAACAACGTCTGCTGCCATCCGGAACCGAAAGTGATCTCCTCTCCTCTAGATTTCTTAAGCTGATCAAACAAGCTGAAATAATAATCATATTGATGGCAAAATAAATTATAATGACTGTGAATTTATTATTTAACAACTAATTATGGGGAAACGGGATATTTTTGATAAAAGACTTCACAGAAATTTAAATCTTTATGCAAAATGTTCTTCAAGCCCCTTGGTCATGCCTGCTTGGGGCGAAAGGATACAATGTTCTTGATAATACATACATTTATATTAAGAATTGAAATTTAAAATAAGTTGTGAACGTAAGTCTTAATATAGTTTATATATATATATATATATGAATATATTGGCATAAGCATAAGATCTGAGGAAAAAAATCAAATGTAATATTTTATTTTATGCCTTTAAAATAGCATTTACTACTGGTGACTGCCCATACTATTCCCTGAAGTTTTCATGGCAAGATTTAAGAAATGATTTGTTCCTATCTTCTTCCTACAGCTGAAAAAGAGTAATTGGTCTAAAGTCACCCAGCTGTGTCTCCTGATTTCTAGCCTTATGTCTTAATTACTCCATTAAACTAGTTCTCTAATATTATTTATATATCTATATATATCTATATATATCCTGAACAAGCAGTTTACTGTAATGTTAATGTAGAAGACAGATAACTAGAAAACTGGTCTATAGAAGTCTATAGAATGCCTAGAAATCAGGTTCTCTTGAAGATTAGGCAGTTTTCTATTCTGGAAAACTCAAGAGCTAGGTGTTTAATAAGCCTCTATCAGTTCTAAATTAGTTGTATATAACTCCTTTGTTTCTGCTGTATAATATTATTCTCAAACGGCTGTCACAGATTCTGTCTGCATTTGACTTCCTCTTTCAGATGTATTACATAGCACCTGCTCTGGTTTTTGAATCCCATTGCACTCGGTATTAAAAAAAACCAAAAAACTGTTCAATCTTATCTGCAAAAGCTTGCATTTTCTGACATCATTGTACAAAGTAAATCATTTTGTAATCTTTCCATTGCTTTTTCTACAGATTGCCCCACAAACTCAGCAATTGCTGTTTCAGATTAAACCAGCTGAGAACAGCATCTGGAATGATATTTCATTACTTTTTTTTCATATGCTGATGACTCTTGTCTAACAGAGACTTAATTTCAACTTTCTTCCATTTTGATTTATTCCAGATGTGTTGGGACTGCAACATCCAGAATGTATAGTCTGGGGAAAGCTGTAATCAATCAGTAATGTTGGTATACATACATATACTAATTTTCTGAGATAAATGAAGCACAATAAATCATAATATGTGCTATATTCCTATTTCTGAGAGAAGAAAAAGAAAGCAGGCCTCAAAAAGGAGGAAAAACTGTAATCATATTTCTAGTATTTTTATCAGCACTGATAGCAGTACCTGTCCTACTTTGTAGTTGCAGTGTATAAAGAGACATCTTTGACATTGGTATCAACCTTAGTTTCAAGATAAATAAGATTTCTAGATACAGAGTCTTGCCATTCATTTTTGTCTTAAGTAGAATAGCTTATTAAACAGGAGTAGTCCTAATAGAGCAAAGATGTATAGTGAATGCTATAGTCATGAACCCCAAATGATTGCATTATTGCATGAATTATAAGTCATTATAATGGCTGGTGGGGGAGTGTATTAATTCAGAATCATTTGGGGAATCATTAAAGCCTTCAAGTTTCATTTCAGACACAGAGCATACATTGCAGAGCAACATGATTTCATTGTTTACTCTTTCACCTACTGGAAACCAGGTATCTGGTGTCACATTATCATAATAATATCAAAAACTTTTGGAATGCATGAGCAGAAGAAGGTGAATAGATGCCATTTAAAGGTGAATAGATGCTACTAAAAAGATGCCTCTTTAGTACAAAAAGAGCTTCAGTATTTTCTCTATTTCTCCAGCCCCTACCCAAACTACAATGACTTTTGAAAACATGTTGTGCTGTGACATCTGATGGTGACCATGTGGTTGTTCAAAGATTTCTTATCCCCGCCTCATATGGTAGGCACAGAAGGAAGAGGAAATTATAATAATAAAAGAAAGCACCTTTACTCTCTGTGTTTTGAGATCTTTTTCCCCAAGCAAGAAGACCATTGTTCAATGAACCATCCCCCCTTTGCACAGAAACATTCCTAGATGTAATAATTTACATACTGGACTATAAAAGCCAGACGTTTCTGAGTGTTCATCTTTAAATTTAAGGAAGCTGCTGCAAAGCAGGTCATAAAATATTGGCCTGAGCATGTGATTCATCTAAGTAACATTCTATGAATTAAGAATGAGTTTTCTTCCTGAGAGTTCATATGAACTCTCTCATAAGCAATGATAATATAAAGTATGACTATACTGGAAAATGAAACAACATATATTGATTTTCTTGTGGGATTTTTCATACTAATGTCATTTCCATCGTGATATGTATTAATTAAAAATTTCCTAATGGACTTAGCAAGTAATGATAAGCTGCTTCTCGCAAGTACAAACAAATCCCTTTTCTAACAGGGTAGGAACAGACTTTTATTCATGTGGTTTGTTTGTACTTGCAAGTAACCAACTTATCACTACATATTAAGGCTGGGTCACAACACATAGAACAAGGGGAGACAGAAAGTAGATTCTATGAGATGTTGCTACATGGCAAGTCCATTCATTAGGAAATTTTTAATTAATACATAATCAAAACGTAATCAAACGTAATTAGTTCCAACAGACCTGGCCAAAAAATCCGAATTACTTGCTGTATCCTAAAAGCGAACAGTTGTCTGTGACAACCGGCCACTCCCAAACACCTACTATTTATTTCCCAGCCAGGGAGCGGGTGGCTAGTGTCCACGTCTGCTTTTCTTTGAGACCCAGCTTATTGTTTTCCTTTGCTCTCCTCTCTTTTCCTCTCTGTGCATACATGTATCTGGGATGGGCCCCATCTGTTCTTTCCCCTCACTCAGCTCAGGCCCCAAAGACAGCTGCCTCTCCACCTGGGGGAGGACGGAAGGCCCCGGTTCTGCCTGCCTCTGATGCTACTTCCTCATCAGAGCCTTCCAAAGGCTCCAAAGCTGGCCCAAGCTCTCCCTCCACCTCCTCCTCATCTAACTCTGCAGCTAGCTCTGCTGGCAGCCGACGGGCCATAACACTAAGCTTATTTGGAGAAGAACAATCTAAGAGTTAGATCCATTAATTTCAATATGACTTATTTTCTAGATATGTATATTGGACAAAAGCAAATAAGATTAAGCAATATATATATATATATTAGGATAAATCAAAAATAACATTAATTAAGGAGTGAATCAGAGATTTCCATGATAAAAGTGACTTGCCTTTTAAGAAAGTTCTTTCTTCTGTTTTAATCATGAAATCAATCTAAACAAAGGCTAAAACTTAGAAGACACATTTTATTTATTGAATGAATAACTTAAATTTTTGAAATTATGATAATCAGTATAAATGTGCTTGATAAACAAATAATCCATTTTTATGGATACACAAAATATTTAACTCAATATATGAATTTGACTACAAGTCCACTAAGAGTGAATATTAAATTTCAAGGCATGCAGATCAATTATAAATAATTATCATGATAACAGTTAAATCAAAATAACTGTTAGATCTAAATACAGTCATACTTAGAATAAACCTATCATAGTAAAATATTCATAAATAACTTACCATATTGCCTTTGATAGACATCCAAGCCAATTATTTTTTTCTCTGTTATACTTATTCTATATCTAAGAATTATTCATTTGTATTGAGTTCAGAATTTTCTTTACAAAATCTGGCAACTATATTTCATGGCAAATTCCTACTTACCCTTGTTGTTTTCACTTTATTCCCAGATGAACAGCTCCATCCTTTTCGATCTGGGAGAACTTTGCATTCCTCTCCTTCAAGACATGGTTGCATATGGCACCACCATTTTTGTTCTACAATTGAGGCTAAAGAAGAGGAAGAGAAAAGCCTATTGTTTTTAATTAAATCTTTTTTGCCCTTATATCACAGAAATATAATCAGGATGAATATACAATATACATGGTAAGAAATAGTAATAGTATACTTAAGTACTGTTAAATTTATATCCTACAGACATTGTAGATGGACATTGGACTAAAACAGTATTTGATCTCATCCAACATGTTTTTTTTAAGTTTATAAGACATATGTGTGCATTGTATGAGTAAATAATTCTTGGTTGGAATTGCTCTACCTTCTGATGTTTGCTATTTGTATCAGAACAAAACAAAAGGTAGTCTGATGTCCAAATAAACAAAATAAACTTAACACAGCTTCCTAGCATAAAGGCTATATGGCCATTCATTTTTCATAAGGGCTTTATTTCATTGTCAGACTTCATCGTTCATTTCAAAATTTCCAGTTACCTTTCATTTTAAGTACTTTCACCATACTCCCAAGCCTTCTTATCAATATATATTGTTCAATGATTGTTTTCATTTAAAAGAATCAATCTTAGGAGAGCTACAACTCAAAAAGAAAGAACAAAGCACCAAAGATATCGCACCATCAACACAAGAAGGAGCTGCTCGAGTGGTACCTGCTACCTGCCCAGGAAAGCAGGAGCACTTGACTGTCTGTGATCTTTCTTCTATTTTGTTCTTATTACAACATCGGTGGAGAGCCACCACTTCACAAGTTCCAGTTTTAACATGATGAGCTGTAAAAAGAAGATGTTGAGAGAAGTAACGATTCAACATAATTAAGAAGAACATACAAACTGGAAGTTACCAGTATTGCAAAGCATTAGAAATACTAATGAATAGGTCTTTTTCTTTTCCCTAAACTGAAACGTTTATAACTCTTTAGGGCTCAAAAAAGGAAAGGAAGGCTATTCATTTGACATATGACACTGTATAGCAAACAACAAATTAAAATTAGCAACAAAACATCATCAAGAAACCAAACCACATCAATTTTCTGTTTAGCTATCTTCAAGCTAGAGAAAGATATTGCTCATCTGAAATGTGTAGAATGTTACACAAGAATCCTTACATTTTAATAGCTGTAAAAATACAGTAATTACCTAATTGATAGATCTCTCTAAAACCTGTTGCTTAAAGCCCATTATTCTTCAAACTAGTAGGACTAACTGAGCACATCAGTCAAGCACCTCTGCATTTATCCAGTCCTCTCTACCATTACCAGTTTCCAATTTTTTTCCCTCTCTCTGAGATAATCAGTGAGTATTTTGTGGTCCATGGGTTTCTGCTATCATCTTTGTTATCTTGTTTGGAATTCCTCTATGCATGGTAGTGTCTCTAATTTTCTCAGTGGTTTCAAAAATTTGATGGAAATCCACTTACTACAGGCCAGTTGGGTTCCGGTTTTTCTAATAATATATGTAATTCTCTCTGAAGGCAGAATAACTAATATGATGTTAATTGAATTATCATTAGTAAGTTACAAGTTTACTGCATCAAAGATTCAAGAATACTGTGGCATATATATGTAGCCCTTTAAGATAAACAGACTGCTGTAGTTTAGAAACTTTCAATTTCTCAACAAATATTTATAACAAAATAAAAATAAGTTTTTCTTCAGATTATGTAGCTCTTTCCATTTACCAAAAGAATAAATAAATAAAATCTGTACTACTAGACTAACAAAGAAATACAGAAATTTCTGAATATTAATGGATAAAGAATAATTATTCTTGATAATTTCCATCTGGTAGTCTTATCTTGAAATGGAAGGTTTATATGCAGCAACTGATACTTAACAGAATTGCTTAAGAATAATAGATATAAAGGGTGGCAAAGCAGGCAATCTATGAAACTACATGGAAGAGTCCAAGCGTTTCTATTTTTTGAGGGAGGTTGTCCTGGTTATTAAGATTATACAAGCACACATACATACTTATTACTTAAAATGTTATGTTAAACTTATTTAATGGTCCCATACTATATCTTGTGCATGTTCCCACTTCAAAATACCAGGAAAAGTTCAAATATTGATTTTGAGGGCTGCTTTTGAAGGTTCTTTGAGCTTAGACTGTCTATCTCTGACATAATACAACCAACTTTTATATTTCAGTTTTGTTAGTATTTCTTAATTATACTGTTTAAACTCTCTAAATCAAATACAATTTTTCTTTGAAATACGTAAGAGATTAGACAAAGAAGTTTAAGATAGCAATTGATACATCAGATAACTCATGGGGGTAGATCTGCCTTAAAATTTATACTTCTGTGAAATCAAAAACAACAATGCTAACTTTTATTTAAAAAGAAAAATAGAAAAGATAGTCACCATGAATAAATCACAATCAAATTTACATTTGAATGTTCTGATTGACTATCTGAAAACTTTAAACTGAAACTTATGAAGCATTTCAAGCAAAAGATGACAGAGATAGAGTGAAGATGGATACAATATTTAACTCATGAAAATAAAGGAAGCTTAGATAAGAGAAGAAATAGAATGACATTTGTTACATAAAACTATTTTGGTCTCTGAAATGTTGATCTCATAGTTAGATTTCAGGGATTGACAAAAAAAATCTAACTCAAGTGCAATATCTTAGGTATTTTCCCCTTTTAAGCTTGAACATACCAACCAGATAAGTGATGCAAACCTCTGTATATGGATAATTTTCTTCACTCTCCTCCCCTCTTTAATAGATAAATACATCTATTATTGGGCATTACAGATTACTTACTGCTCAGACCTTTTTCCTTATTCTGTATTTGACCACTTTTCTGTAAGAACCCAGAAACAGATGCCAATGATGGGCTGAGACTAACAACAAGTCAAGAACTGGTCAGGCACAATATGAACTCTATGAACAAGCCCACCTCTGCTCCCCATGAAGCATAAAAATAATCCCTTCCCATCTTCAGTTTTCTCGGAGATTAAACCAGACTGAAAGTTCCTCTGTGAGTTTATTTGCTTTTTAAAAATCATGGTTGACATATGAATTCTTAATTTAAAAATATTATGCATACATGGTTTATACTTTTTGTTCATGTTCCCATATCCCAGGAAAAAAGGAAAAAGAGAAGATGAAATAACATTTGTTTCCTTGATGCAGCATATTCAACAGATTTTTCATGTGAGTGAGGTAATCTGTACTTCAGCAATTAGCTTCCAAAGATTATTTGAAATAATATAGTATAATAGTAGTATTATAATTAAGTATAATAAATATAACACTTAATGTGGTTCATAGAGCAAGTTCTCATACATTGGCTTTTATGGAGTACCCACCACAAGAAGAGTACCTGGTTGAATCCAAGATGCAGTATTTTATTCAGGTTCATGAAGGATAGTAAAGAAACTTCACATTTCCTCCCCCAAATAAACCCAAAATGCTTTTATAGCCCTTAGAAACTGTTAATGAATAGTCAACTTGCCAAATCTATTGCATTATGCCAGGAATAAATCTCATTCATCATCCTGTCTCCACACCACCAGTTATTGCCATCTGTACAGGAAGACTTTTGTCTCTTTGGCAAACAATCAAGGAAAACTACTTTGTAATTGTATTATCAGGATAGAAAGTTCCTAATGGCCCACAGAAAAGATACAGATATCCCAGGTTGGTCTTCTAAATACAGAAATAAATTTTATGTTAAATTAATTCAGCTAAGTGGAAATAGCTGCATTAACAGAAAACTGGCCTGCATTTATCACAACAAATTCAGATTCATCATAATCAACTGTACAAAACCAAAATCTATCAATGAGAGCAATAAAGTTTTATTGTACTTTATCTATTGTACTTTATTTATTTAGAGAATGTGTATGGCAAAATAAACAGGCTTGCAATATGGAAAATTCTATGTGAATATGGAGTTGGAGATTGATTGCTAATAGACTGCTAATAAGAAATATATGTTGGTAGTAAACCTACGTTTGTTGTGTGAGAATAAGCAAAACTATATGCTATGTCCTTAATTAAATAGTTCTTTAGTGTATTTCGGATTAAATATTAAGGAATAGTTGTGGAGTTATTCAAGGTGTGCTGAGTAAATACATATGCTTCTGAATAAAGCTGTACTGTTATCTGAGAATCCAAATGATTTGTAGCAAACGTTAGATACTGTATATTGTATGACACCAGAAAGATTATAGGTCTGAAAAGCAAACTCCAAAATAGATATATTGACAAGGTAAATGGAAAAGTTTATGATGAAAAACTGAAGTAGATGAAGTTGTATAGCGTTATAGAATTATTACTACATATGGAAAATAGATGGAGAAATTTCAAGACACTTAGGATTGGTAGAAAAATAAACAGAAGCATGTAGATTATTGTGCAAAACAAATATTTAGTAAAAGAAGTAAATGTGCTTCTCCTATTTTGTCATGTGGTAAGCAGAGTTGGATTTGTTAAGAGAAAGGTAAAAGTTAAGTGGAAACTGTTGTGATAAGACAAGAAGAGTTGGGATCAAGAATGAATAGATGTTAAATGAATTTGATTGAATTATTGATAAGTACAAAAGAAGTACAGTGAATGATGTTAAATATGGCATGGGACCAGGCTACTCAAATACATTATTTACACTTACAAATTCTAACTGTTTTAGGTAAGCCCTTTTTTTTAGATCTACCTTCATAAAAAACATGTTTTCTTGTTTGGAGCATTCTCCCATAGAATCTCAGGTTATCTTATTTTTATAATTGTTTCAGTAAAATATTTTGATGAATGTAAGAATATTTGTTTCTGAGTTGGATTGTTGGCATCTCTTTGATTAATCCATTTCAAATTAGGTGTTGGATGTTTTTAAAAATCTTTAAAATTCATTTTGTTATTGTTAGCTTTGTTGGAGAATTTGTACACTAAAAACAACAGCTGATAAAACATTAAAAGTTCAGTACTTGGCTGTAGAAAAATAAAACCTTTAATCAAAAGTAAAACATAGTAAGACCACAGCTTTTAATAACTGTATCAGCCTAAGGCAGCCACCAGGGAAAAAGATTGTACAGATTTCTAATTACCTCACTTCTTGTGAAAACTGGTATTCTGTATTAAATTCAGTTCAGCTTGAGCATTTGTCATAAAATCTTATGTAAACTAATACCTTGCATAAAACCCCCATCAATGTAACTGAGAAAAGGTAAAAAGCCTGGTGAACTGTGGCAGGAAGACTCAGTTAGGTATGCGCTGTGTAAAGCCAGAATCAAAGAAAAGAAAAATGGTTTCCCCAAAGTTCAGAATATCAGATCTCCGACTTCCGGTTTGGCATCTTGGCGAGACAGTCGGGGAATTAGCGGGCTCTGATGAGCTCCGCGAAAACCCAGACTGACGAAATGCTGCTGTTGGGTCTGTGGACCAGAACCATCCTATAGGGACGGGGAAGAAGGAGAGGCCCCTCGGAAAACCATGAGGAACAGGCAAGTTCCTCGAAGGTCAGAGGAAACTCTCTATGACTCGGCAGCACGGGATGGCAGCCATTGCGGCTGCCATGAAGCTGGGGCATATTAAGCATTGAGCAGGAGTGATGAATGGAACAGAGTTTCTGGAAGCTGGGTGAGTGACAGCCAACCCATGGTTTGAAACAACAATAAGGAAAACATCTTTGTAACTTTAAGACCCCTAGTGATGAAACAGCAGCTAATAAGCAGGGGGGAAGAAAAGAAGATTCTGAAGCGTAATTTTAAATGGATAAAAATCCGATGGAAAATTGACTTTTGAATAAAACTATTTGGAAATTTTAAATAACTAGAGAAATTGCCCCAAGAGTGGTTAAAGGATTGGAAAGAAATAAATAGATCCTTTCTTTTTCCTTTCTTTTTCGAATTTCAAGAAAAACAAAGAGAATGGATAATAAGCTTTAAAACAGAAGTGTCATATAAATGAAAGGAAAAAGTAAAAAAGAAGTGAAAAGAGCTGTGTAAATTTAGACTGGACTACAAAACTGCTTTGATATTTTTAAAAGCTAAAAAGAAAAAGAGAAGCTAAATAAGATTGTTGATGCAGATTGAAACAAAATGGGTACTTGTTTGACAATTGGTAATTGTGGATTGCAGAGAGACACCTTCAGGAGTAAAAAGGAATAATTGCAACTTGGTCTTTGTTTTGGAAAATTGTGAACTTTACAGATAAAATGCCGTGAGAACTTTTAGGGAAGGATTTCTTTGTCTGCAAGTGGCTCGACTTTGGAGGGGGTGGAAATACAATGGAATTTTTATAAATTGGAACAATATTAACTTAAAAAGAATAAAATGGCACAGGAAATTAGTGAAATGATTAAATTGAGGTACCTACCCTGGAAAATGGAAATAAGAGAAATAATTACAATGTTATATGGAAGACTAAAACTTGAGGACATAAAAACTGAAATGGAGCATACGCAAGCAGACAAGAAAATGAAGACGGAGATGTGAGACATATAGATTGAAAATAGAGAAGACAAAGACAATATGATTAAATATGAAGAAGCTACTGAACATGTGGATAATAATAATAAAAAGGTGGTTTTTAGAGATTATATTGAGATTAACAATGGGGAAAAAATAAAGATGATTATGCTAGGATTAACAATGAAATAATAAAAGAAAAAGGTTGAAAATATAGGAATAATAAAAAGGAGGTTTTAGAGATTACACTGGGATTAACAGTGAAAAAGATGATTACACTGGGATTAACAGTGGAATGATAAAGGAACAGGTTGGAAAATACTAGGGAATATAGAGTAAAATAGAAGAGTCCAGGACTTTGATTTTTTAAAAAAAATTGATTTATATGCCGCCCTTCTCCAGAGACTCAGGGCGGCTTACAATGTGTTAAGCAATAGCCTTCATACTTTTGTATATTTATACAAAGTCATTTTATTGCCCCCATAATCTGGGTCCTCATTTTACCTACCTTAGAAAGGATGGAACACTGAGTCAACCTTGAGCCTGGTGGGATTTGAACTTGCAGTAATTGCAGGCAGCAGATGTAAGTGGATGTTAATAACTGCCTTAGTCTCCTGAGCCACCAGAGCTCCTGGTTTAATGATTATATTGAGATTAATAATGTTAATTATGTTTTTAAAACTGTTCTTAAATTTTCGTATTTTGTGTGTTTTACCTTTGGCTGTTCACCACCCTGAGTCCTTCGGGAGAAGGGCAGTATATAAATTTAAATAAATAAATAAATAAAAATAATGGTAAAATGAGAGAAAAAGAAAAGAGAGGGGGAACAACGGGACAGATAGGGCAAAATAGGGGAGAGAGAAAGGAAGATAGAAATGAGAGAATAATATGTTATAGATATCTAGAATTGAAATATGGATTGAAGCTAAAATATATGAATAATGGACATAATGAATTAATTTTTATTGAGATGTTGGATGGTACTATTTGAGAAAATAGATGGCTATTTTAGAGATTATACTGGGATTAACAGTGAAAAAAATAAAGATGATTACACTGGGATTAATAGTGAAAAAGATAATTACATTGGGATTAATAGTGGGTAAAATAGGGGATAGAAAAAGGAAGATAGAAATGAGAGAAAAATAAGAGATTACACTGGGATTAACAGTGAAAAAAATAAAGATGATTACACTGAGATTAACAGTGGGAAAAAGGGGATAGAAAAAGGAAGAGAGAAATGAGAGAAGAATAAGTTATAGATACCTAGACTTGAAATATGGATTGAAGCTAAAATATATGAAAATTAGATTATGTAAAAAGAAAATATATCAATGGATATAATGAATAATTTTTTATTGAGATGTTGGATTGTACTATTTGAGAAAATTGATGGCTATAATAATCGCTTCAATACCTATAACAATTGTAATAATTTGAATATCTTCAATAATACATTTATTTAAGCAAAGGAAAAGAAAATTGAAATGATATAGGATTATGATTTACTAAATAAAACTAATTTAAATTGGCTTTTATATAAATGATATTGTTAAATAGACAGAATTTAGGGAAATAATTGTGAATTGTATTATGTTGTATTATTTGAATTAAGAACTTTGTTTAAATGTTAAATTGGTATATTTTCAAGATTAGAGATAAGATTTAAATTTGATGAAATAATAATTAAATAAAATAATAATTATTTATTAATTATTAATAATTAAATTAATTTAAAAATTAATGAATATTATATGAAGTAATAATAAAATGTAAGGAAGTTCTAGAAATGGAAATAAGATTTAGAAATATAAACATGTTTGAATTGTATTTTTAATAGTGAGTATTTGGAGTAAGAATTGTGAAATGTATTATGAGGTATTAATTGAATTAAGATTTAAGGTGGATTAATAGAAGGGTAATTACTTTGATTAAGTTAATATGAGTTAGCTTTGGTAATAGTTGAGATATGTGATAAGTGTTATGGCAAAAATAGAATATATGAAATTCTGTTAAAGATGAACAAAAGGTTGAACAAATTTATGACCGGATCAATGCTCTGTTCTGAAAAGATGTATTGTATGTTTATTTGTGCGTTTTAAAAATGTTTTTTAAAAAATTCCAAAAAAAAAAAAGAAAAGAATATCAGATCTCCAACAAACCTAAGAAGAAAAGCTTGCAAAACAAACTCAAGGCTTCAGATTGAGAGAAGTGCTTAATAAATAAGAAGACATGATGTATATTAACTCAGAATGATTAATAACACTGCTTCAGAGCAGAAGAGTAAACCTAACTCGCAGGTATGAAATAATACTTTCTCTCTTTTTTTTAAAATTGCTTTAACAGTTCAGACTTTTGGTCATAAGCCAAAAGTTAGAATTTGGCAAGAAGATGTACCTCTGAGCAAACCTATACATTAGACTTTTGAAAAGAAAAAATCAGTAAGGGTTCTGACCATTTTTAATGGTGTAAATTTAAGCTTCTTGGCTTTATGAGATAAACAGCACCATTTTATAATTTGTCTATTTCCAATTATTCATTAATGTAGCTTTTTCATTTCTTATTGCATAAATCTGAACAACAAATTATCATAATGCATTTATAAATATAACAGAACTGCACCATTCTGGATTATGATTCTGAAGAATGTTTTTTTTATTACCAAATAATCTGCACTATACTTCAAGTAAAAGTGTAATAGAAAAAAACACTGAAAATTCAAAATGATGAGGTCAAGGTATGGGACATTTTACAGCTTATCTTTTCATCATACTTTTGTCAAGTAAAGTATAACTTTTCAACCATACTGCCTGTGTTTAAGTATATATTCCACTATCAGGATATATCAAAACATCTTTAAAATCATGTGCTAATTTTTAATCACTCATTGACTTTTCAACTGTTTCCAAAATATTGTCTAAATTGTTCATAGGATATGAACAGCTTGCCAATAGAAGGAACACTATTTTTTAAAACATCAGCTTTGTTCAGAATGTCCAAGTTTTTTCATGAGCATAGTTAGGGGAGTTACTATTTTCAGATCTTCAGAAAAAATAGTGCTAATAAGATATTGCTCATCTTGTTAAACAAGCACTTTTAAATCCAGTCTTTCTTGGTATAACTTTCCTTTGTATTAGTGATCCCATGAACTCAAATAACTAAATCTACACTTGATGGATCAATAACACACCTAAGCAAATTCTATGAATTAAGTTGACATGACCAAGAAAAAATGTAACTTAAAAAAAAGTAAAAAATTCAGCTTTCAGTACCATTCCTAATCCAATTCAAGATGACTTTTTAAGAAAGCTCCTAACTCTGTATGAAAACCAAAACTACTTTACAATGGAAAATTAAACTGCATTCATATATCTGCCTTCTTGAAAGGTGTAATACCGATCATACCAGCCTTATAATGCATAATTTACTGTCATACGGTTCATGAGATCAACTTGTCCTCTTCATTGATGTCACCAAAATATGAAAATAATGTTACAATGGTTTGATATGTTCATTTATATCTATTACTGGAAATTTTCCTAGAAATTATTTCCTGGTTATTAGAAATTATTTCCTGGTTCAGAATACAAAATCAGATTCTACAAAAATTACTATTTTGGAGCATGCATATGCAAAAAGTCATTTAGCATAATGTCATGTTTATATTCTAATCCAGGGGTCCTCAAACCTTTTAAACAGGGGGCCAATTCATGGTCCCCCAGACTGTTGGGAGGCCAGACTGGCTGGATGGGCATGGTTAGGTGGTGACTGGGTGGGCATGGCCAATTTAGCAGTCCGTTTTGCCAATTTAGCAGTCCATTAAACAATACACACAAATTAAAATTTAATTTGTTTTGCTCCTGGGGGTGTTTTATTTGCCTTTGTTTGCATGTTGCTCTTTTGGTTGACTTCTTTTTACTAGATAGTTTTTAAGTTGTTTAGGAGTCTAGTGGTCTATTTCAGGAAACTCATCTGCAGCAATTCTTCTCGGCCCCAAGGAGCTTACAATCAACAAGACACTCTCCCTCCCTCCCTCCCCCCTCCCTTCCTCCCCCCTCTCTCTCCCCCTCTCTCCCTCCCTCCCTCTCTCTTTTTCTCTCTCTCTCCTTTCCACTTTTTGAGCCCCTCTGGAGAAATTAAGATTTAAAGTACAACTAAAGTTGAAGAGCAAATGGGGGTGGGGAAGCTTTATGGGTACAAAGATGAGACTGGCTCCTGGGGCATCTTCAATCCTGGCTGTGCCATGGGATACCTCATTGAATTCCATTCCATTCCATTTCCATTCTGTTCCGTTCCGTTCCATTCCATCCTATTCTCATTCCCATTCCCTCTCGATACTATTGCTATTGCAATCCCATCCTATCCTATTCCTATTCCTATTCCTATTCCCATTCCATTCTCTCCTATTTCCATTCCATTCCACTCTATTCGCATTGCAGCGGTCTCAATCCACTTTCAGAATCTAGCTGGCTGTCCCAGAGCTTCCTCTGCACATGCTAAACATGCACAACAGGCTTTCGCAAGGGCTGCGCACACCTGGCAGGCAGGAGAGCGGGAGAAGGATGGGCATCCAAGCAGCCGCAGTGCCACGGGGGCGCCTCCCCAGACCCAAGTAACACTCTGCCAGCCAAAAACGGGATGCACAGAGGTACCCCAAGGCATCCGCACATCCCGTTTTGGCCTTCCTGCCCCCCAGAAGCCTTCTGCCAACCAGATGACCCCATGGATAAAAGACATGCAGGTGAATCACCATCACTGGTGAAGGACGGATGCAACCTTTATCAACTTTCTCTGCAGTGTCCCCTGCTTTATGGAACTGCCTTCTTTGGGAGATTAAAATGGCCCAAGCCAGTTAGTTTTTCATAAGGCCCTAAAAATGAGGACCCAGATTGTGGGGCAATAAGCTGACTTTGTATAAATATACAAAAGTATGAAAGCTATTGCTTAACGCATTGTAAGCCGCCCTGAGTCTCCGGAGAAGGGCGGCATATAAATCAATTTAAACAAAAAACAGGCTATGTTCCTAAGCCGGGGGCACTGAATGTGTCAAGAGCCCCACTTCCTGGCTTTACTGATAAGTGGCCAATATCTCAGCTGCAATGTATATTTATTTTGCATGTTCCTATTTTTTGTTGCTGTTGTTTTAAAATGTTTTAGTGATTTAATTGTAATATATTTCTAAACTGTAAGCTGCCCAGAGTCATTGACTGATTCTATGGGTACTATAAAAATTGAATAAAGAAATAAAAAATTAAACTTGGTACTTGAACATCTGGGATATGTAGTCCTAATATGCTCTGTCTGCCCTCTGCATCCAACAGGCTGCTAGAAGAAGGACATCTCACTTTTTTATCTTTACTATATACTTACACTACAGTTCTGTTTTTAAAGACAAATATTGTATGTTGCTTATCACAAGGCTGTGTTATTATAAAAGCTTTTTTCCCAACTTTAATTTCTTTTCTTTGTCTGGATCACAGCCTTGTACTTTCTTAAAATATGCAATTAACTGTAGTTTAAAATAAGCTCCAAAACAAAGTGGTTATTTGAGGGTCAAATAAGAACAAGTGTACTGTTGTTTTTATTATTTTTCCTATACACCACCAGTCAAGTATATGTCACCAGAGTTCACTAGGGTTAAGTGGTCAATAAATTTAAATAAATAAATAAATATCATAACCTGGGTATGGTTGTGAAGAGGAGACAATTATCTCACTTCAGTGACAACTTCCACTGCTATGATTGATTGTTTTCTCCAGCCAGAGGGATTAGCAGCAGTAGATATAAACGGCTGAGTAAGTAAACATGGCTGATATTTTCTGTTCTCCATCCTCATGTCTTAGCATATCTGTCTTTATCCGCAACTATTTAATATAGTATCTTGTAAAACTGATGAGACCCCTAAAATCAAGGCTTTGGTATCTTTTTTCACATAATTAATATTCTGCAATTTATTTGAAAATAGGGCAGGGGCAAAGGGAATAGGAATGGGAAAAAATATTTAGAATTATTCTGATAAGTCTGATAAGTGGTACTTAAAATTTCATAGAAATGAGGAAAAAGAAATCCAATGGTTTAATCTTAGAAGCAAAGTAATGTTCTATCTTTCTAATAATAACTATAAAGAAAAAGAAGGCATATGGAAGAGGGAAAGTTTGGGATATTTAATTGCATTGTTTGCCCCAGAACATCTGCCAAGTATATGAAATAAAGATAACCGAATGTGAAAAGGTATATACGATTAAATCAGCAGGGCACCATAGAAACACTAAGTAATAAGTCCACAGGACAATATAGTATACGTCTGAGGTGACAGCTGTCTCAAAACCCTAAGTTTAGATTCAATCAGATTGTATGAAATGAAATGGAAGCCTTTAATATGCAGTACAAAATAAGCAAGTTTTAAAATATGAACAGGATGAAGTATATCTGCTCTTAGGTTACAGTGGTTTTCCCAGAACATTCTGTCTTGAAGGTTCTATGGCCAAAGGCAGGAGAACAGTAATATAAATGCTAATTCCAAACCCTGAAGAAATTCTTTCAAGATATGCTGGCTGGATTCCCACATTGCACTGAGTCATTGTTTCCTTTACCATAGATTATGGAATAGGACACATCATATTTATACATTGCACTGGAATCCTCAAATCATTGGGTCAGTAGGCATTCTTGGAATTTGAAAAACATAATATGGTATCCCATAAAATGGCCATTAGTCTGAAAATTAATACCAGAGGTCAGAGATCTCATCTTCAATCTAACTTCCTCCATCCCCAATGGTGCTTCCATGTCCATGACTGTTTCAAGCCAAAGGATAAAGAAGTAGAGGATTGCTAACTTGGAAAGAAAGCTTTTGTAATCAGTCCTGATCAGGCCGTGCTGCATTCAGATAGACGACAGAAGCTTTTAGTATGATAAACTTTCTCTGAATACAGTTAAATAATAGCATAAAATAGTAAGATAGCCCACTTTTGTATCTTTGTATAATTGATACAAAGTATATAATTCAATTGTGTAATTAAAAGTCATTTTGCCTGACTTTCTGCTTTTGCAGGAATATAATTATGCTTTGTTGTTCAAGCTCCTGAATTTGCTGTTCAGACCAGATCTTGGTGGCTTAAATCTAGGGAAGACCTATTCTACTGCTTACTGTAAATGTTCTGTGCAGGTTTTCTCCAAGATACATTTATTCATTTATAATGAGATTTAGAAGCCCCAACAGCTTTAACAAGAACAAGAATGAAAACACGAAAAAATAGCAAAAAAATATTGTGTATTCAGACAAACCTATTCTTTCTAACAAAAACATCACTTACAGGGCTTCACAAACACCCTACTTCAAGACCTGGGAACAGCCAGATTTTAAGGGCATCTGAAAAAACATTAGAGCAGGAGGAAGACAGATCTCTCATAGGTATCACACTACAGAGCAGGAACCACAATATATAGATGGGCATTATTTGATTGAAGGGATCCAAAGTTAATCAATTCTTCCCAGTCTTACTGGATGGACAGAAACCATGGGAGATAGGACATCCCACTATATAATTAAGGACTTTATAGGTGATAAGCAGCATTTTACTATCCTTCTTGCTATATCATCTAGACAGCCATAAAGCTTACTTTATAAAATAATATAGCTTGATTGCTAAAATGTTATACCTAAATAAAGCAAACCACATTACAGCTAAATGCTGTATGAATGGAATGGAATTCTGACAATAAGAATGTACTTCAGGTAAAGAAGAAAATTAGAAAGATGTATATAACCTACAAATGTATCGATTACAGGTAGTCATTGACCTACAATATTTCATTTAGTGACCATTCAAAGTTACAAGGGCACTGAAAAAAGTGACTGTTTATTACAATTATAATTATTACAGCATCCCCATGGACATGTGATCAAAATTTGAATGCTTGGCAACTGACTCATATTTATGTCATTTGAAGTGTCCTAGGGTCATGTGATCACTTTTTGCAACTTCTGACAAGCAGTCAGTGGCGAAAGTTAGATTCACTTAACATGTCACTAACCTAACTGTAGTGATTCACTTAACAACTGTGGCAAGAAAGGTTAGGTTGTCTGAAGTGCTCTTTTCTGGAACATTTTTCTTCCTTACAAATAATTCCCAAAAATTAATTAGCTACTTTATAAAGAAGGGAACAGCCCTTAATCAAGGCAAAAGTTGCTCAGAAACCTAAAAACACCTAAAATGTCCTACCTTTACCCTCAGCATTAAAATAGAACAGTGGGTAAAAACTTTGTCTAGAATTTAAGAGGTTGTTCCAAAATTCAGCAGATATGTCGAACAGCATTCTTCAAAATGAAAAAGGTCTTCTGCAGTCACGACATAAGCCTAAAACTGAAAATGAGGCTTGTCAGATCTTTTCTATTCTGCTCTACGGAGTAGAGAGTTGGTCTCTAACAGAAAGCCACTTGAAGAGACTAGAAGCATTTGAAATGTGGATTTACAGACGGCTGTTATGTATAAGATGGGTTGACAAAATCAGAAATGAGGAGGTGATAAGCCACCTGGGAAAGCCAAAGGCAATCATCAAAACCATTAAAAAGCAAAAGTTAAAATATTTTGGACATGTGATGTGACACCCAGAAAAATACGGCATACTTTACTTAATCTTCCAAGGAAAGATTGAAGGCAAATGAGGTCCAGGCAGAAGAAGAACATCATTCAAAATCTAAGGGACTGATTTGGACAAAACTCAGCAGCACTTTTTCGTGTGGCTGCTGATAAAAATAGGATCACCAACATGATCGCCGACGTCTGATGACGGATATGGTACAAGAAGATGTTGATATTTCCTTCATCTAGCTATCTGAAGTCTTTTCTGGAATTAAAAAAAATGCAGAGTCCACTATTTCATTTTTTTACCAATATATTTGAGGTAACAATGAAAATTAAATAATGGAACCTTGCATCTAAAAAAACATCCTCAGCTAGGTAGATAAAATTAGACAGAGGAAAAAATAGTAAGTTTCAAAAATGCCAGGAAGTCAACAGAATTTTGCAAACTACTTCCAAAGTGTTACCAGTCCAAGCATGTTTTTTTTCTTAAACCAGTTTAAATAAATTGCTATGAGCACAAGACAGAAATAGATTAAACAGTCTATGTTTATTTATTTATTTATTTATTTAATAAAACTTGTATGCCGCCCTATCTCCAAGGACTCAGGACGGCTCACAACGACAATCGACCAAGCGACTGTTAAAAACAACAAATATACACAAAAGTATCAAGTAAGTTTTTCTTTTAATTTAAAATATACTACCCCATCAGTCCAGGCTGGGGGACATAAATAGCCAGGTTTTCAATTCACGGCGGAAGGTGCAAAGGTCAGGGGCCAACCGGCACCCCAAGGGAAATTGATTCCAAAGGGTGGGGGCACTCACAGAGAAGGCTCTACCCCTGGGGGTTGCCAGCCGACATTGTCTAACCGACAACCGGCACCCTGAGTAGGCCCTCTCTGTGAGAACACACCGGGCAATGGGATGTTGATATGTCCGCAGTCACAATCGTAGTTTTTCAAACTATTTCTTTTACAAATTTAAATTCAATAATGGCCAACAAATCAGATCCAAAGTATGAAAGTGAGGGGAAAAAATGTTATAGGAAACAAATTACAGTAAAATCTGTTTCTCCTTGCGGCTACAGTTTTGCTTTGGAAAGGGCCAGTCTAATCTTTTGTTACCACCATATTTACAGGTCTTTCTGAGAAAGACAATAAACTTTTTGGTCTTTTTTACTGTCCCTATAATAGTAGCCAATAGCTACCATTTTTAAATATAGAAATAAGTAAAAGGGTTTTTTTTTTCAAAAGTTTTTTAAAAAACTTTATGTAGTAAGAAAATCCCTACCTGATAAATTTCTCAAGCTGGTGATTATATTGACAATTCCATGTGCCTACAGTTCTAATTCTAACACATCTGAAATGCATGAAATGGGGAAGGCTATACTGAGGCTACAATTATATTTGTCAGAAATTCACTGATGTACAAAAAATTTTGGTATTTCAAAAATAAATTTTTCTTAAAGCCTAAAATATAAAAACTTATTTGACATTATTAGCAACATTATAAAACATACTTTAAATTTTAAAATACATTAGTTTTGTTATAGGGCCTTAACAGAGCAGAGACTGTACTTCTAATATTTTCTGTCTTTTTCTATAGTTAAATTGGCATTTATTTTTTCAATTGGTCAAACAACTTAATCTACCCAAAATTTATATAATTTGAATGCGAATACTGTAGTAGTCACCGTTGTTTCTTTCAAGTATTTGTGAATTTTGGTTTTGATTTCTTTGTTTTTATGCTTTTAGCCATATGTAAGCCACCCAACTGTCAGCACTAGGATGAATGACACCAGCATTATTATTGCAAGTTGGGCGGCATTTGTAAACAATCTAAAATAAATAAAGATAAATAGGTATTTTGCAATAGTTCAAGAGCTTATCAAATAATTGATAACAGAATGGGCAAGCAATTCACTTTAATAAACTATTTTCTAGAAATAAAGTCAAAGCAAAATTGCCTTCTTTCCTGTGTTGCAGGATTATTATAAATGAGATAAGAAAAACAAAAACATGAATTTACTATGTCTTCTCTGATTATATCTTTACTTCTATCAAATCCTGTCCTCCTTTTAATTTTAAAAATAAGAAAACAATTGTGAGTTATGTAATCCAAAAAAGCTGAAATATGCAAACATATGGGTATACTATGATATATACAATTTCAGAAGCATAGCATTAAAACTATTATTAGCACCCTTATGTATTTTCGCTTAGAGCTTCCTTCTATTCATTTATAAATCAAAATATATTGTTCCCTGAAGAGAGGACCTAATAAAAAATGAATAGATTATGAAAAAGCCAAAAAAATCATATTCTATGGATGTAGAATATCTCTCATAGATTAAACAGAACTCTCTCATAGATTAAAAAGAAAGCAGATTTATTTTTACATTGTGTACCTGCAGAATCATTGGAACACTTCAGAACAGAATGTATTCCCTGAGGTTTTTCTTGAACTCATTTATAGCTCTTCCAGGTGCTCTTTGAAAAAGGATATTTTATGAATAAATACTTTTACATAAGCCTATTTAATTTATAAAGTACACCAACTTCAAATGAAAAGGACAAAAACTGAGATATAAAGAGAAATTCATGAAATCCTGATATAAAAATGTCTTCATGGATAATTTGCAGAAAATTGAAGTAAACTTGTATTAAAAAAAATTCAAGTGTGATTTCTATCCTGGCCAAACCACAAGCAAACTTTTTTTTTAAAGCGTCTGATTATCCATGGGTTGGTCCATCCATCCATCCTTCCTCCTTCTTCCCTTAGATTAGCATGCTTGCTGTAGAATTCTGGGAGTTGAAGTCCACACATAACTAAACTACTGAGGTTGCGAAACACTGCTTTAAATCACTTCATCTTTCCACATTGATACCATAGAATGTTGCCTCTTACCTTTGTTGTGATTTGCCCCAGATGCTATTTTCCCCCACAGTGTTACAACAAATATTATTATTAGCAGTTTTCCTTTTGTTGCTTTCTGCAAGTATCTTTTATTCATCCTAGAGGGGAAAAATACACAAAATGAACATTTTTCCAAATATATTTTTCTGCATTTCAAACATCTACAAATATTTTATCAGTTACTTGCCAAATACAACAGGAAGTTAATCTCTTTAACATAAGGTGACCAGATTTTAACATTGGTAAAGAGGGACACCATTGACCGGGAGGAGGGGGTCCCTAAAATTTTTACTACCGGTTCTGTGGGCGTGGCTTATTTTGTGGGTGTGGCTTGTGGGGGGTAATGTGACTGGGTGGGCGTGGCCAACTTTTTTTTACTTTTAAAAACATTTTTTTCTACAACCTTAAGAGGTTGCAGAAAAAAATGCAAAAAAACATCCATAGATACACTCAGAAGACATATAAACAGATTTCCAAATCCAGATTTTCTGCAATTCAGCTATTATAAAACTCTCCTACCTCTACATCATGTGTACTTCTAGTAGGAAGTGAGTTGAACTAATATGACACTTCTGGGTGTAAACATTAAAAAGTTCAAACTGTTATTTCTCAACTCCTACGGTTATAACCCAACCCTTTAGAACTAGTCCTAGAAATTAAGGCAGGTGCTCCCCAGTCAGAATGAAATTAAGAATATATCAATACCTTCTGCTAAAAAGGCTTCAGCTTGGTTGAAGCAGCACCTACATGTATTTTATACACTCCTCAGTTACTGGAGTCTAATAATTTTCTCCCCAAATTCCCCTGTCTCAAACATACATTTTTAATCACCCATTCTACTTGTTCTTTCTATCATACATAACAACAAGTCCTTTTATTATTTAAAATATATGAAAAGTAAGAACATCATAGATTCTATGGAATTAACCCAACGTCAGTATCACTTTCTTCTTTTTCAGTGTAGAAAAATATTGTCTTGTCTAAATATCCCTGTTGTGATTGGGCTTATTTGTCATTATCCAAGAAAAGCCACTTTTATCCAATCCAAGTTTTGGATGCACTGGTATAATATCTAGCATTCACGTCCTATTACCACAGAAGTGAGTCTCTGACCACAAATAAGATCAGTGCCACCTCTCCTGGACTAATAGAGATTGCTTTTTTATATGGCTGTGTCCATATTCATTTTTTTAAAAAATGGACTCTTTTTAAAATTGTAAGCTGACATTTTGAGTTAGGTACCTTGAAATTGAAGAAACAAATAAAAATCTAGAAGGGAAATTCTCCAAAAAGTTGATATCTCATCCAGATATCAACACAGCTGGGATCATCAGAGCCTTTTCAAAGCATTTTTTTAACCACCTCTTCCCCGGAAGAGGTTGCAGAAAAAAATGCTTTAAAAGTCTCTCTGACGATCAGGCAACGATCGGGTAAAATCCATCCTAACAAATTGGGGTAGGAGAAAATGAAGAGACATTGCCCATAAACGTAATGGAAAAAGAATACAACAGTGTATTATTTCAACAAAAGTTATCCTCATTAGAATATAAATCTACACAAATATATCTGATAGGCACCTCTACAATAAATTTATTTTCAGAAAGTATTAAGAACATCAGAAGGCCATGCCAGAGTATATACATCTAGCACAATCACCAAGGCGTGAAGAGCATCCCAGCTAAAGCAAACAGACCCATGTATTAGGCAGTAGCAATGTAGGAAAATGCTGGAAGAAAACAATCACTTTAGTAACAACAGCAAAGGCACTTCATATTGTATGAGAGAAGACAATGGTAAATCACTCCTGTATTTTACTAGAAAACTACTTGGGTAGTTTGGATGATAGTTATGGTGACTGACAATATAGAGGCTGGTGCTGGGCCTCTGAGATCAGATGGCATTCAACATGCTACTGAGAAAGAGCTAAGGATTTTCCATAGTGTTCATGTCAGATTGATTAAATTCTTCAGGACACCTAGTCACTAATGGTGCCACATAGAAAAAGAAAATGCAAAGATACAAAGACAGAATTATAGTGGGAAATGCAACATATGAAGCAAAAACATGTTCAACACAGTGAAAGATTAAGTGAAACAACTACATGCTGACATTTTAAGTTGACTGAAATGGACTGCTGTGGGTAACTTTCAGTGAGATCACACTGTTTGCTACTGTAGTACTCTGAACATGAAAAACAAAAAAGGAACAACACTCAGATCACTCTTTGTTTAGGAATTTTGCTGTGCAACCTTTCTTCACAGGGGTGATCTATCAGATCAGTCAACCCATGGTGCCTACTGGATCCAATGAAGTTTCAAAAGGCACCTGCACAGTTTTCCAAGAATCTGAGGGCAGTTGAGACCGATTATTCATTAAAATAAAGGGGAAGCTGAGGAGTTTGACCAAATTACACTGGAGTGATCTCTCTCTTCTCACAGATCCAATACTGCTCCTTGGTTTACCAAAGAGCTTATGGAGATGAAATCACAGAGGAAAACCCATTTTGAGTCCAACCACTAGTAAGGGTTCACATTTGCATCTACACAGTGAAAATCAAACGTCGCCAATCCGGCTTGCCCCTCGCCGAGCAGGACAAAGCAGCCAACGCGCCTCCCAGAAGAGGCGGCCACTTCTCTTTCCTGCCTTTGCCCAAGAAAGAGCAGGAGCCCAGCAGATCAATGGAGTCGGTCAAGGCCCCACTCCCTTCCTTGCCCACTCTTCTCACCCGAGATCTTCGCCGGGGCACCTGGGGCTGCCGTGGCCGAGCAAGGCTCCCTTTCTAGGAAAGGAGGGGCAACTGCTCAGTGCTTGGGGCTTCAGAGCAGCTCTCCCAAAGAGCATCCGAAGCTTTGCCGAAGCAGGAGCAGCCCGCTGACACCCAGCCTTTCTTTTCCTGGCTCAGAAGGGGATGCTGGGAGCTGTAGTTTGAGCTCGGTCTACGGCAAAAAGCCAGCGGCGCCTCTGACTCCCCAGTTCTCCCGGCGAAACAGTCAGTCAGTGAAGGGGCATGTGGTTAAGTGGAAGTGGAGCCCGCTCGGAAGTTGGGGCTCTTTTGAGTGCAGGCCCTGCGCTCTGCTGTGTACTCTGCCTGCTCAACAAAGGCTGGAGAGAATATGCAAAGCCCTAGCAGCACCCAGGCCGCTGTTGCCCATCCCCTCCCTCTTCCCCAGTCAGCAAAGCAAAGAGTGACGGGGCTAGAATAAGGTGACCAGATTTTAACATTGGTAAAGCGGGACTTTTTAAAAATGCCATGGGATGCGGGACAAATTGTTTAAAATCGGGACTGTCCCGCCAAAATTGGGACGTCTGGTCACCTTACTTTAACAGGAAGTCAGATCTAGTTCAGTCCCAGCTGTAGTGGCCACGGGCAAGCAAAGAGAGATTGTGGGTTTGCAGTGAGGCAGCCCAGCCAGACACTGTCACTGCTATGCCATGGCCCCTGCATGATTGGCCCCCGCTGTCCAACCTTGGCCTCTAGCGAGCCTGCAGACCACTCAACCAACCCAAATGGCTCCAGTGAATGGGAAGGGCAGGGAGCATGCTCACTGGAGGATGAGATTGGACAGTGGGGACCAAGCACGCAGGGACCACCGCATGGCGGTGACATCAACTGACTGGGCTGCCTCGCCGCAAACCCACCATCTCTCTTTGCTTGCCTGTAGCTGCTACAGCTAAAACTGGGCAGGTGGCCATGCGGCCACCCGGTGCATCCAGCAGGCCAGATCATGTCCCTCCCCCATCATGTCTCTGCCTTCACCTGCTGATTGGAGGGCCAACCCAGTGGTTGTAGTGTCCTACCCCCACCTGTGCTGTGTGGGCTGAGGAGCTCCCGAGTCTGCCAGCCGAGGAGCCGGTGGGCTGCTGCTGCTGGATACCACTACCTCCCACGCACTTGCTGCCTCCTGTGCATGCACTGGGAGGCATCCAGCTGGGGTGGGCCATAGTCAGGGCAGCAGGGACCAGTCCCTTGACATCTCCAGGGTGGCTCCACAGGCCAAATCTGGATCCATTGCGGGCCTTGTGCTTGACATGTCTGTTCTAAATGATTCCTCTGTCCCTCATAGCTGGTCAAGATGATCTGTGGACTTTTTTCAGCTTTGCTAGGCTCTTATTTCGCAAACAGGTTGAGTCTTTGGTGTAGTTGCTCTTCTCTGGGATATACTCTCAAATGAGTTGATAATCCTAATCTCTGCTGTATTTTTAAAAAACATTTAAAAATTCTCTTTTGGACAGGCATTGATGACAATACAAACTTATTATGGGGATTATACATCAGCAGATTCTAAATGTGATGCAGAGTCACCTCAAACATAAGATGGGCCGCAAATAAATTTAATAACAATAATAAATGGCACTCTTCAAATAAATTGGGCCAGCAACTTTATCATATTAGCAGAGTACCAGGTTCAAAACGGCTGGATCTTATGAGAACACAGAACAGTGTTATTTTAGTACTCATGTTTCCCCCAAAATAAGACCAGGTCTTATTTTCTTTTGGGCCCCAAAATAAGCATTAGGGCTTATTTTCAGGTGCATCTTATTTCCACGTACGGGAGGCCCTCTTCTTCTGCTTGCTCATGGTGGGGCAGGCCATGCGGCACATTAGGGTCACCGTTGCCGCGTGGCAAGATAAATGGAAGTGCCCCAGCTTACCTCAACGCCCCCGCAGCCAAGCCACCTACGCCCCAACAACTGCCTCGCTTTGCAGCAGCGGCTCCATCAGCCCCATACAGCAGGACTCTGCATGGCTGCTGTCCCACTTCTTCTGCTTGCTCACGGCCACAATGGAACAAGAGGCCAAACAATGCTCCAGTGCTGTGGCCACAAGGTGGGGTGGTGGTGGAGTTGCCCCATGCACTCCACATCATCTTACCTTAGGGCCCCCGCAACCAGGCCAACCAAGCTCTGACACCTGTCTTGCCTTGTGGCTGTGGCACCAGCATACTCTCGACCTCCTGCTCCGTTGGGGCCATGAGCAAGTACAAGTGGGACAGCAGCCATGTGGGCCTGTTGCACATGGCTGCAGGTGCTGCCGCAGCAAGGAAGTTGTCAGGGCCTGGCCTGGCCTAGCTGCAGGGGCCCTGAGGTAAGCCAGTGCAGGGCGCATGGGGCAGCTCCACCACTACTTCACCTCATGACCACAGCACTAGTGCATCGCTCAGCCTCCTGCTCCATTGTGGCCATGAGCAAACAGAAGAAGTGGGCCGGCGGCCACACAGGGTCCTGCTGGATAGGACTGATGGAGCTGCTGCTGCAAAGCAAGGCAGTTGTTGGGGCGTAGGTGACCTGGCTGCAGGGGCGTTGAGGTAAGCCTTACAGGGCACGTGGGGCAGCTCCATCACCTCTTGGCAGTGGCACCACAAGCAAGCAGATGGAATGGTGGGCAGGCGGCTACACAGACTTTTAAGCAGGGCTTATTTTGTGGGTAGGGCTTATATTAGGTGCATGTGTAAAAACATGCGAGGGCTTACTTTTGGGATAGGTCTTATTTTCAGGGGAAATTGTATTATTACTATTATTATTATTATTATTATTATTATTATTATTATTATTAAATTTTTATACCGCCCTTCTCCTGTGGGACTCAGGGCAGTGCACAGCCGAGATAAAACATAACGTATAAAATTTAAAAACAATTTAAAAAAATTAAACAATTTCGGCCCAACAATTTAAAACAACCCAATTAAAACCGAATTCAGTTAAAACTGAGAGGATGGGATCAGGCCAGCCCATCTAGATGGAATAAGTGCATTTTCAGGGTCCGACGAAAAGTCCAGAGGTCTGATATCGTGCGTATCTCAGGGGGTAGGTCATTCCAGAGGGCAGGCACTGCCACAGAGAAGGCTCTCCCCCTGGGGGTCACCAGCCAGCATTGTCTGGCCGACGGCACCCTAATGAGGCCCTCTCTGTGTGAGTGAACCAGCTGGTGAGAGGCTATTGGCAGCAGAAGGCGGTCTCGCAGATACCTTGGCCCTAAGCCATGGAGCGCTTTAAAGGTGACCACCAACACCTTGAAGCACACCCGGAAGACCACAGGAAGCCAGTGCAGCTTGCATAGGAGAGGTGTCACATGGGAGCACCCCATCGCTCCCATAATCCCCCGCGCGGCCGCATTCTAGACTAACTGCAGCCTTTGGGTGCACCCCAGGGGAGCCCCATGTAGAGAGCATTGCAGTAGTCCAGGCGGGAAGTGACGAGTGCTTGAGTGACCGTGCGTAGGGAGTCCCGATCCAGAAAGGGGAGAAACTGGTGTATCAGGCGAACCTGATAAAAAGCCCCCCTGGCCACTGCTGTTATGTGCTCTTCTAAAGAGAGCCATGTATCCAGGAGGATGCCTAAGTTGCGAGCCCTCTCCATTGGGGCCAGTGATTCGCCCCCAGTAGCCAGCAATGGCACTAGCTGGCTATATCAGGACGCCGGAAGCCACAGCCACTCGGTCTTGGAAGGGTTGAGTCAGAGCCTGTTTCGCCCCATCCAGCCCCGCACGGCCTCCAGGCACTGGGACATCACTTCAAGGGCATCATTGGGGTGGCCTGGGGTGGAGATGTACAGCTGAGTGTCATCAGCGTACTGATGGAACTGCACCCCAAAGGCATGGATGATCTCACCCAGCGGCTTTACATAAATGTTGAACAGAAGGGGCGAGAGGACCGACCCAGGTGGTACCCCACAAGTAAGGCGCCTCGGGGTCAACCGCTGCCCCCCCGTCAACACAGATTGCAACCGGTCGGAGAGGTAGGAGAACCACTGCAAAAGGGTGCCTCTCACCCCCAACCCCTCCAACCGGTGCAACATGATACCATGGTCGATGGTATCAAAAACCGCTGAGAGATCTAACAGGACCAGGATAGAGGAACAACCCCTATCCCGAGCCCTCCAGAGATCATCCACCAACGCGACCAATGCCGTTTCCATGCAGTGCCCAGGCCGGAAGCCAGACTGGAGCGGGTCCAGATAGACAGCTTCATCCAGGTACTGGGGAAGCTGCCGTATTAAGAAAATAAAATTATTTATAAAAATATTTTCTAGTTAATTTATAGAAATGCTGTGAAAAATTTATAGAAATGTTGTGAGAAAGAACAATATATTAATATTTATCTTCTGCAGATGGAAAACCTGAATCTAAAATTTAGTAAATGAACTTCAAAAGCAAACCAGTGAATTAATGGCAGAACTGATATTTTAAACAAGACTGCATAATTTATACATATTATGCAAAGATATAAAAAAGTCTCTGATGTTGGGAAAAGCGGAAGTAAAAGGAAGAGGATATGCAGCAGCAAGATGGATAGACTCAATTACAAGGGCAATAAGTGCACTTTTGAAAGATATGGGATATCAGTTTAGGGATAGATCAGTATGGAGAAAATTCATGTGTTGTTAGTAGTTGAAAACTACTTCAACATAATTCTTAGCTTTCTAAACATCACTGTTTAAAATATAGCAGTAATTCATACTTCATTTTTATTGTAAAGAGAGTACAAATAGACCATGCTGTGTATCATTTACCCACATTATGCAATTATTTTCTCCCCAATCCATATCCACTTATTTTTAAACAGTAAGAAGCAATTAATTCTAATAGTAGCTTTGATACTTCTTGAAATAAGCAAATGATGTCAAATTGCATTCAATACAATTTTCTTTTCTGTTTTATTTCATTTATATCCTGTCTTCCAAATCTGCTCTGTATTCAAGACAACTTTTTATAAACAAAATCAGAATATAAAAAGTTTAAAATATGAAACTAAAATTAATACTAAATCCATAATCATGGGACAAAAAAAGTGTATTCTTAATGCTCTGAGACAAGAGCTAAATGTAATTCATAAGAAAGAGTACCCCACTGCTAGGAAGCAAAGCAAGAAAAGACCATGTCCATGACTGAAAAATGAGATTCTACAGTGGGGGCATCACTGAAATGATAACTGTTGCAGATCATAACTGCAATCTTGTTCATAATGCAGTAAGAGATGCCTTAGTAATGCCTTGTTACTAGAACTCCTCTGCAATATTGCATGGACATAGGATACAAATTGAAGAACTGAATCAGCAACAGGAATAAATTGCACTTTTTAAATGTGAAAATAGTTTAATATGTTAACATTGGAAAAAGTTATGGGAAACTTTACATACTTAATATCAACAGTTTCAGATAAGTGTCATATTTAATCTCATTCTATATAAAGGAAATATAAAACTATTTTATTTGAATTATGTGTCATATAATTGGATGCAAAGCTTGGGGGACAATATAGTTTTGTTTTTAAAAAAATCTGTTTTCAGGACATAAAGCATACAAAAAGAGAAAGAATTTCTCATTTCTTCATTTAATACAAGAAACAAATTCTGAGCTCTGAGCCAATTGTTTTATTTTTTGTAAGAACTCCAATTTGGCAGCATATGAGAATCCTAAAACTTAAATTGACTGCTTTACAACTGTCTTAAAAAGCAGAGTAATACCTATCTTACAAATATATTTTAGGATACATTTCATTGAGAATACTAATTAGTTAGTACAACTGATAACAAAGTGCATTAAAATATAATTGCTAAGATATTTGCACAAATAGACAATCACAGAAATTAAAGCTGTAATACTGTTATTTTGTAAACTCAGGTTTCAGTTTAATAGCAGAATGTTAATGTAATAGGGTATGGGAAAACATAATATTCTAAGTAATTCCAGAAGGGTATCCATGTAATGTTATCGCAGCAAAAGTCATGTGGTCACTCCTTGAAAACTAATGAATTGTTTCATAAACTTTTGTGGACTACAGCCAAATTAAATTTATCTATGACTAGGAGCTCAAACCAACAAGACTACTAATTTTGAATATATGCTGCTGCATTAAGATGGCTATATAGCATCACAAGAACCTCCTAATATACCAACCACTCTGCAGCGCAACAGTCTTTCTCACTGAGCAGGTTAAGATGATTTATGGCATAGCACACGACTACCTAGATTTCTTATCTCCCATTATGATAATAGGCTTTTCCTAATTAGTATCTGACCTCAAGCATACAGCAGGACATATGCTTGGCTAGATATTTTGTCCAGTTGGTTTTGGTGTTCTAAAAGCATAGAAATTTTGTTTTTCCTGTTTATCAATATATCATCTTCTGGTTAGCTTTGGTCTAATAAATGCCAAAGATCACTGCTGGAGTGGAAGAACAACTAACATTGACTAATAGATCTGGATGGATTTTTTTAATGTGAGGAATTTTCCATTCTCTCTATCACCAATACTGCAAGACATCTGGTTGATCTGTGCAGCATGGAAATGTTTGGATAGTTGCCACTATCTTTCCTAAGTGCCCTCTTCAGAGGTGGTATTCAGCCAGTTCGCATCGGTTCAGGCGAACTGATAAGAAAAATGTGGCCTGGGTCGCCAAACTGTAGCGACCTCTGGCTGGCCCCGCCCCCTACCCAGTCACCGCTTGCTCGCTCCGCCCACTCACTCGACACTCACTCACCCACTTAACGCTCACTTGTCCCTCTCACCCACTCAACACTCACCCCACCCATCCCAGCCCTATATGTTTCCTTCGCTTTGCCACATGGCCCAGCTACTTGCCTTGCCAGTCACCTCACCTTGCCTGCTCAGCTCATCAAAGGTAAGCAATGCATGCTGCCCACTCACCCTTTGCCTTGAGTTGGGGGCTGGGGCCCAGGTACGTGCCATTCCCCAAGGCCCTGGAGCCACCACCTGCTTTGGCTGGGTTGGGAAATGTGCCATTCCCCATCTCTGGCTTTGCCCCAGAACCCCCACGCATTCGCCACCTGCTCACCCTCTGCTTCACTCACCTACCTTCATGTCTTGGGGGGACACGGTGAGGCTTGGCTGCCTTTCACGCCAAGAAGCCTCCAGCCACCAGCAGTCATTTTTAGCTGCCTTCTAAGCAGCTCGACTGTGAAGAGAGGGAGAAAAGTTCATCTTCTCTCTGCTGCAGCATTCAACTGGCTGCTTCTCACCTCCTTCTCAGGCTCATTCACACAGAGCAAACATGAGAAGGAGGTGAGAAGCAGCCAAGTTAAATGCTGTGCAGAGAGAATCCGAACTTTTATCCCTGCATTCACAGCGGAGCTGCTCAGAAGGCAGCCGCTGCAGTCTGTCCCTTTAAGGTACTTCGACCCTCCGGGAGGAAGGGGGCCAGAGGGGGCTATAAAGAGAGCAGCTCTGCTGTGAAGGGAGGCAGAAAAGTTCAACTTTTCTCTGCCGCAGCATTTAACGTGGCTGCTTCTCACCTCCTTCTCATGTTTGCTCTGTGTGTATGAGCCTTTCTCATGCTCATACACACAGAGCAAACATGAGGAGGCAGCCAGGTTGAATGCTAGAAGATTTGGCCAAATTTTTCTGTCTGTTCTGTGGGCGTGGCTTGGTGGGCATGGCTTGGTGGGGTGGTGCCGCCCCACCTTGCCAAGAATGACGTCAAGTTGGCCATGCCCACTCAGTCACATGACCCCACCAAGCCACGCCCACCAAGCCATGCCCACAGAACCGGAAGGAAAAAAATTTGAATCCCACCACTGGCCCTCTTCCTTCCACTAGAACTCATTCAGCATCTTGATTTATCAGGAAGCTAAGAAGCAGATAGACAGAGTACATATGTAGGAATTCTCATGACTAATCAGCTGTACATGGAGTCAGGCCTTTTTCAAGTTCATTTGAAATACTATGTTAATAAGAACACCAAAGAATGCCTTATTTCAGCTTCCATTACATCGACACAGCACAGTACAGCATCTCTTCCATCAATTTGTAAGGTTCATATGAATCATTTATAGCATATAGATCTCGAGAATGTGACCAAAGGGTGAAGTGAGATTATATCTACCACTAGTTTGCTCAACCATTGCATTTTCTGGTCCACAAATTGGGATTGTTTCCATAGTTAAATGAGTGGTCAATGCTTTCTTAAATGTGGATGTGCCCTTGTGTCTTAATAGAGATGTAATGGTATGTGGAAATGACATTGGGAGACTGGGCCCAGAGATGCTGCCTAGGGAATGGTCATCTAAGAGACAGTATAATCCATAGCTGAATAAACAGTGGGATAAGATGCTCAGAAGACGCTCTTTCTAATTTCCTAGTTATAAAGAGATGGGGGAAATTGTACTTTCAGAATGCAATATTCTGTTAATGTAGCCTTACAATATAATAGAATTACTCATCTGATCTTGTTTTCTGTCTGGTCAACTAGTAA
This sequence comes from Ptyas mucosa, assembly GCA_012654045.1. Taxonomy (NCBI): domain Eukaryota; kingdom Metazoa; phylum Chordata; class Lepidosauria; order Squamata; family Colubridae; genus Ptyas; species Ptyas mucosa. The sequence goes on along the minus strand of WNWU01013802.1, from coordinate 25,745,780 downwards.
AGCTGATACCAGACTTTGCTGGAAAAAAATCTCCTTAAACATAGAAGTACTCACTAATTATAAACATGTCTGAAATATTTGATTCTTTGGTAAGATGAAATAAAATAAATTATGACCTAAGAACTCCACATGCATCTGAATAAATGATTTTCTAGATACATTCCTTTGAAATATACACGTTATGGTATGGTACTGAAACAGTTTTGGTCTATTTAGTTAATAATTGTTGAATGGAGCTACTACCTCTCAATGGCTTTCAGTACCATCAATCATTATATTCTTCTGGATCACCTGGCTGGACAAGGCCTCAGGACCACTCTTAATGGTAATAGTCCTTCTTGTTGGATATGTCCAGAAAGATGTGTCAGACACTACTGCTCAACACTAGATCTTTGACCTATGGTGTCTCTCATAATTCAATCTTGCTCTACGCATTTGACATCTTTATGAAATTGCTGTAGAATTATGGAGTATTATGTATTCAGCATTATGGAGTAAAGGGGATAACTATTTTGATGACCGTTATAATTTAAGCTTCCCACAAATTTTAAGGAACCAATCAGTACACTTGGGTATTGTTAATCTCAGTAATGGACAGTTAAACAAGCTAAAAGTAAAATCAGACAAGATAGAGGTGCAGTTAATAAGAAAAAAAATCTGGTCTATGAAATTAAAGTGAAGCTTCTCTATATTATTATTATTATTTATTAGATTTATATGCAATATATGTAATTGTGCTTATCCAGAAGTAAAATATTCCTAGTTTGGGAGAACTCTTTAACAATTGCCATTGAAATATAAATTACAACTTTAATTCAGCTATAGTAACTGTCAAGGTTGAAGCTGCTTATGCTTCTTTTGAACCTTATCACTTGCCAAAGACCTGAGGGGAGGGAGGAAATGAGATGGAATGCAGAGCCTCCAGACTTCAACTGTGAGAGCCAAGTACCCACCAAGGACACTTCTGCAGGTGTTGGCCAAGATATGGACTATTCCCAAAACAAAAGACTGATTCGTAATTTAGAGCTGGCTTTGATTCTTCAGTGCCAAAATGATGTACTCAATAAAGTTTTGCTTTGGGACTTTGAAATTCTTGAAAGTATTTACTTCTGTTGGGTTCACTAGTCTGACCATTGACAGTAACATTTTCACAGGATGAATCTTGTAATTAATTATTTTATTAATTAAAAAAGATAAGCCACACTAAATATATAAGGAATTTATGTGACATTCTAATGTTACATGTTTGAATGATCTTGCAACATCCTGAATCTGGAGAACATAAGTCATTTCACAAACCATCTCCTTCAAAGTATGAAATTCTGATACAAAAGCAGCAATTATGGTATTGAAGAAACGGATATAATATCTGCTCTTATCCATTAGTGGCTATGTTGCCACTTAAAATGATAAGCAGATGAAGTAGCTTTTTTGTCCATTTAAAAACTGGATAAGATAACAATAGTCTGGCACAGTGAAGCAGTAATAGTTGAAAGAGCTAACTAACAACAGTGAAGTTAATAAAAGTCCAATGTCTTTTCACATCTCTGGAATTCAATATGTTAATCCAAAACTGGTGATCAAGCATCTTTTAACCAGACTGAAAGGTGACATTTCCAAAGTGTTGACTGTAGTACAGATAAAGCAAATATGATTAGATATTCAAAATGTACACACTTCCTCCCTGTTCAGTACCTAAAATAAAATTTAAAACATAACGCAGAGAAGAAAGTTTTAGAGCAAATGTAGCTGTAATTTACAAATTGACCTCTGTGTGATTTACGCAGATCTACATGGGTATGCAACTCCCAACTGTTTATAATAGTAATTTTAAGATCAAAATTAGATCATTGGAATCCCTATTCAGTAGTATATACTTCAATAGAATATAAAGGTAAGCTAGAACCCCTACTGTATGTACTACTTATTCTGTAGTACTCATTAAATTCCATGTAATGTTATGTACTTCTATGCTTTTGTTTTATTTAAGGTGGGGGTGATAGGGAAGTACGTTGCTTTACCTTCAGGGTGGTTGAGGAGGATGGATACCTTAGTAGTCTGATAAGAGCAAGCAGATACTATGAAACTCCATCAGAATGGATGTGTACATGGGTAGAAGGATGCTGTCTACAATTGTTGGAGGTTCTGATCTTCTTGTGGATCCTGGAGCTCTCTTGGTTTACAAAGCAGCTGAGGGAAATTAAATGGGACAAGAGATGCCTAAAATACCACCAGAGTGCAAAAAGAAGTGTACATGATCAAATACAATTTAAAGTGGCTAATAAAGTCTATCGCATGGCAGGAAGGCTGGTGAAAGAACATTATTTATTTTGCCCTTATTGTGTCCATGGATAACCTTCCAAGCCCTAGACAGATCAGACAGTTGAGAGAACATCTCCCTACATCTCAGGAATCTGTGGTCTACATCTCTATATGCCTGATGTAGAAGAAACTTATTCTTTCCCCTCTTTTTGGTCTCTTGCTATTCCTGGGGCTCCCTCCATCCCATAAAAGAGGAGGAGGAGCTTGACTTGATCATTGCCAGAGTCCTGCAAGGCCAGTAGTTACTAAAGATGGGATTTGTTGGAATATTGCTCATGAAAGTGATGTATCAACTATGGCACATGAACATCTGTTGATATCTCTCATGATCTTTCCGACTCTGGATAGCCTTTCTAGCATACCAAGTTCTCAACCCGCTTCTCTCTGCATCTAGGCTCTAACAACACTTCCACTTAATATCCTGCTTCCTGTTTACTAGAATTGGAGGATGGATTCTGTCTATAATGTAGAGTGCAGGGGAGCCTGTTTCACAAGAAGATGGATAGAATACAAGGTGAATTTTCATTGATTCTGGCAACTACAAACAAAAAGCTACAGGGTTGATCTGCTTAATCTCTGAGAAATGAATATTCAAGGTTACAACAGGTCCCAAAAAGAATACTTATGACCTAGTTTCAAAGTTTCAATGTAATTGCCTCCTCCCACAGTCATGTGACTTCATTTCAGAATATGAATGAGGAGGATACTGCCCCACATTTACAGCAATTTATAAGATCCCACAATCACATAACCACAATTTACAATTTTGCCAGAAAGTGGGATTCGCTTTGATTTTACAGCAAAAACTGTACTATAGTGAAAAATGGGTTAACTTAATAACTGCCACATTCACATAATAACCATTGCAAAAAAGTCCATAAAATCAGATCCAGTCATGTGGTGATCTGTTTTATGACTTTCATAGCTTACAAATGTAATTGCAAGGCTCAGTTATGACTCAAGAACTACTTGGACAAATGATGAACAAGTAATTGTTGAAATGTATACACATTAAATTAAAGAAGAAGAATAAGTGAAAGAACATATGATAAAGTAACGGGCCTGGGGAGGGCCGCGGAGGCCCGAATGGTGCATTGGAGGGATGGATCTGCACCGGAAACTCCATTTTGACCTACAACGGATTGGGAGAAGCCTGTGGAGGCCTGAATGGAGTGTCGGAAGGGCAGATCCACCTCCCAAAAGCTCCATTTTGGCTGGCAATGTTCAGAATGAATGGTGCAGAGCCTCTGCAGTTGTTCGTAAGGGCAAACAACTGCCATGGTGCTGCAAAATTCACAATTTCAGGATTTGTTCACAAACGCTAGGGGGCACACTTATCATGTAACTTCAAACATTCACTAAGGGGATTACCACTCTACACTCTACTCTACTCTACTCTACTCTACTCTACTCTACTCTACTACATTGCTGTGTTTCAAGCCAGCATTTCCACACATATGGCATTTAGAAACTGGGTGATCCCCATATGCAGCTCTATTTCTGGCTCAAACATCACTTTTCCAGGGATTCCCTGACTGCCATGGTCTTTTTTGTATCCTTTCCTCTTTCTAGAAACCTTGAATTCAGAATGATCTAGGGCACGGGTGTCAAACTTGATCGCGTCACATGATGTATAGAGATGTATTGTGATGTTTTTTGCCTTTGTGGAGCTAGGGTGGGCATGGCTATGCGTGATGCATCCAGCCTCAGGTCACCAGTTTTACACCCCTGATTTAGGGCAATGTGGCTTCTCATGTAAAACACTCTTAGCCATGGGGCTATCAAGAGCAGTAATCCAGTAGTTGGTAAATCACCCAGTTGTCCAGGTAGAGCAGGATCAATTAGGTAGTCAATACTTATAAGAAATACTGACATGAACAGGAAATATTTTCCTCCAGGAATTACTCAGTCAATATTACTGTACCTGTCCAATGTGGTAAACTTTTTCTTTATCCCACTTTAGTGTCTTGCCTGTCTATGATACTGAACTGAAGGTACACCACCACCCCTTTTACTGAATGAATCAGTCCTGTGACTGGAGAAACCTGAAATAATTTTTACAGCAACTTGAGCCCTACTATCATAACTCCTTTTGCAAACAGAAATTCCACTTCTGATACTATCATTTGCTCTTTACTCTTGGATCACAACCCTAACATTTCCAGGAGAGCTGCAAAAATTTATTTTAGCTGTCAATCTCTTATGCAGCAAAATGCTCTCTAATTTCATGATTACCCAAATACAACATTTTCTATGGTTTCTATGCTGTTGCCTGTTTAGTAAGATTTCTACCATATCTCATTTATCACCATAACAAAAGTGTGTGAATTTGTAACTCAGTACATTAGCATTTCAGAATTTTATTCATTATGTGATTTTATAATTTAGCCAATTAATTGTAAGTATTTAGATAGATAAATAATACTAGGGTCCTGATGGCCATGACTGACTGATACAGAATATGATGGGAAACAACATTCAGCTTCAAATGCTGAACAAAAAAAGGAATCTCATTTAAATGATTTGCTGAAATGACTTTAAACAATTTATTTAATCTTTACCTCTTTTTATGTAAATATCCTTCAACTAAGGGTTTACGAAGTATAATTTAGTGCAGATTTTAGAAAGTATAATTAGATGCCCTGTCAGATGGGAAGACAAATTAAAGGTGCAATTCACCCTGCTAGAGCAGACCTGCCACCAACGAGCAACTAATCTTTTGCACAATACTTGCAGCAGAATGTACTCTAGTCTCCATAGGGCACATGATTATAGACTTGCAAGGAAACTGGGAGCTAAATTATTAATCAGTGCAGCTTTACTTTTGCAGTAAAAAAAAATAGCATGCCACATAAATAGCAAAATCTGTTAATTCACAGCGTTTTACAAACTAGCTGCTGGTTTGACATCAGCTATTACCCGTTATTTTTACTACACCTAACAGTACCAAGATGTTATCAACGAGGCAACTGTGTGTTTTCAAAAAAATGTACTAGAGACAGGATGGAACTTCCATGCAACTCATTAATTTTGCAGAATGCATACATGAATGTGATTGTAAATCACTCAGCAGAAGCCAGCCTAAGCACAGGTAAGCACTTAGACTGGCTAAGTGTCTGATTAAGTTTGCTGATATTGCCATATATATTTTGGAAAGGAAAATATGTTCCAACTATTTCAGGTGTGCAACCCTTAAAATTGACACCCAGTCCTAGTTGGGGAGATTGGAAACTGGGGTCCCATGGGAGTATACTAAGCTAGGGAGGAATACAGAATAATAGAGTTGTAAGAGACCTTGGAGGTCTTCTAGTCCAACCCCCTGCGCATGCAGGAGATCCTATATGAGTGTTGGTGAACCTTTTTCGGCACCGAGTGCCAAAACGGGAGTGTGCACGTGGGGGGGTGGGAATGCCGGAAACCAGAAGAGCAGCTCCCCAGTGCGCACATGTGGGAGTGCTGAAAATCAGAAGAGCAGTTCCCCGGCACGCATGTGTGTGTCAGGAAGCTGAGCTTCCGGTTTCCAACATGCACATGTGCCCCAGAGAGCTGCTCTTTCGGTTTCCGGTACTCCTGCATGTGCAAAGACCAGCTCGCCAGCGTACATGTCTGTGCTGGAACCCAGAAGAGCAACAGGCGATGGTTGGTGTGCCCGGAGAGATGCCTCTGTGTGCCACTTCCAGCATGCGTGCCATAGGTTCGCCATCACGGTCCTATACCATTTCAGACAAGTGACTGTCCAGTCTCTTCTTAAAAGCCTCCAGTGATGAAGCACCCACAACTTCTGAAGGCAAGCCATCCCACTGGTTTATTATTCTTAATTTTTTTTGGAGGTTTTATTATTTTTGTTTTCTTAACAATAAAATCTTTATATTCTGCCTAATTTCATTGCTATGTGAATTTAGCTACTGTGCTTCTGAATTTTTTAAATTAATTTTTAGTTAACAATCAAATACATTTTTACTAATCAGCTTCCACATCTTTCATCTCATTCCAATTTGACACTGAAAAACTGTTGGAAAAAGGCATTGACACAATAAGCAAGCACATTCATCGGTATGTAGATTGGCATGAACCTATAACTTTGATTGGTAATGGGTTCTGAAAGGCCAGTGCAATGGATGTTGTAACTGGTATTGCTAAGAAGGCCTCACATAATTGCATCTCACTATTGCTAAATCAAAGAAAAACTTTTGCAGAGAGGCTCAGAAAAGATACAGAACAGAGGTGATATTCAGCTGGTTCTGACCAGTTCTGGAGAAGCAGAAATTTTGAGAGTTCAGAGAACCAGTAAATACCATCTCTGACTGGCCCCACCCCCATCTATTCTCTGCCTCCCAAGTTCCAGCTGATCAGGAGGAAATGGGGATTTTCCAGTAACCTTCCCCTGGAGTGGGGTGGGAATGGAGATTTTACAGTATCCTTAACCTGCCATGCCCACCAAGCCATGCCACACCCACCAAGCCACGCCCAAAGAACCAGTAGTAAAAAATTTTGAATCCCACCACTGGTACAGATGGGGAAAAAATTTCACACCAGTTGCCTCATTTTCTTCTCTAGCCAAAACAGTTGATAAACCATAATATACCAATAGACAAAAGTAGTAGGAAAGATGAGAGGTGAGAAAGATGAGAAGATAAGAAGATGACAAGGAAATAAGAGTTAAGGGACTTTTGTATTTTTCAAAAGTCCTTTTTGATTATTCTGGGATTGGAGATACAGCCTATACTGAATAGAGCATACTCCTTTCAAAGAACCAGTGTTCTGTTCCCTCCCAGGAGTAGCCTTGCAGAGGCTCAAATAGCCCGGCAGTAACAAACGCAGGCTAGAGAGAATGAAGCTGGCCCTTTAATAAATAGTTCTCTTCCAAAGCGTATATCAGACCAATAGTTACCGGGCAAAGGTCTTGGCAGATGGCCAGCAGGTTAATGCAGGAATGCAGACTCTTATCAAAAAACCCCAAACCAACAGTTGTAAATCCACTGCATCCAAAACGCCAACAAATTGTTCACCACGCCTTTCCAGCCCAGTCATACCCCTTTTATACTTTGTAGGCTGTGGCCCTACGTCTCCTGACCACGCCTCTTGGGACATGACAATAGCTGTTCTCTATGACGTCTCCTACGTCTCTCTCTTGCATCCAATACAGGCTCCCCCTTGGCGTTACCAGCCTCTGTTTCCTCCTTAATCTGGCTGGGGCCCAGAGGCACGTCAGCAACTGTCAGTTCTTGCTGACTCACCAGTGAAGACGGCCCCTCCAGCACATAACTCGTGACAGCTTCCTCCTCCTCCATATCATCCTCCGACTCAACATGCGAAGATAAATCAGCCTCCGGGGCCGGGGTCACAACAACCAGGTTTTTCTTTTATCTACCAACATTACTTGAAATTATGTATTAATTTTGCCTAGTTTCTGCTGGTATCAGTGGTGGGTTGCTCCTGGTTCCGTCCAGTTCTTTAGAACCGGTAGTAAAAGCGACAGGAGGCTCTGCCCACCCACCTGGATATCATAATTGAAGATGTGCACATGCGCTCCCATTGCGAACCAGTAGTAAAGGTAAGAGAACCCACCCCGGCTGGTATGGCAACTGTATCCATTCCTTTGAGAAGCATATCTAACTATACAGTCCATATATTAAATAGAAACTTATTGGAACTTAGATTGGCACCTGTCCTTCTGTTCTTTAGAAAGTGTCTGAAGACTTGATACCCATCAGGCACAGCAGTATTGGTGAACCTTGACAATGGCTATATAAAATAGCTATATTATTTATAGTCACCACTGACTTTGATTGTGTTTTATTGACTTTTTAATCATGTTTCTGGGATTGCTTTATGGTGTTGTGTTTATTTTTATTGCTTCTTCTGTTTTAATTGTTGTGAGCCACTCAGAAATATACTTGTGAGATGGCCCACTGTACAAATTTAATAAACAAATAACTAACTATATCTGTTTAAGACTTACGTCCTATGGTTGATGTAAAGCCTAATTGGCCATTTCACCTTTGCTTTGGAGAAATTTAGAAAAATTATACATCTAATTTCTTCACTTACAAATTTGTGCTCAGTAATAAAGTCAATGGTGTAGAAACAATTAAACTAGCTTCCACTTACAATGGCTTCCATTTTGTTTCCCAGCTCAATTCAATAGACTGTCTTGACTAATAAGTTTTTAGTGGCTGTGAGCCAGGATATTGAAAGATTGCCTCTACCCCAAAAGCCTGACTCTTACTCATTTTCATCAGAACCTCTGCTTTATATTCCACAATGCACAGAAACCAGAATGTAAGTTCAATAGTGAAGTTTCTATAGCAGCACATTACTAAGGGATGTCAGAACCATCTATGGATTTTCAGATTGCCAATAAAAATTGTACTGTTTTGTCTACCCCTTTAAGGGTTTTCAATGTTATTTAATATTTACTGATTTGCTTATATCACACCTTTATTATTTATTATAAATAATAAATATTTATAAATATTTATTATAAATAATAAATATTTATAAATATTTATTATAATAAATAAATATTTATTATAATTTAATATATTTAATTAAATATATTAATTAAATATATTAAAATATATATTAAATATATTAAATATAATATATATTATAAAGAAATAACCTACAAATAACTCAAGGCAGCAAACATAAACATAGTTTTGATTTGGTTTTTTTTATTCTCTTTCATTTTTAGTATATTGATATTTTAAATAAATAGAGAGGAGCACCTTCAAGATGGCTGCTGCGTGATGGGTCTCTGCCGAGGGTGAGCGACCTAGGTTGAATAGGACTGCCATGGGGGGGTTGTTCCAACGCCCCCTGACATGGGTGGAGAGAGGTCTTACCGGAGGTCCAGAGGAGCCGTTCTGTATCTTTGAGGAGGCTCGCTGTTACCTGGGCAAGGGCTGATACGGCTGCGGTGTGGGCTGCGGATGGCATCCGGCCATCCCGATGACGGAGTTTGGTGGTCAGCGGCAGAGCTGCGAGGGCCCGGAGAGGCCAGAGCGGCGGAGTTGGCGAACCGGGTCGTTGGGAGGCCGAGGAGCGAGGATGGAGCGGACCCTCTCTGAGAATGCCCGAGAGGGTTGCCTGGAAAGTCTGGGGGGTCTTGAGCCGGTCGGCGGAGGAGACAAGAACTGGAGGGGCGGAGCCGAAGGGATTTGGAGGCGGCTCGCTGGCTCGGGGCTTGTTCCGCCGACGCCGACGGCAAATGTGAGGCCTGCTTTGCCCATGGGACATCAAGGGACCACCTCTGCTTTCTGCTGGTTGCTGCTGGGATTGCCCACCAGAGCTGTACTAGTTGTGCCTATTGTGTTTTCTGGGCACTCCCCAGGCAAGAGGGGTCTTTGGAGGGAATTAACCCTATGAGACTTCTCTACCCCCCTAGAGGGGGTGTTGAACCCTGGGCCCCATTTAATCCATCTGGGGACCCTGCCCAGGATTAGCGAGCCAGAACGTAGACCTGGATGGCTGTGAGGGTGCTGGTTTCACCCCCTCCATGGAACTGGCCTGTCCTGGGCGGGGATTCCCACTGCTGTGAGAGGGCAGTGGCAGTTCTATGACATCGAACTGGCCCTGCAGGGGTGAGAGCGCTGCAGGGGTCGAAAATACTGCCGGACAGAACTCCTCAGTTGAAGTCTGGGAGGCCGTCGTAGTGTGAGGACGACGGCAGTTACCAACTATGCCTCACCCAGGTGTGGTGAGGGGATGCCTGGGAAAGGAGGTTCCCGATGTCTGGGAGAACTTTAACCAGTTTCCAGTCCATCACTAACATCTTTTGTTGGCCATTGTCGCACCCTTTTCCATGGCTGTTTATGGCTTCGCGACTGTATGCAAGATCGGACTTATGGGCTCTGAGGAATGCCCCCCATTCCTGGAAGTGGCCTGCTGGCCTTGCCAAAAAGTACCTCAAGGACGGGTCCTGGGATCCTGAGAGGTGGGTGTTGGGGATTTTAAAAATTCTTTGTATTCATTTTTAATTCATTTTTTAAGGGGTGGGAGGGAAAATGTAAAATGTACGACCGGGGTGGGTTTGAGGGGCAACCCACAGATGTTGAGGGGGGTCAGGGGGGCTAGTTCCTACAGAGGGGAGGGTGTTTCCATCGGTACTGTAAGTGGGAGGGGCAGATATGATGGGAGCAGGGGGCCATATCATGTTAGGGGAGGGCGCACTCGCTACTTGCGAGCGATTGCGTGCTCCGGCCCCCAATGCTCTTCTCGCTCCCCGGGTTGTTCAGATCCTCAGGCCCAGGGCCTCCAGTTGATGTTGTGCAATGCCAGGTCCATAGTAAATAAAGCCCCCCTCATCTGCGATTTGGTTCAGGAGGGGGTGCGGACCTGGTAGGTATTACAGAGACCTGGTTGGGCCAGGAGGGGGGGGTCCCCCTCGTTGAGATGTGCCCACTGGGTTTCTATGCATTCCATCAGCGGAGGGCCCAGGGGAGGGGTGGGGGGGTGGCGGTTCTTGTAAAGGAAGGTCTTGCTCCTAGGGAGGCCACTGTACCTCAGATAGCCGGATGTGAGTCTCTCCTGGTGAAGTGGGGACATGGGAGGCAGATAAGCTTGCTGATTACGTACCTGGCTCCCTGCCACGTGTCAGCTACCCTGCCCGAGCTACTCAGCGTGATTGCCAAGGTGGCAGTGGAGACCCCCAGGCTTATGGTCATGGGGGACTTCAACCTGCCATCTGTCGGTGAAATGTTGGAGGCAGCTCGGGAGTTCATGGCTTCCATGACAGCCATGGACCTGACCCAGCTAATTCATGAACCCACTCACACGGGAGGACACACTTTGGACTTGATTTTTGTCTCTGGGCAGTGGATGAATGATCTTGAGATTGGGGCAGTAGCTATTGAGCCCTTGTCATAGTCAGATCATTCCATTTTTAGGCTTGACCTTCTAACCGCCACACCCTGCCACAGGGAGGTGGAACAGACCAGATGATTCCGCCCCAGGCACCTGATGGATCCTGATAGGTTCCAGATGGAGCTTGGGCCATTTCCTGAGGCTCTGACTCATGACTTGGCCGAGGAGCTGGTGGCCGCCTGAGATAGGGCGACCGCTGGCACTTTGGACCGAGTCGTGTTTTTGCGGCCTCTGACCCATCGCCAAGTCTACTTGGCCCCTTGGTTCTCTGAGGAGCTGAGGGAGATGAAGCGCCGGAAAAGACATGTAGAGAGCAGTTGGAGGTCGAGCCATTCCGAATCCAACCGAACACAGGTAAGAGCTCATATTAAGACTTACCTAGTGGTGGCAAAATTTAACTATTTTTCCGCTCTTATTGCATCGGCAGATAATCGCCCAGCCGCCCTGTTTAGGGTGACCCGCTCCCTCCTCCATCCGGGAGTGCGGGAGGATCCCTTGCAGGGTTGTGCTGAGGATTTTGTGCAATATCTGCACGATAAAATCACTCAGATTCGGGAAGGCCTGGTCTCTGACTGGGTAGGTACAGATGGGATGATGGAGGCCGGTCTTGAGAATGTCATTTGGGAGGAGTTTGATCCTGTTGCTCCTGAGGACGTGAACAGGATACTCGGGCGGCTGAACGCGACCACATGTTTATTGGACCCGTGTCCCTCCTGGCTGGTACTGGCCTCCCGGGAGGTTACGCGAGGCTGGCTCCAGGGGATTATCAACACTTCCTTGGGTGAGGGTGTCTTGCCACTCGCCTTGAAAGAGGCGGTGGTGAGGCCCCTCCTCAAGAAGCCTGCCCTGGATCCGGCTGTTTTGGCTAACTATCGTCCGGTCTCCAACCTTCCCTTCGTGGCGAACGTTGTTGAGAGTGTGGTGGCGCGACAGCTTCCCGGGTACCTGGATGAAGCTGTCTATCTGGATCCGCGCCAGTCTGGCTTCCGGCCTGGGCACAGCACGGAAACAGCATTGGTCACGTTGGTGGATGATCTCTGGAGGGCTTGGGATAGGGGTTGTTCCTCTATCCTAGTCCTATTAGATCTCTCAGTGGCTTTTGATACCATCGACCATGGTATCATGCTGCGCCGGTTGGAGGGGCTGGGAGTGGGGGGCATCGTTTTATGGTGGTTCTCCTCCTATCTCTCCAACCGGATGCAGTCGGTGTTGACAGGGAGGCAGAGGTCGACCCCGAGGCGCCTTGTATGTGGGGTGCCACAGGGATCGGTCCTCTCACCCCTTCTGTTCAACATTTATGTGAAGCCACTGGGCGAGATCATCTGTGGCTTTGGGGTAGAATTCCATCAGTACGCTGATGACACTCAGCTGTACATTTCCACCCAAGGCCATCCCAACAATGCCCTTGAAGTGATGTTCCGGTGCTTGGAGGCCATGCGGACCTGGATGGGGAATAACAGGCTCCGACTCAACCCTTCCAAGACCGAGTGGCTGTGGCTTCCGGCGTCCCGATATAGCCAGCTGGTGCCATCGCTGGCTATTGGGGGCGAGTTATTGGCCCCCACGGAGAGGGCTCGCAACTTGGGCATCCTCCTGGATGCACGGCTGTCTTTAGAAGAGCATATGACGGCCGTGGCCAGGGAGGCTTTTTATCAGGTCCGCCTGATTCCCCAGTTGTGTCCCTTTCTGGATCGGGACTCCTTACGCACGGTCACTCAGGTACTCGTCACTTCCCGCCTGGACTACTGCAACACTCTCTACATGGCGCTCCCCTTGAGGTGCACCCGGAGGCTCCAACTGGTGCAGAATGCGGCCGCACGGGGGATTTTGGGAGCGACGGGGCGCTCCCATGTGACACCTCTCCTGCATGAGCTGCATTGGCTCCCAGTGGACTTCCGGGTGCGCTTCAAGGTGTTGGTTACCACCTTTAAAGCGCTCCATGGCATCGGACCTGGGTATTTGCGGGACCGCCTTCTGCCACCAATAGCCTCCCACCGGCCAGTGCGCTCCCACAGAGAGGGACTCCTCAGGGTGCCGTCAGCCAGGCAATGTCGGCTGGCGACCCCCAGGGGGAGGGTCTTCTCTGTGGCAGCACCTGCCCTCTGGAACGAAATTATAAAACAGGTTTTAATTGGTAGATTTTAAAATCTTTGGCCATAATATATAATTCTTTTATATTTCTTTTAAATTTTGTATTGTATGTTTTTACTTGGCTGTGCACTGCCCTGAGTCCAGCAGGAGAAGGGCGGTACACAAATTTAATAAATAATAATAATAATAATAATAATAATAATAATAATAAAAAATTGCACTGGGCTATAAGGGGCTTTATAAAGTAGTTCATCAATACTTTAAAAAATAAATAAAATTATACCCTGTGACCTTGAGGACACAGATAAACCTCCTAGTGCTTCAAGGACACGCTAAAAGGATGCAGATTACCAGCTGTCTTCAAGGAATATAAATCCTTCCATTCCCCACTATCCTGTCAGAGCTGAAGAAGCTTCTTGGATGACAAGCGAAACGTCTTCAAAAGAAAAAAATAAGAAAGTCCAGTTGCCTTCAGAAAAAGCACTTCTGAGACAACTATGACCTGGATGACTGAGAATCTCTACAGACTTCTAGCAGATACTTAATTAGTTAGCTAATATGCTGTAAATAAACAATACAAACATTCAATTTATGTCATGTAAAAATGCCTTGCCTAACCAACCCATCATTAACTGGAACAGCATTGCTAAATGAACACAAACCCATTATATGCTGTCAAATATTATCTTGTTAAGGATGAATTTGTTTACTTACAAGTACTCTCAATCCTATTTAAAAATACATGCCTAGCATTAAAAATTGGCAAAGCACTAAACAAATGTATACTATTATCATATATATCTTTATGTAGCAAACTTTGGGCACCAATTCTTCACTGATTATCGTTATTGCTATCAGGTATTTTTTGTTGAATAAAGAAAAGAAGAAGAAGAACCTTCTGATCTTTACAGCAGCTACAAATAAATTTATCATTTGCCCTCCCTCCGTCTTTAAGGTTACATCATGATTCCCTTCTTCCCATGATTTACCTTTTCTAATCATCAAACCCATAAATCACCAGCTTGGGGTTTTTTCAATTTTCAACCAAAAGGGCTTCAACATTAATAAATCAATCAAAAACAGCATCAACAATTTGTTCTTTTCCTAATCAGCCATGTCAATTTTACAATTTCTGCAAATTCTGCTATTTTCACCAACCATTTCTCTATTGTACGCAATTGTGAGTAAGATGTCTGCTTCTGCCATTTCAAACCCATAGAAGCCTGCTCTCCTGTGGTCTCTTTATGAGGATTAGCCATCTGAAGCACAGATGTGTGATCTTCCATCCTCTCCTTATCTGTAATGATTTTGCCCCAGTTTTTGACTTTTTCAGTTCACCATACTTTCCCTGGAAGTCAACACCATTATCTTCTGTAGAAAGTTAGCACCCACCCCTCTCCTAGAAGAATTAAACATTTTAGGAAATATTAAAAAGGCAGAATATTATATTTCCCTGGATGAGAAAAGGAGAAACATGTTTTAAAGACAAAGCAGCTCCCTGCAGCTCCCTGCCCCCCATCTTCAGCTCCAGGGTGATGGGATTAAGACATGGTCCTCAAGACATGATAGGATTAACCCACTACCCATCTAGCAACAGAACTCACCTGGGGAGATTACATTACCCAGCAAGATTCAACCAAGCTTGGAACTCAAGACACTACAAAGTTATCCCTGCATGACCCCATGGGAGTCTGACAACAGAATACAGGAACAGGAAGCTCCAAGGCGAGACCCAAGAGAGGGTATAAATATATCTCTCTCTTTCACTCTCTCTCTCCCTCCCTCCCTCCCTCTCTCTCTCCCTTCTTCCCTCCCTCTCTCTCTCATGTGCTCTTTTCTGCCCAAACCGAATCAGCTGAATAGTCCGAACTGGGTCAAGGCTGTCTGTCTACCTGCCTGCCTCCCTGCCTGCCTGCCTGCAGCTCACATACACCTCAAATGTTCCTGCTCATTTGTAATTAACCAAAGGAAGAGAAAAGAAAAAGAAGAAATAACCACATAGCCATTTCTTCAGCAGAAAAATTCTAGCTCCTTTAAAACTCAGGTGGGAAAATAAAGTGAAAGAGAGGGGTTTTTTTCTTCTCTCTCCCTTCAATTAATAGCTCCGGGCAGACAGCCAAGAACCATTTAACAGGCGAATACTTAGTTACAATAACAAAATCCCAGGAATGCAGTCAGCACAGAAACAATAGAAATTTACACATCATACAGATTAAGAGTTGGAAGGGACCTTGTAGGTCATCTAGTCCAATGCCCCACCCAAGCAGGAGACCCTACACCATTTCTGACAAATGGCAGTCCAATCTCTTCGTGAAAGCCTCCAGTGATGAAGTTCCCACAACTTCCAAAGGCAACCTGTTCCATCGATTCATTGTTCTCACCGTTAGAAAATTTCTCTTTATTTCTAGGTTGAATCTCTCCTTGTTCTTGACAGGATTAGGCCAGGGAAGGAGTTTCTTGTAAGAGTTCTTATGTCTTTTTAAATACACATTCTAATTAGCAGAATTGGTTTTATTAATTTGGAATAGGGTTGCAATGCTGTTTCTATGTTTATGTATTTTGATCCTGCATTTTCAGCATTTAAGAGTTAGCTTACAGTATTAGACTGTAAAGATTTCAAATTATCTTGTAACTGTGTTGCTTGTGTGTGATGGAGCACCCACAACTTCTGAAGGCAAGCTTTCCATTGGTTGATTGGTTTCACCCTTAAGAAATTTCTTCTTAGTCCTAGTTCTCTCTTTGGTTAGTTTCCATCTAATGTTCCTTTTCGTGCCTTTTGGTGCTTTGGAAAATAGATTGACCACTCATTTTTGTAGGAACCCCTCAAATTTCCTGAGAGAACAATTAATCAGTGGAACAACTTGTCTCCAGAAGTTGTAAATGCTCCAATGCTGGAAGTTTTAAAGAAGAGATTGAATAACCATTTGTCTGAAGTGGTGTAGGGTTTCCTGCCTAATCAGGGGGTTGGACTAGAAGACCTCCAAAGTCCCTTCCAACTCTGTTATTCTGTTCTGTTCTGTTTTATTCTAATTCTAAATATTGGAACAGTGCTATTTTATTGTGCTATTTTATTGTGAGTTGGACTAAGGAGAAATTTCCTAAGAGTGACACCAATCACATTGGCCATGTCCACCCAGTCACATGACCACCCAGCTGGTCATTAGGGCAGAGAACTGGTTGTTAAATTATTTGAATGCCACCACTGTGTGTGTGTGTGTATGTGTGTGTATGTGTGAGAGAGTGTTCCTCTCTTTTGTATATAAATTTAAAAATATATTAATCTATTGCATTGACTGATCTGATGTAGATTATATTAGGGGTGACCTATTGGCATTAGGCAATGCAAATGGTAGTAGTAATTAAGTTTTACTCTTAGTAACTTCATTTTTATGTAGCTTTCTTGGCAGCAGTATATAAGTTATTTGTGACTGCCTTACTGTGGGATGTTTTCAACTTTCCAGTCTAGCCCATAGAGCAGATATTTTAAGGATGATGTCCCATCCAAGAGTAATGTAGTTTTCTTGCATTCAATTAAAATCAGTTAGTGTTTCTGTTTGGTAAGCAAACTCAGCAATGTGTATCTAATACTAAAATTTTAAATTAATAAAAACCTTTAAAATAATACAAACCAATGTATAAAATACAGTAATTAAATAATGCAAATGTAACAATATGTATATTGGTAGGGTGGGATCTCAGATACCGGTTGTGATTGGGAATGGCTGTAGGTGGAGGAACGGAGGGCCATATCAGACTTCGGGAGCCCGCCCCCGCTATTTTCGAGCGGTGGCATGCTCCGACCCTCCCAGTTCTATCCGACCTCCTGGGGGTTTGAGAGATTGGGCCCCTGGGCTTAGGCTGGTCTATTTTAATGCTAGGTCTGTGGTCAATAAGGCTACCCTCATTCGTGATTTGATTGAGGAGGAAACCGCAGACCTGGCATGCATCACGGAAACCTGGTTGGGCTCAGAGGGGGGTGTCCCTCTGACTGAATTGTGCCCACCAGGTTTCCGGGTGCTGCACCAGCCAAGGGCCCAGGGTAGGGGAGGGGGGATGGCGGTGGTTATTAGGGAGGTCCATAGTCCGCGGGAGATCACTGCTCCTAAGATTGACGGATGTGAGGCCCTCCTCATGAGGTGGGGCCCGTATGGTCAGTTGGGTCTGTTGATTGCATACCTGTCTCCCAGCTGCGTATCAACAGCCCTGCCCGGGCTGCTTGATGCCCTCTCGGGGCTGGTGGTGGAGTTTCCCAGACTTATTGTTCTGGGGGACTTCAATCTGCCGTCCCTGGGTGTGGCGTCGGGTGCGGCTCGGGAGTTCATGGCTTCCATGGCAGCTATGGACCTGACTCAGAGTATTCAGGGCCCGACTCATGGGGGGGGCACACTCCTGATCTGGTTTTTGTCTCGGAGCAGTGGCTAGATGAGTTCGGTGGGGGATCTCCTTCTATTTATCCCCTGTCATGGACCGACCATTATCTCCTTCGGCTAGGCTTCCATGATGCCGCCCCTCCTCGCTGGGAGCTGGAACCGACCATCTGGTTCCACCCCAGGTGCCTGATGGACCCTGAGAGGTTCCAGCAGGAGCTTGGGATGATCCCTCTCTCTCTCTCCCTCGCCCCGGCCACAACCCTGGTGGAGGCCTGGGAAGAGGCTGCTGCCAGGGCTCTGGACTGAGTCGTTCCTTTACGGCCTCTGATTCGTTGCAGACCACGGTTGGCTCCCTGGTTTACCGAGGAGCTCCGGGGGATGAAGCGGCATAGACGAGGCCTAGAGAGCTGTTGGAGAGCCAGCCGTTCCGAATCCAACCGATTTCAGTTAAGATTGGCCACTCGGGCCTACTTGGTGGAGTTGGCAGCGGCAAAGCGCCGCTACTTCGCCAATATCATTGCGTCCGCAGAGAATCGCCCGGCTGCCCTGTTCAGGGTGTCCCGCTCCCTCTTAATTCAGAAGGTGGGGGAAGATCCTTTACAGGGACGAGCCGAGGAGTTTGGTCAGCACCTGTTGGACAAAATCGCTCGGATTCGGGACGGCTTGGACTCCGACTGGACAGAGTCAGACGAGGGTGAGACAGCGGGTCCTGTGCTTAGGGAAGAGTTCGATTCTGTTACCCCAGAGGAAGTGGACAGGATCATGGGAAAGCTGAGTGCGGCCACCTATGTGTTGGACCCGTGCCCCTCCTGGCTGGTTTATTCAGCCAGGGAGGTGACACGAGGCTGGATCCAGGTGGTGATAGCGGCTTCTTTGAGGGAGGGGAACTTACCTACCACCTTGAAGGAGGCGGTGGTGAGGCCCCTCCTCAAGAAGCCGGCCTTGGATCCAGCTGTATTAAATCATTTTCGTCCAGTCTCCAACCTTCGCCTTTTAGCGAAGGTTGTTGAGAATGTGGTGGCACATCAGCTCCCACTGGTTCTGGATGAAGCGGATTACCTCGACCCATACCAATCGGGTTTCAGGTCCGGGTACAGCACGGAGACAGCATTGGTCGCTCTGGTGGATGATCTCTGGAGGGCCCAGGACAGAGGTTATTCCTCTGTTCTGGTCCTATTAGATCTTTCGGCAGCATTCGATACCATCGACCACGGTATCTTGCTGCGTCGCCTCGAGGGGTTGGGAGTGGGAGGCACTGTTTTACGGTGGTTCTCCTCCTACCTCTTGGGTCGAATGCAAGCGGTGTTGGCAGGGGGGCAGAGATCGACCTTGAGGCCACTCACTTGTGGGGTGCCTCAGGGGTCGGTCCTCTCGCCCCTTTTGTTCAACATCTATATGAAACCGCTAGGGGAGATCATCCGTGGTTTGGGGGTGAGGTATCATCAGTATGTGAATGATACTCAGCTTTTTATTTTCACCCCGAACCAACCCAGTGATGCCCTCGACATGATGGCCTGGTGCCTGGAAGCGGTACGGGTCTGGATGGGTAGAAACAGATTGCAACTCAACCCGGCCAAGACCGAGTGGCTGTGGGTACCGGCATCTCGGTTCAGTGGAGAGATGCCATCGCTGACTACAGGGGGTGAAGTTTTGCCCCCTGTAGACAGGGTGCGCAACTTGGGTGTCCTTCTGGACTCACGGCTGAGCTTGGAAGACCAGATAACAGCCGTGACCAGGGGGGCATTTGCCCAGATACGTCTGGTGTGCCAGTTGCGCCCCTACTTGGACCGAGATGCCCTACGCACAGTTACTCACCCGCTGGTCACCTCGCGGATTGACTACTGCAACGCTCTCTACATGGGGCTGCCCTTGAGGACCACTCGGAGGCTTCAGCTGGTACAAAATGCAGCCGCGCGGGTTGTGATGGGAGAATCCCGATACTCCCATGTTACACCTCTCCTGCGCGGTTTGCATTGGTTGCCGGTTGCCCTCCGGGTGAGATTCAAGGTGCTGGTGATGACCTACAAAGCCCTACATGGCTTAGGACCAGGATATTTGGCAGACCACTTACAGCCAGCAATGATATCCCATTGCCCGGTTCGCACCCATAGAGAGGGCCTACTCAGGGTGCCGTCAGCTAGACAGTGGCAGCTGGCGACCTCCAGGGGTAGAGCCTTCTCAGTGGGTGCCTCCACCCTCTGGAATCAACTTCCCTTGGAACTCTGATTAGCGCCTGACCTTCGCACCTTCCGCCGTGAATTAAAAACTTGGCTGTTTAAATCCCTTGACCTGGACTGATAATGGGGTTTTAAGGGTTAATTTTAAATCTTTTAAATTTTTAGACTTTATTTTATATTGTGGCTTTGTTTTTATTATTGTGAGCCGCCCTGAGTCCATTGTGAGATAGGGCGGCATATAAGCCAAATAAATAAATAAATAAATAAGTAAGTAAGTAAGTAAGTAAGTAAGTAAGTAAGCAAATAAATAAATAAATAAATAAATAAATAAATTATTGTTGATAGTATATTATAGTAATATTTGCTGTTTTTTATGGATCACTAACTTGTAAGTAGCAAAAGACTTGGGCAGTCCAGTGATGCTTTGAGTGATGCCACTGGGAGTGCCAATTCCCAGAAGGACCATCCATAATAAATGACCACAAACAGATTAAAGATGATCAACTGGAGGATGAAGTGGCAACCCATTCCAGTATTCTGCCAAGAAAATCAAGCTGACATTTGCAGCTAAGACAATATCACTGATACTTATACCAAAGTTGAATTAAAATTGAAAGGAGGTCCACTTGCTGAGATCCCCAGAGTCTGGCCAAGTTGTAGCCTTATTTATTTAACTTATTTAACACTATAACGTGATAAATGCTGGACTGGAAGAAATAGAAATTAGAATTGAACTTGCTGGGAGAAGTTATGCCAATGATGCTACTTTTGATTGCTGAAATGGAGGAAAAGTTAAGAAATCCCTTGTTAAAGATGAAGGAAGAAATGCAAAATTAAGTTACCGTATATACTCGAATATAAGCCGAGTTTTTCAGCACATTTTTCAGGCTGAAAAAAAACCCTTGGCTTATATTCGAGTCACAAAAAAAATGCCTTTTTCCCTGCAACCGTTTTGGCTCCCGGGGTTGCAGGGACGCTCGCTCACCCCGCCCCCTCCACTCAGTCACTCCTCACTTGTACTGTGTGGGTCCTCGCTTGCAGCTTGCCTGCCTGAAGTCCTGCACCTGCCAGGTAAGCCTGCGAGTCGTGGCCTACCTAGCTGCCCCTGCCCCCCCCACCCCCACCATCCCAGCCTGCCTCCCCTACTCCCTTCCCTGAAGCCCATAGCCCTGCCATGCTTCCCTGCCTTCCACGCGGCCGTCCCAGCGTCCCCGAGACCAGCTTGCGAAGGCAGGCAAGCGGGCCTGATCACGGGGACCGCCGTGAAGGCAGGCAAGCCTGGCAGGGCCACCCGGCTGTGGGGAAGAGAGCTAGCAGCTTCTTTCCTTCCCCGAATCCCTGCCAGGCTTGCCTGCCTTCCACGCTGCCTTCCTGGCGTCCCCATGGTCAGCTTGCCACACACACACACGCCCCGCTTCCCTTTTACCTTTCCTTAACGCGCCCCACTTCCCTCCCCAAACCTTGGGAGGCGGAGTCCTCCGCACCACAAAGCCCTTGAGGTGGCTGCAGGAGGGGGAAAAGAAAAAAAAGCCCTTGGCTTCTGAAGCCTCTCGAAGGCTTCAAAGGTGTGTATGTGTTTGGCTGCAGGAGGGGGAAAAGAAAAGCCTCGGCTCTCGAAGGCTTTGAGTGCATGTGTGTGTGTGTGTTTGGCGGCGCTGAAGTGAGCCACATGAAGGGAGCCTGCTGGGTAACCACGTCGGCTGCAATCAGCCCCTTGCCTTCCCCTGCTGCCTCCACCTCTGCCTCTCCTTCTCTCTGCCAACAGAAGTCAAAGGGGAAAAAGCAGTTGCTTCATCGAGCGTTTCTCCACATTTCATCCCAAGTCAGCCGCCCTCACTGGAAATGCAGAGTAACGTTCAGCAAAGCAGTTGGCAGAGAGAAGGGAGAGGCAGAGGTGGAGGCAGAGGGGAAGGCAAGGAACCAGTTGCCTGGCTCACTTCAGCGCCACCAAACACACACACGCACACACTCAAAGCCTTCGAGAGCCGAGGCTTTTCTTTTCCTCCTCCTGCAGCCACCTCGAGGGCTTTGTGGTGTGGAGGACTCTGCCTCCCAAGGTTTGGGAAGAGAAGGAGGGCACCTTCTGGCAGGGCCACCCAGCTGTGAGGAAGAGAGCTAGCAGCTTCCTTCCTTCCCCAAAGCCATGCCAGGCTTGCCTGCCTTCCACGCTGCCTTCCCAGCGTCCCCATGGCCAGTTTGCCACCCACCCCCACCCTGCTTCCCTTTTACCTTTCCTTAACGCACCCTCCTTCTCTCCCCAAACCTTGGGAGGTGGAGTCCTCTGCGCCACAAAGCCCTCGAGGTGGCTGCAGGAGGGGGAAAAGAAAAAAAAGCCCTTGGCTTCTGAAGCCTCTCAAAGGTTTCAAAGGTGTGTGTGTGTGTTTGGCTGCAGCAGGGGGAAAAGAAAAGCCTCAGCTCTTGAAGGCTTTGAGTGTGTGTGTGTGTGTGTGTGTGTGTCCCTCCCCAAACCTTAGGAAGGCAGCATGGAAGCCTGGCAGGGCTTTGGGGAAGGAAGGAAACTGCTAGCTCAGAGGCAGCGCGGAGGACACTGCCTCCCAAGTTTGGGGAGGGAAGCGGGACATGTTAAAGAAAGGTAAAAGGAAAGCCGGGTGGGGTGGGATTTGTTCCCCCTCTCACAATCCTCTTCCAAGCACAGATGGTTCCTCCTTTAATACCTGGTCCTGCACTTGACCTGGCCGGACAGCACCCCCCCCCACCCAGCGCCCTCCCACCTGTCCTTCCTTCTCCTGTCATAAATTCAAGGACTGGCCACAAGTGCAAGGACCAGTCAAAAATATTTTTTTCAGCCCTCTGAATAGTCCATATGCACAAAAGGATTACCCAGAGGGCTGAAAAAAGTGATTTCTGACAGGTCCTCACACTTTTGACCGGTCTTCGCACTTATAACTGGTCATCATTTATGCCCATTGTAGCATTCTTAACAACCGTGTCACTCATTTCACAACTGTTTCTCTTCACCATGGTGACAAGATAAGGCAAAAACGTAAAATGTGAGGACAGTCGTAAGTTCGAGGACTGGTCACAAGTGTGAGGACCAGTCAAAAATTACTTTTTCAGCCCTCTGAGTAGTCCATATGCACAAAAGGACTACCCAGAGGGCTGAAAAAAGTGATTTCTGACAGGTCCTTGCACTTTTGAACAGTCTTTTTTTATTTTGAAATTTACCAGTAGCCGCTGCATTTCCCACCCCCGGCTTATACTAGAGTCAATAACTTTTCCCAGTTTTTTGTGGTAAAATTGGGGGCCTCGGCTTATATTTGGGTCGGCTTATACTCGAGTATATACGGTACCTGCTCTATATTAATTTTTTTAACAAAACATAAGATTGTGTTAACAAGGAACGCAAATTATTAGAGAAGTTGTTATTGGAGTAACAGACTTTATTTTCCTGCTTCTTTGAATTCTTGTGTCACCGATGGTCTAATGTGGACCGTCAGATGGCCATAAAGTCATGACATACTGTAATTGAAGTGACTGAATACCTAAAACAATATTCCAAAGGTATCCATAATATGGAAGGAAGCAAGTGAGAAAATTTGATTGGTTTACAGATTTAGGTCCAATACTGGAATTCAAGTACAAAAGGCCAGAGTTTCTATTTCATCATTCCATTCATCTTCACAGTTTGTAGCAGACACCTATAAACTTTCTGATTATTTTTTCACCTTATATTTCAGTGTTTCACATGAAATGTATGTTCTCTCTTTGGTCCTTTTTTATCACAGTATTCTTATGAAGAAGATATTATTTCTTTTAATCTTATTCAAATAGTTTTGTAATGTAGCTAAATATTTGTTAAAGGTTTGGTGAGAAGAAAAAATGAACTCTTCATAATATAAATGATATTCAAAAGTAGTTGTTTCACAGATTCTTTTTCACATAATTCTCCATCCCCAAAATGCTGAAACTCCTTTGGCTATAATATTAAGGGAAAGGCTCATTGGTGCACATCCTTTTCCTCTCTGATATGACTATGATAATTAACTTTGGGAAATAAATACAATGAAGAAGATAGATTCAATCATTTTGGCAATAAGGAACACATATTAGTTGGTACCTAATGTTCCTTCACACCTTACTAATATAAAAAACTGCTTACAAGTGTTTTTATCAGAAAAATGTGTTTTCAAGCAATGCATTATGTATATAAGAAATGCATAAAAGCATTGAGCCATGCATTCAAAGAAAGTGGGGTTTAATGTCAGAAAACATTATTTGTTCTTTTTGGACATGTTAACATGGCTAATGAAATTGCAATAATGAGAGTGATGACATAAAATAATTCAATTAAAAGCGGCAAAAAAATAGAAGGTTCAACACTGTTGTGATATAAATTTAGACACTTACCAAACCAATGAGTTCAATGCCATGAAGATGACAATTTAAAAAAATTAAGATGCACTTATGTACAATAGAGCCACACCTGCTGTTGTTTTATGCTGTAAATCTTTCTTGAAAATTCAACATAATAAATACATACGTAGTACATACATACATACATACATACATACATACATACCTGTTTATACACAAGAGATTCAAGGACATAATTGCACTACCTTTAAATTAACACTATTATAATAAAAATGTAACAAAAAAGAACTAAAATAGTAAATTGCAAACAAAAACAAATGGTTCAAAAATCTACCCCCAATTTTTCAGAGATTCAGTGTAGAGCAATTGTTCTCAACCTGGTGCTTTCTAAATATCTATATGATTGCAATATCTATTTGTCCTAATATTTTCAACATGTCTCAAAAATGCAATGTTGGGAAAGGATTAAATACTGTACAATTACTAAAGCTAATAAGAAGAATGAAATTAATTTCTTGATTTAAAAGGTCATAACTTGATAAAAATAAGAACATAGAATAAGAATACAAATTTCTGTAAGCCATAGCCTGTACTAAAAATATTTTTTTCTTTATTTCAGACATGTAATTATTTAAACAGTTCTACATTTAAATATCACCTGATAAGTTCATTTAATTCTATCATGTCAAATGCCTTAAAATAAAAGCAGTCAGGCTAGGAAAACTAAGTTGGTTTCATTCTCAGTAGATTCCTTGATAAGACAAAAGAGATGAGTTCCATCTACATGAGAAAGAATAAAATAAATAACAAGAATCCAAAAATAGATTCAAGCTGCATCAATGATATTCATAGTTGTTCCCTTTTAATTTTAAATTTATATAGTTGAATATTGTAATTCTACCTGTGCTCCCATTGTTCTATACATTACTACCATAATGGTGAGATGGGCAGCAAATATATTTAATAAATAAATAATAAATAAATAATAGATACAGATAAATTCTTACATTGATCCCTACTGACTATATCCACTGAAAAGAAACAATACCAGGCACCATTTATAAATATTTCCCTTTGTTAGATAATAACAATAGCAATAGTGCTTAGATTTATATACCATCTCATAGTGCTTTACATCAATTTCTAAGTGGTTTACAGAGTCAGCACAGTTGTCCCCAACAATCTGGGGTTCTCATTTTACTGACCTCAGAAGATGGAAGGCTGAGTCAACCTTGAGCTGGTCAGGATTGGCTGCTGGCAGTTGACAGAATTAGCCTGCAATACTGCATTCTAACCACTGCATCACCACAGCACAGATAAATTACACTGGACATTTTTTTCTTGCTAATTTCCATGCAAGCAAATGATTAATCCTACAGATGGATTGCTTACTGAGGTCTACATAAGCTAAGATCAGTATTGCCGAAACAAGCTTCAAATGGTTTGTCTAGTCTACCTTGTTAGTGCTCCAAGTTATGATTGCTCCAGCGCTGACATGAATGGAACCCCCCCCCCCATTAGAAGTAGCAGCTTGGCTTTTCACCTAGTTCTTCTTCCCTGGCAGATAACGTCACCTAGGTGATGGGGGGAGGGCGGAAATTCCTATGACTCGAAGTAGACGAGAGGAAAGACTGACGTGGAAGATGGCCAATAAGACACTGAGATTTGAGGAACAGAAAGGGAGGGGTTTGGGATCAGAGGGTCAGTTTCGGCTGCAAATGAGTTCAGGACTAAATCGTTATTTTTCAATAAATGAAAGAGATTGTTAATGACTTTGGGAATGAAATTTGTTTGAGATAACATTGGAACTTGACATACCTTTTGGTTTGAGGGATGTCATTCCCAATGACTAGAAAATAAAATTCCTAGCCATCAAAGAATATTTTGTTCAGATTCTAACTAGGTTCACTAGCGAAAGCTCAGCTTAACAAAACATCTATAATAATATAAATAAGCGAGAGCACTCCCGGTTCCGGATGGCGACGGACGCTGCCTGGGTGAGCTCTTGCCCCAGTGTCTGAACCCCCCCGCCTGGAGGCCCCTCGGGGCCGGGTGCCCTGGCTTCAGGGTATCCGCCGTTAAGGGCGGCTCGCCAGGGGTCCCCTGCCTCAATTCCAGGGGCTGGGCGGCCAATGCTGGTGCGCCCGAGGCTCCGGCGAGTGGGGGCGGTGCGCGACGGCCATCTCAAGGCCGCTGACCATGCCATTGCGCCTGTAGGACCCGGAGCATATTGAAATTAAGGCAGCAGGTAAAGAGGCGATCGGAAGAGGAAGGGATGCAGGCCGGAGAATAAGTAGAAAAGGAGAGACCTTGATTGGCGAAGCAATGAGGCGTCCTGCGAGTGAGAGGGGGGGCGAAGTTCCCCCCCCGTAGCTGGGAAGGGCGCCGTGGCTGAGACGAAAGAGGAGGAAAAAAGAAGGAAACCTCTTACCTCACTGATTTTTTGTGGAGAATGGTGGAGGCGGAATTTGAGAAGGGAGGCTGGAGGCCTCTCTCTTTGCCGGAGAGTTATGGCTGGGGCCTGATTTCCTGCTTCTTTGTATACAATTGATGACATCACCCACCTCTGGTTTCCTGTTTGACCTACTCTACGAGCCGGACTCGTTGCTTCTGTGAGCACCCTCTGGTGGATTGTGAGGAAACAGTGCTGATTTTTAAGAGAATCTTTCCCTCTTTGGATGCTTGTGCTTACCTGGGGACCTCTCATTCTTTATCACTGCAAGATGGCAAAAGGACAAAGACCAGCTGCAGGTGACATGGAAAAAATTTTGGAGAAATTGGCAAAATTGGATGAGAAACTTGATAAACTTTATAAACTTGATGACCTGCAAAGAGGGCAACTGGAAATAAAATCTGAAATTGTAGTTATGAAAAAAGATTTAATTGCTGTTCAACAGGTGGCAGAGGAGAATAAGAAAAAGGTGGGAGGTTTGGAGGGGGAGGTGCGGGCAATCCAGAAGAGGGAAGAAATGAGAGGAAATGTAATCTTAACTTTGCAGCTGGATAGAATGTCTTATTTTCTCAGGTTTCAAAATGTGGAAGAGGTGGACCAGGAAGATCTGCGAGAAGTGATGGTTAAATTGTTGGGCGAATTTACTGAAAGAGGTTTGGACTTTATGAGATAGGATATGGATCTAGTTTATAGAGTAAACTCACAATATGCAATTTTACACAGTGTCCCAAGAGAGGTCCACATTAAATTCGTGAGAAGGGAAACGAGAGATGAAATACTGAGAAATCAAAGATCGGGGGTGCAGATATACAGGGGCAAGGAGGTCACCATTCTGAAGCAGATCCCTAGACAGGTACGAGAATTAAGAAGAAATTATTATTATTTATCAAATAAACTGTACCTTAAAGGAATTGGCTTCAGGTGGTTGATGCCGGAAGGTTTGATGATTTTCTGGGAGGGCAGTAGGAAGAAAATTAATAGTGTGGCAGAGGCGAAGGCCTACTTGGAGCAACATAAGACCCTCCTAGAGGGGGAAGATACAGGAACCGAGGAAGGGGAGGTACCAGATGATCAAGGAACGGGGGCGGGCGAGGCCGTGGCAGTCCGGGAGGAGGGGAGTGCTAAGGCCAGAACCTTGAAACCTAGAATGAAGAAATGACGAAGTGGGAGGAATCTATTATCTTGTGCCTTTTATGACATCTCTTATTTTTGTAAACTTTAATATTACCCTGGATACCGAACTGATATTTCTGTATAAATCCGGTTGTTAAATTTGAAATTTTAACAAGGGAAGATCTGCTGTATGTGAAAAAAAAAGAAAATATATATTATCTTTGTAAAAGGATAATGAAAATTCCACATATTGTAAGCGATAATATTGTTTATTTTTAACCAATAAAAACTTTTATAATTAAAAAAAAATAATATAAATAAGCCAGTGTCAGGCATCTACTGTTTTGTTCACCCTGGGAAAAGAAAACCACCATGGCCAAAAATCTGTCACATCGTGGGGGGGGGGGGGGGGGGGATCCTGTTTTGGCAAAATTCTAACCTGGCAAGGTTTGTCCTTCTCTCATCCTCCTACCACCTCCGATTAAATGAACAGGTGGATAGAAATCTTGTCAACCAACCCTTGCCTACCACTTTTCCAAGTACTCTGATTTGGCAAAACATGGAAAGAGGAACCAATCAAGCTTATAGCAATGTTGATCTGATTAGTCTGTACTCTCAACATAGATTCACTTGAGAAGTAGCATTATCCATGCGAATATTAGCACAAGATTGACTCCAAAGTAGCCAAACCTCCAGGGCAGACAATCTCTTAATGAATCCATGTTTTGAGATCAAATCTTTCTCGGTTTCTCCAGTTTTTCTGCACAAACATAATTTGGCAATGAGTTTTACAATGTCTTCAAATATAAATAACAATTTACTTTTACTAGAATATTATTTTAATTTTTTTCTAAAATCATAGAAAACATTTGGTCATTAGTAGCAGTGGGAATTCAGGGATATGTTTACATATTATTTATGTTATTTCACATTCTGAATTCTAGAATTGCCTCATGGAATTATTCGTACATATTTGCTTAAGCTACATAAGATATGAAGTGAACGTAGTGAGAGCAACAAAGGCAAAACCAAAAGTTAAAATTATTTCAGTACTAATAAATGTGACACTGATCTTATACAGAATTTTAGAAAAGATTCTGAAAGAATTCCTTTATGTTCAGATGCAGTATTTACACAGACACAGAAAATCCAATTTATCCCCATATATTGGTTAAAATCTAATATATCCCCCTGTATTTCTGGTCTATATATTTCTGTGAAGTTTCCGAAAGATGCCCTAATTAATTCATAAGCCAACACAGATTTGGATATCTCTATTAAAATATGAAGATGAAGATCAGTAATGAAGATATTGATAAGCATGTGATATCATAAGAGAACAAACCATGGAATATGTGTATATTTATGCAAAATGAAGATGAATTCAAATTAGATTTTAAGAAAATAGAATACCTTATTTTAAATATTCCTTGATCTGGACATTCTGTATTATGTTGTTTACAAACAGTAAAACAATACAAAATTAGAGATTTACCTTAATCAAATGCTGTTGGGTTAACCATAATATTTGTTTTCAGTGCTTTGGCCAGTTTTTACAACATATTGCTGCATAATCAAGCCAGCTAACTAACATGTTCCTGATTTTTTTCAAAGTAAAGTTAGGTATACCCTGAACAGTCTTTTGAAGTAAAAAAATAAATATAAATTTTCTCACCTACAATCTCTGTAATGGATTCACATGTGGGAAGTTAACAGTGAAATATGTTAGATTTCTACTACTGAAGTTAAAGTTATGCTTATTGGAATCATCTGACTAATCTAAAAGAAATTTGTGACTTTCTAAAGATTACATGAATTTGTCACAACTGACAGCATGTTCAATAGCAAATCAGTACAGAAGGGAGAAGGATTATGCTATTCCAATAATGTCATGGTCACATTGGAAAAAACTCCAACCAAGCCAACATCTACTAATTGTCATTCGTCTCTGTTTGTCATACTCCATAATTAAAATCAACAAACAAATAATGCTTGGCATTAGAATCTGAGAGAAATGAATGCTTTTTAAAAATATTTTTCAGATTGCAAAACCATTTTAAATCTAATTTAAGCTTGGAAAAATAAACCTCTGGTCCTGGTGCCCAACTCATATTGGATCCTGCAAAAGAAAGGAAATTGATAATATGTATATATATTTCATAGTGCCACTCCTGATCCTGCAGGAGTGAGATGTATGATCCCTCTTCTTTGGGAGATACAGTAGTTAGATCTAATATCATTGGGAAGCAGATCAGCCTCACAGGGTACAGAGTAAATTATAGTTTTACATCTTTCCTCTTGAAAAAAAAGAGAAAATCTAAACTTTTTAAAGCTTTAAGTAGTCACATGCAAAACAATTAATAACGGAAGACATAAAAGTATCTTGTTCAAATCCCAAGATACAATTAAAAATGCTTTGTCATTGGAAATTTAAAAGGACAATACAGATTTTGGCAGACATAAGATGATGTTGATCTAATTCTAATTTACAGGACGGGTACTATAAAGAGCTTTCTTATGCAATTTAGTTAGAATGGAATGGAATGGAATGGAATGGAAGAATAGAATAGAATAGAATAGAATAGAATAGAATAGAATAGGGTCACCTATTCTACACCTACACTACATAACCATGACAGAATGAATGAATGAATGAATTAATTAATTAATTAATAAATACAAAATTATGCATATACCAACATAAAGGTAAAGGTAACGGTTCCCCTCACACATATGTATTAGTCGTTCCCAACTCTAGGGGGTGGTGCTCATTTCTGTTTCAAAGACGAAGAGCCAGCGCTGTCCGAAGACATCTCCGTGGTCATGTGGCCAGCATGACTAAATGCCAAATGCGCACGGAATGCTGTTACCTTCCCACAAAAGGCGGTCCCTATTTTTCTATTTGTATTTTTTACGTGCTTTCGAACTGCTAGGTTGGCAGAAGCTGGGACAAGTAATGGGAGCTCACCCCGTTACAAAGCACTAAGAATTCAAAGCACCGAACTGCTGACCTTTAAATCGACAGGCTCAGCATCTTAGCCACTGAGCCACAGCATCCCATTTTATAATCACATAGAACTACTTAACTCATTTTTTTTTTGCATCTGTCTTTACACAAAGAGAAAAAACAGTCCAACCTATCAAAAACAGCACCACAAAAAACAGATTAGTAACACCAGTTAAAATAGGGAAGAAAATGGTTAGTGAACACCTGTCTACCCTAGACGAGTTCAGATCACCAGGACTGGATGGATTACACCCCAAGGTTCTGAAGAAACTGGCAGACGAGATCTCAGAACCACTGAACTATATCTTTCAAAGATCCTGGAGTATTGGGGAACTGCCAGAGGACTGGAAAAGAGCTGATGTAGTTCCCATCTTCAAAAAAGGGGGGGGGGAAATAGACCCAGGAAACTACAGACCTATCAGCCTGACCTCAATCCCAGGGAAGATTCTGGAAAAGATAATCAAGCAATGAAGCACCAAACACCTAGAAGCAAACAAAGTAATAGCCAAAAGCCAACATGGGCTTGTCAAAAACAGATCATTCCAGACTAATCTTATTGCATTCTTTGACAAAGTGACAAAATTAGTGGACCAGAGGAATATTGTTGATATAATTTACTTGGACTTCAGTAAAGCATTTGTTAAAGTAGACCATAACCTACTACTAGATAAAGTAGAAAAATGTGGGTTAGACAGCATCACCAGCAGATGGATTCGTAACTGGCTGACCAACTGCACTAAATGTGTAGTCCTCAATGGAACTGCATCTACATGAAGGAAAGTAAGCAGTGGAGTACCCGAAGGCTCTGTTTTAGGCCCAGTACTCTTCAACATCTTCATTAATAACTTGGACGAGGGGATAGATGCAGAACTCATCCAATTTGCAGATGACACCAAACTGGCAGGAATAGCCAACACTCCCGAATATAAACTCAAGATACAGAAGGATCTTGATAGACTTGAACATTGGGCACTATCTAACAAAATGGAATTCAATGGAGACAAAAGTAAGGTTCTACATTTAGGCAAGAAAAACAAAATGCACAGATACAGTATATGTGGTACCTTGCTCAATAGTAGTAACTATGAGAGGAATCTTGGAGTCCTAGTGGACAACCATTTAAATGATTGTGTTGAACACCAAACTAAAATCAACAAACAGTATTTGCACATGAATATTCTTCTCCTCCAGGTGCACCAAGCTAAGATGAAGCACACAGGAAAGTGCATCGTCTGTAGAGCGGTTCTTCTGATAGGCAAACTATAATTTGTCAAATGTGCTAATGTGTCCATATTGAGTTCATGTTTCCCATCCAGTCTGACTGGCTATTGTAGGAATATCTCCATCAATTTATTAAGAAAACAGACAAGGAAACATTCTTTCCACTCCATTGTAACAGTATGAATGTCAACAGTTTTGTGTAATGAACTGCCTCACTAACCACAAATGATAGGAATCATAGATCCTCAAGCATATGGAAAGATTTAGATAAATTATACATTTTCAGTCATCATGGAAGTTGGTTATCCATGATCCTTTTGCATCATCCACATACTACCATGTTTCCCCGAAAATAAGACCCTGTCTTATATATATATTTTTTAACCCCAAAATAAGCGCTTGGCCTTATTTTCAGGGAGGTCTTATTATTTTGGGGCGTGTGGAGTAAACCAGAGGAAATGTCAAGGACCGGCTGCGCATGCGTTTAAATATTTTCGTGGAGGGCTTATTTTGGGGGGGGGCTTATTTTAGCGCATGCACTCAAAAGCTTGGTTGGGCTTATTATCAAGGGATGTCTTATTTTCGGGGAAACGGTATAATAAATAAGGCATTCACATTCAAAGTAACTTGGGCAAATTATCTAAAGCCAAATATAGACATTTATTTTCTGAATGACACAAACTAAATTATATAAGAGCATTTATCTTATAAGTCTGAAATCAAGCCTCTTTTTTCCACTACATCCTGATTAGCCAAACACAATTTCTTCAACAAAATAAAAAAATTAAATACATCTAGCTAGGAAATAATTTCATAAAGCTTTGATATAACAGATAATATAACAGAATAACACAGTGGGAAGGGACCTTGTAGGCAGTGGTGGGATTCAAATATTTTAACAACCGGTTCTCTGCCCTTATGACTGGCTGGGTGGGTGTGGCCATGGTGGGCTTGGCTAGGGGGTGTGACAGGCAGCACTCGGCCTCCTGTACCCCCCTGGGAGCAAAAACGTGCTGCGGGGGGATGCACCATGCCCCCATGCCCTGTTTTGGGCCTAGGAAGCCTCCTGGGAAGCAAAAACAGGCCTAGGAAGCATTCCTGAAGCCTCCTGGGAAGCAAAAATGGCCTAGGAAGCCTCCTTGAAGCCTCCTGAGAACGAAAACAGGCCTTGTGTGGGCTCTGCCCCCCCCCATGCCCCATTTTGGGCCTAGGCCTCCCTGCACTTACCTGGGAGCCAAAATGGGGCACATGGGGACTCCTAAAAGGGGCGGGAAGAGAAGGGGGGAAGAAGCAGGGCCAGCCAGTAATTTAACTACTGGTTTGCGCAAACCGGCTGAATCCCACTACTGCTTGTAGGTCATCTACTCCAACTCCACCTAAGCAGGAGACCATACAACATTTCTGACATATGGCAGTCCAGTCTCTTCTTGAAAGCTTCCAGGGATGAAGCTCCCACAACTTCTGAAGACAAGCTGTTCCATTGGTTGATTGTTCTCACTGTCAGAAAATTTCTCCTTATTTCTAGATTGAATCTCTCCTTGATCAGTTTGATCATATATCAATTTGATATATACATGCTGAAAACCAGTCTATTGTAGTGGTTAAGATTTTGGATAAGAGGTAGGAAAACCAGATTCTGGTTACCTCTAAACCATGAGGGCTCACTGGGTAACTTGGGTCAAGGGCTTTTCACCTTCACCACATGATGCCTCTTTCCTCCAGCCAAAGCCAATTGACAGCGAGTGTTCAGACTCAGCTGAACCTCTGCCGGAATTTCTCCAATGCCAATGCACCCCTAGCCCTCCACTTCTGGCCCCCCACCATCACAGAGGGATCACTGTACTCCAGCGATTTGCCCCAAGGTACAAACTGCTGCACCTTCCAGCAGGCTCTGTGGGATGGGACTCTGCTGAGCTATGGAGGTGCTGGCTGGTGGTGGTGGCAGGTGGGGCGGCGGCGGCGGCGGGATGCTCGGCCCAGGATCGGGGCCTCTGTGAAGGAGCTGGGGGGCTGTGTTGGCAGGACCCTCCCCTCTCTGTCTCATATACACACTCTGCTGCAGGATCAGGTAGGCGTTCCTTTTTTCTGGGAAGGGGAGGGTTACACTCATACACACACAAACACTTTTGTTGATTTTGTGGATTCTATGTTGACACCTGGCAATTGCCAGGACAAACAGGAGTATTTTCCTTTTTTCTTTTGTTTACAAAGATGCAACAGAACAAAACGCTCATTTGCCCATCAAAAGATTCATTATGCATGCTAGCTCATTACAGCTTTCATACAAAAATAAAAATCTATTTCAACCATGCTTTTGATGAAATGCAACTACAAAAATTCACATTGCATTTTTTGCTATTCCTCAGAACTGTATTTGATCCATGTCTCTTGGCCACTGCTGCATTTCATGTAGCCAACCTCATGTTTAAATATATATGTCTATATATGTGTGTGTGCATACCAGCTGAGACTGTCAACCCAAGGCAACATTTACTTGTGTCCAGGGGTGGGATTCAAAAATTTTAGCAATCGGTTCTCTGTCCGGTTGCTGGGTGGGCGTGGCCATGGTGGGTGTGGCCTACTCAGCCTCCTGCACCACAGCAGGAGGGGCATGTTTTCACCCTTCCCAGGCTCCAGAGGCTTTCCTCAAGGAAAGGGAGGTCCTCCAGAGGTTGGAAATGCGCCCATTTCCGGACTTCCGGTAGGCCCATTTTTCATCCTCCCCAGGCTCCGGAGGCTTTCTTTGAGCCTCTGGAAGTGCAAAAATGGCCTCCCCCAGGTTCCAAAGGCCCTCTGGAAGCCAGAAACAGGACATCCAGTACTTCAGGTAGGCCTGTTTTTCACCCTCCCAGAGCCTCCATGCAGGCCCTGTGCTTACCTGGCATCCCAAATGGGCCGCATGGAGACTCCTGGGAGGGGTGGGGTGCAGTGGGTAGGGCCATTGCTTGCAACTACTGGTTCGGTGAAACAGATGTAAAATTAGCATCCCACCCCTGCTTGTGTCTTGATAATGACATAATTTCCAATATGTATGTGTATGTGTATAATTACATAATAATTGCATAATTTGATCAGTTGCCATGTATCTAATCAGGTGAATTGAAAATTATAGGGAAAACCTAAAGAAAAAAAGAGTGATGCATTTACTGCAGTGCAAGATTATGAATTCAGCATTATTAAATTTAAATAGATAGATATATATTCATTTAAACAATTACAAGATAGCCTGCAGTATATTAACCTACTTTTTATCCAGAAGTATATTCTGAACATTTATTTAAGAAACAATATTTTAATATTTTTCTCTTATTTATGTCAATTCTTCCCTTCTGTGTCATGGTTTATTTTAAAATTGTAAGTTAAAAGTTTTATAATTTCTGCATTCATTTTAACCTTACTGTGAAGGCCAGTTTGGATGAAACATGATATAAAATACCTGAAATAGTAAATTATTTTCTAATGCGAAGCTTAATGCATCTGAAAAAAATTCTGAATGATATATCTTATGTATGCCTTAAATGTATACTAACTGTTAAATGAAGCTCACCAAAGATCATTCATCAAATAGTAGTTACTTAATATAGAATGTTTGGTAAACTAGAAGCTGAGAGAAAAAACAATAGAGTTAAATGTTTTTGTTAATGTGCCTAAAATACAAAGAGAAACTTTTGATTATGCAAAGTAGTTGAAAATTGTGGATTCTACTAACATTTTCGACGCAGACCAAAACTTTTTCAGAAACAGGGCGAACAAAGTAAGAGTAAATAGAATTAATAAAATGTATTGCAGTAGAATTCCAACTGATCAACTTTATCTGCCAGAGTCCTCTAGAAAATGACATGCTGAGCTATAGGGCACATGTTTTCTTCTGACAATAAACAGCTGGCTTTGCTGCCAAAGTTGGCATTTCCCAGATATGAAAGGGAGCAATTAGGAACCCATGACAATTCTCAGATGACTATGCACTTCCCTGGGAAGAGAAATCTAGATGATTGCAATTTTTGATGAGAGAGGCCATAGGGTTGGGTCTCCATGTTTTTCTCTCACTTTTGGTTTTTTAGATACACCTTGGTTTTAACATCACATTTTGAAATTTTCTTTTATTTTTGACTTATATCTTTAATTGCTAATCATCTGAATGCTGAATTATCTTATATCTCCTTGCTGGATTATGAGTGGGAATTTTCTTTTTACTATTTTACTATTTTGGAATTATTAACACTTTCACTTTTGCTGCATGGAAGTTGATGGCATGAAAACTTTTCCTTTGGTAGTGAAAGTGATTTGATATTATTTACATTTACATTGGGATTTCTACAAATATTTTGTACTTCAATAGTTTTTAAAAGAATTTTGTAGTTTTGTTTTATTTTTGTATATATCTCTGGTCTTTTTTCTCTCTCTTTTTAAAGAACTGGAACGTTTTCTTTTTTTTCTATTCACTCAACATTGTGGGAAATATTATCTCAAATTTTCCTGTAGTTATTTTATTATTGAATATGTACTTCTTTTGTCCTTGGGAGAAATTGCCTAGGTTTTGTTGTGAATGCTGGCCATAAAAGAGATTTGGACTATATTAAAAATGAAATCAATAATAAATCAAGGATTTTTAACATTGTACATCATATACTCTTTACAATATCTACAAAAAGAGATACAAAAGAAAGGCAACTGTATGTCAAAGCCTTCTTGGAAGCCTTTGAAAAAAAATGCTTTTCAATTTACAAGCTCTGAATGAAAATTTATATAAAAGATTTAATGAATCAACAATAGTTATAAATCAACCTAAGGATGACACTCAGGTACAGGTAACAGCAACTAAATCAGACTTGCAATTGGGTGGATTGGAAGTTAATTTGTTGCTGACTGAATTGAAGGAGAAGGAGCTTTGTTTGAGAACTGCAGGCTCTTGGAGAAGGCTGAAAGGGGTATGAATTTAAAAAACTTAGAGATGACAGAATGAATCTGTGATGAACTGGGCTGTCTTAAGAAAATTAATGGACATTGTGTTTAAATATAATAATGAGACTTACATTCAATCGAAGACAACTGTCAAGGGATGCTATGTTTCATCAGTTTGCAGGAGATGTTTTGAACAACAAAAGCTATAGTAATATTTCCAACAGAGATCTATGACTTTAAGGAATGGAATGCAATTATATGAAAAGTTACCAATTATAATTTTAAGGAAAAGTTTTATTATTAAGAAACAATTGAGGATATTTGATTCTGGACAGATCAGAGATAAATACTGCAATGGGTTACAGTAGATTAGAAGCCGTTGTGGACACTCTACAAGTTAAACAGGTTAAATAGTTAAATGGATTCCTAATAGATTATTAAGTTTGAAGTTTAACTTAAAGATTTACCTGTTAACTTTTTTTTTTTACAGTAGACAGGGGGTAGGTTGAATTTGTTGGGTAAACAGAGATGTAGAGTTCATAAATTGTGATGTGTTTTGCAGGTGGGGGCAACTACTATTATTGACATATACTGTATTTATCAGTATTCAGTTGGGGTGGGGGACAATCTATGTGTATGGGGATTTTTTCTTTTGTTATTCACATTTTTTTCTTGTCTTGACTAGCTTTGCTTTGTACTTATTTTCTTTTCGAATTTGTATTTTAACTTTGGAAATAAAATAAAAAAATTTAATACTAAAACTTTCTCTGCCAGAGTTCTTGTACTTTTAATAAATCACAATAAGCAGAATTCAGTTAAGTGAAGTTTTTCATAATATGAGCTGTTTCAGAAAATTTCAGCCAATCATACAAATTCTAAGAAAAAAAGAAATGGTAACCAAATAAAATTTATAGAAAAATATTTATTTTATTTATTTATTCCTGCCTTCATTATTTTTACAAATAACTCAAGGCAGAGAACACTCCTTCATCCTATTTTCCCCACAATAACCCTGTAAAATGAGTTGGGCTGAGAAAGAGTGACTGATTGAAGCTGGATTTCCTGGCTAAGGCAGGAGTACATGTTTCTGGCTTTCTAGCTTGATGCCTTAATCAATAGACCAAACCAGTGGTGAAATACTACCGGTTCGCACCAGTTCGGGTGAACCAGTAGTGATAAAAACTACCAGTTCGGGCAAACCAGTAAAAAAGTAAAAAAAAACCTACCAGTTCCTCTGAACTGGTATTTCTGACAATCAGCTGTGCTGCATGATTTAAAATTGCTAGAAAGCAGAAATCCTGCTTTCTAGTGAATCTAAATTGTGCAGCACAGCTGTCCCCCCCCCCACTGTTCTACTTACCTTCCCAAGCCTCCTTTTTCTGTGCAAAGTGAGCTTTTTGCCAGCAAACCGGTGGCAAACCAGTTCAGATTTCACCACTAGACCAAACTACTTTTTTTCCCCAGTGTGATGAGCATAACTGTTCTAATAATGTCAGTAAGATTTAATGATAAATTTTTAATAAAATCCAACCTTTTCTTTGATCAGAGTCATCTAATATATTTTTAAAAAATTCTCTAAACACTAATTAATTTGTCAAATTTGTCCTATAACAACAATGTTAATTCTTTATTCTATGTTTGCTCTTAGCTATCTTCAAGTAAAATATATATTGGATGTCAATATTTTATCTTTGGCAATATCTTTTTTTGCATTCTTTTTATCAACTCTTTCTGATCAGATAGAGCAGTTCTGCCAAGTAGCTATTTCCTGCATTTCATCTGTGCTTTCAAACTAGTACCCATCTGCACATTTTCAACTTTAAATAAACCTATGACCAATCAATTGGAGCGAAACAGTGTAGATAAAATATGCTTCCATGTAAATGTTTGGTTTTGTAACTCATTTTCAGGTGGAGGAGGAGGGGGGAGGAAAGGAGAAGGAGAAGGAGGAGGAGGAGGAGGAGGAGGAGGAGGAGGAGGAGAAGGAGAAGAAGAAGAAGAAGAAGAAGAAGAAGAAGAAGAAGAAGAAGAAGAAGAAGAAGAAGAAGAAGAAGAAGACGACAACGACTACCTTGTCCAGAAATGGAGCAATTTAAGATATTTATTCTAGGGCAACCACAAGTCTGGCAACACTAATTCTACACCGGGACTAGCTTTTCAGAAGTAGAGCAGTCCCATCTGCAAAGGACTTGCTTTACACAAAGCAGTACTATACATTTAGCTGCCAAGCTAACCATTCTGATTTAAAAGCAACCATTAATGGAGCTTTCCATTACATAAAAATAGTTCTTATCCAAATTTCAACCCATAATAAAATGGTGGAAGGGAAGCATTATATTTTTTCAATTAATTATCCACTCTTTCCCACTTTCATTTTTATAAATTATGATAATCAGGAAATATATAAGAACGAATATAAATGTATAAACTGGTTATCACCTTTAAACCTTTTCATAGCTTGGGACCAGGTTACTCAAGGGACCATATTCTACCCATCCAATATCTCAGCAGTGATGGGATTCAAGTAATTTAACAAGTAATTTAACGTTAGGGTTCTCTGCCCTAATGATTTCTTCCAACAACCAGTTCACCACACTGTTCAGAAAGTTAACAACTGGTTCTCCCGAGTGGTGCGAACTGGCTGAATCCCACCACTGGTCTTAGGTAGGATGAGCCTGCCCCAGGTCCCATCAGTCAAGGAATATTGGCTGGCAGGGACCAGGTAACCTGCCCTCTCTGCTGTAGTGCCTGCTCTCTAGAACATCCACTGTCCTGAGTTTAGAATGGTCCTGACCTTGCTGGCCTGTCAGAAGGACTTGAAGACCTGGTTATGTGTCTGGCCCTATTGTCCCAACTGTATGAAGGGGTTCATTTCCTGGCTATATAAATGTTTATGGGTTGTAACATCTATCAGCTGCTGTATGTATTTTTTAAACTACATAATTAGTAAGTAATGAAAGCCATAAAAAACTCAGCACATTTGCAAATCCATCCCTAAAAATAGCTGCATTGTTAAAATATTAGACTGCTATGATTCAATTATTATTCTTTTACTAAACTTCCAGCTGAAATATGCATATAGACATTTATGTTTGCAATGTGCAGAAATACAAGAGATGTGAGATTGAATGTCAAAACAACATTCTCTTAGTATTATGTTAATAATTGCTGTAATTACTGTATGATACTTTCTACATATAACTGAAGAAATTAATATTTTCCTCCTCATGTAATTTATTTCAGTTGGATGAAAACTTCTTTTGTTTGTTCCCAGGTAGACATACCTACCATTTCAACCACTGAAAAAACCTGATCTGTGAAAATTTATGCAAGAATAAATGTGTTCACCTTTCAAGTGCCAAGAGATTCTTTATTTTTCTTTATTTCGTATATAGTATAAAGAAAGAACATTAATTTGTGTCATCCATTTCAGTGTTTTAGCAGTTATCAAGCAGACTACATATCTCTAATTTCTTATGCATTGAGTATAACAAACATACAAATGTCAAAGAAAATCACTCTCGGTAAAATATCATGTCTGTCTTACTTAAGACATTGGGTTAAATATCATTAAACACAT
Source organism: Ptyas mucosa (assembly GCA_012654045.1). Taxonomy (NCBI): domain Eukaryota; kingdom Metazoa; phylum Chordata; class Lepidosauria; order Squamata; family Colubridae; genus Ptyas; species Ptyas mucosa. The sequence goes on along the minus strand of WNWU01013802.1, from coordinate 25,705,342 downwards.
TTAGTTCCCTATAAATAAGCATACTTAAGCCTTTTATTTTCACTTGTTTACTGCATCTAAATTAATGTTGTCTCTTATGTTTGTTTTGAATTACAAGAAGTAGAAAACAGCAGGAAGTTCATTCTTTAACTTCTATTTAAAGAAGTAATAAATACATGCATTTTTATACTGCCTGACAAAGCAAAGTTCTCTCAAAGTGATTTACAGATAAGGAGACTTTATTCTAAAAATAGAAGATAAAATAAAGGCTGGCTAAAACATCTGGAATTTTAAGAATTATTTAAAAGCACTCTGGAGGGAAAGGATGCATTTCCAATGAAAAAGCATTTCATAATAATGGGGAAATTACAAAAGCTCTCTGCTGCTTGTGATGGACATTAACTGCAAAATCCTTGACAAGCCCCCTGTAGTCAAAAGATTGCAAAATACTTTGAACACCTCAGAAAACCTTGCTTTGCCTGATCCCTCCACTCTTTTTTCCTTGATGCTTGAAATCCACCATTCTGTGCAGAGTAGTTTATACAAATAGCTGAGGTTTGCCTTTGTTCATTTTTTGCTATAAACACTATAATGCTTATTATGCTGCAGCTCTTATGACTTTATATAATTAGTATTCATTTGGAGTTAAATATATACTAAATAGGAACACATAGGGGTAATAAATACAGAAGCTTTAGGTACTATAGATACATCCCAGGTTCCTTTTTCAATCAATAAAAGTAATCCTCTTACAAATTTGCCATTCCACACCCTTCAGTGACCAGGCAAAGGATTAAATCCTCTTTAAGAAGGCATGTGAAAGTATGACAACACTACTGAAACATTTTCACCTTGAAAATGCATAATTTACTATGCTAAAACTTTAAAGAACAAAGTGTGTGGTCATTCTGTATGCCATTTTGCCGCTGATTTTTATAGAATCTGTAACACCACTGTGAGGCTTGACTCTAGCTGACTATGTGATTTAGACTAGAACAGTATTTACAGAAGAATGGTAAGAATATTAAACATGCTTCCTAATACGAAAAGCTGAATTTCACTTTGGAAGACCTTTTCTTAGGTGAATCTGAGTTAAGTATATGCCTTTATCAAGAAAAACAAATAACTACAAGGATATTACTTGAAAGTACTTTTAAAGAATTAAAATAAAACCATTCATAAGGAAATGGGGGGACAGAGGGATGAAAAATTACTGGATTTAAAGATATGAGGAAAAAGAACTAAATAAATGGGCAAAAATACTGATAAAACAGTAGAATCTGCAGTATGAAATATTGGCTCCTCAAATTTTATGGTTCACTTCCTCAATTCGTGAGTGATATTTCACTTTAATTCCTGGAAATTGTATAATGTACTTGTCTTAAATACATTTACTACATAACACATTATATTTTTATCAGTTAAAGAGACAAGTAGCTTAGTATATGAAAGATTCTTTGGACCGCAATGCCTGCATAAAACATGGCTAGGCAGGATCCAGAAGGAGAGCCTTTACTGCCGTGGCATTTTGGGAATATCATTCCAATTGAAATCAGCCTAACCTCATCCTTGTTGGACTTTCATAAGACCTTGTGCCTCAGCTTGGTCCTCTGGGCATGGGATAGACTACCGGTATGTAATGGCATGTGGGAGATTAGGGAGAGAGATGCTGCCTAGGGAATAACCAGGTAAGAGTCCGCAGCTGCAAAATGGGCAGAGAAAGAAACTCAAAAAGGCATCTCCCTAACTTATCAGGCTATAAGAAATTTGATGTCAGGTTTCTCAGGTACACTAGAAAGAAACTCAACCAGATGAGATTATTCTACTTTATTGCAAAGCTATATTATCTTACAAGTACAAATCTTTTTTTACTTGGCGTCCACCCATTCCTTCCCCCATCTCCCAAAGTCATTCCCACATACAATATGGCATATAAGTTGGATAACGCTCCCCTGCTTCATGTTTTGTTTTTATTTTTTATGTGTACTTTTTTTATACTGTAATCTGTACTATAAGCCAGCTAGAGTCACTTATAAGTGAGATGGACAGCTGTATAAATTGCATGAAATAATAAAGTAGTGAATTCTGTTAAATTATTAACAGTTAAGAGCCTTGGTAGTACAGTGGTCTAAAGCACCCTGTTATTAACACCAGCTGCCTGCAATTATTGCAGGTTTGAATCTCACCAGGCTCAAGGTTGACTCAGCCTTCCATCCTTTCTAAGGTGGGTAAAATGAGGACCCGGTTTGTGGGGGCAATAAGCTGACTTTGTATAAATATACAAAAGTATGAAGGCTTTTGCTTAGCGCACTGTAAGCCGCCCTGAGTCTCCAGAGAAGGGCGGCATATAAATCAAATTTTAAAAAAAAAGTTGATAATTTTCTAAAATAGAAAAACTGAAGAGTATAACTTTCCTTGTTGAACCTCTACTATCATTTATGATAGGTGGTTATGCTGATTGGGACTAATAGAATGTAGAATCCAATAATACTTATTCAATTATATGTTCCCCATGCCTATCTCAAAAGTCTTTGAGTATAATATAAAATGAGAATGTGATGTAGTGGTTAAGGTGCTGGCCTAGAAACCAGGAGACTGTGAGTTCTAGTCTGCCTTAGACATGAAAAAATGGCTGGATGACATTGGGCCAGTCACTCTATCTCTAGCCCAACTCATGGTATTCTGAACTGCTTATGAATGGAGCTGGGGGTGGACCCCACAGAAGGGAAATGTTAAATCCTCAGTGGAAAGAAAGGAGGCATGCAAAACAAAAAGAGTGCCTGTGCCTGTGGTGGCATGCAGTTATGTAACCTTGCCCAGTTGCAAACTGCCAGCCCTGCCCAGCCTCACTGCAAATGCCCTGTTATGGTGCCCAATAAGTTTGATGGGACATTGACCCAATTTCCTACCTGCTTTGGGCAATGCCAGCTGTACATGAGCCTATGAAGAGGACTTTCCTATGGATCAGGACAAAGTGGGCTTCCTGATTAGCCTCTTGATGAGGTCTGCAGCTCGTTGGGTGACCCCTTTTTTGACCCAGCCCAGCCCATTACTGGACGACTATGCGGGATTTTGAACGCAACTGTATGTTATGTTTGAGGACCCCGTAAAGGCGCAGACAGTGATCACTGGGTGCAATCGGTACCCTCTGTCATTAATCCCTGAGTTTATTGAGAGGCTGCATATGGCCTGGATTTTTACCAAACCGGACCTGTGGGAAGCCTACAATTTGGTCCGAATCAGAGCGGGAGATGAATGAAAGACAGCTTTCAGGCCATGCTATGGCCATTGAGTATACGGTGATGGTCTTTGGCCTGATCAACGCTCCAGGGGTCTTCATGCACTTCATGCATGATGTGTTCCAGGATCTGTTGGACCATTTTGTGGTCATCTACTCTAGTCTCTGAGAGAGCATTGGAAGCACATCCATTTGTTGTTGCAGCACATATGAGAGCATCAACTCTTTGAAACATGCAAAAAATGCCAATTCGTAAAGCTGACTGTCAACTTCCTGGCTACTGCATCTGCCCCAAGGGCATTGAGATGGATCCCAAGAAAGTGGGCGTTCCCTTCTGCCTACTATTCTAGGAAGTCATCCTCGGTGGAAAGGAACTACACCATATGGGACAAGGAGCTACTGGTTGTAAAGGTGGCCTTTGATACCTGGGGACACCAGTTGGCGATTCGGACCGATCATCACAATCTGGAGCATCTGTGCATGGCTTGGACTCTGAACCAGCAACAGGTATGATGGTCGTTGTCCTTTGTGCACTTTGACTTTCAGGTGATGCATGTGCCAGGCAGGCACAACCAGTATGCAGAGGCATTGTCCCGCAAACCTGGAAGGAGAACAAATTAGAGCCAGTACTTCCAGTACTTGGTGGCCTGGAAAGGCTAGGGACTAGAGGACTTCACATGGGTGGGCACCAAGGATGTGCATGCCCTCATCTGGTTCGGATATTCCACGACAAGTACCTGGAATACCCTAGTCTGCATGGACCCAGGGGGCGGTCCTGTGGGGGAGATAGTGTCATGTCCCCCTCAGAGCCCCATACAGAGGAGGAGGAGTATGAGTTAGAACTGGGACCGTCTGACAGGGAAAGCAGGCCAGCAGCTGAAGACGATGCTCTCACAGGCCCCTCAAGAATTGGGGGAGGTGGTCAACCAGACAGAGAGCTGCCTGCCTACACAGACACTTGGGAGGATTGCTGCTGACCAGCAGTGCTGCTGATAGGCAGCCGATTTCCTCCGATGAGAAATAGCTGTCTACTCCATTCAATCCAAGAGCAAGGCAAGTGAAGTTTAGGTAAGGCCAGAGAAGGACTGCAAGGCTACTCAGGAGGAGGTTGCCCCACCTCTCTTTACAAGGACTACCTTGAGGGGAGTAACTTAAGGAGAAGCCATGGGGAGTTAGTTTTTGCCAGGAACAATTGTTTGCTTTAGTTTACATTCCCTCAGATTTTTATTATTATTATTATTATTTATTGAACTTGTATACCGCCCTACTCCTGAAGGACTCAGGGCGGTGAACAGCCAAAAGATAAAATACATATAATACAAATGTTTAAAAACCATTAAAATACAATTAAATAATTTGGCCCAGAAAACAAAATTTAAAACACCCCAAATTTATAAGACAAATTTAAAATTTTAAAAATTTAAAAGCAGTTTAAAAGAGAGGTTAGGCCGGCCTGCTGGAATAGAAATGTTTTGAGGGCACGGCAGAAAGCACGCAGATCCAGGATCTTCCGTATCTCCAGGGGGAGCTCATTCCAGATGGTGGGTGCCCCCACAGAGAAGGCTCTATCCTTGGGGGCCACCAGTCGACACTGTTTGACCGACGGCACCCTGAGAAGCCCCTCTCTATGGGAGCGTACTGGTCGGTGAAAAGCTACTGGTGGCAGAAGGCGGTCTCGTAGATACCCCGGTCCTAAGCCATGGAGCGCTCTGAAGGTGGTAACCAAAACCTTGAAGCACACCCAGAAGACCACCGGGAGCCAGTGCAGCTCGCGCAAGAGGGGGGGTCACATGGGAGCGCCACGTCGCTCCCATAACCACCCGTGCAGCCGCATTCTGGACCAACTGGAGCCTCCGGGTGCTCCTCAAGGGGAGCCCCATGTAGAGAACATTGCAGTAATCCAGGCGGGATTTGACTGGTATCTGTTGCTGTTTGCCTTGCCTCGCTTGGAAGATTGCTCTTCACATTTTGTTTTGGACCTAGCCTTTCTCTTGCAGCCTGTGTTTGGCCTTTGTTTCACTGTGCTTTTGGAACTGCTCCTTGCCTGGGATCTGTTTCTTGTCCTGAAGACTGTCCTTGTCCTGTGTTTGGACTCTGCCTTATGGATTGGACTTGGAACCCTGGATCTTGCCCTTTGAGCAAACTCCTACTCTGTGGGCTTTCTTTGAGTACAAAGAGTACTGGGGAGGTTTTTGGGAAACTGAGGGTGGCTATCTTCAGGGTAGCTTGGGAGTGGAGCCTTACCGGTTGTTGGAGGGCCATTGACTGGAACATTTCTTAAGAGAAATAAAGAACTCTTTAGAGCAGGGGTGTCAAACTTGATTTCCTTGACAGCCACATCAGGGTTGGGTTTGACCTCAGAGGATGTGGTCGGGGTGGGCGTGGCCATATCAATGCCACTCATGTTGAGGGCACCTGTGGTGGCCAAGTGCTAAGGCAGGACTTCCCTCAGACCCTTGCTCCCTCTCATCATAATCTCCTTCCTTCCTTCCTTCCTTCTTTCCTTGCTTGCTTTACTTACTTTTCCTTTCCTCTTCCTTCTCCTTTCTTCTTCCTTCTCTCTTGCCTTCTTTTTCCTTCCTTGCTCTCTTCCCATCTTTCCTTCTTTATCTTTCCTTTTTCCCTTTCTCCTTTCCTGTCCCTTCTTGGATGCTCAAATGCAAAGGAGAAAACATTTCTCCTTTTGTTTTGGTTTGCTTGTACTTTGTTTTGCTAGCCATCTGCCAGCAAAAACAGAGCCCATGGGGCCGCACGCAACCACCCCCGGGCTCCATTTCAGCTGCGATGGCCTCCTGCCCTCTGCCACCAAAAAAAGGTGTGTCTCACCGAGCTCCGTTTTCACTGGCAAAGGACTGCAGGAGGTCATTGTGGCTGAAAACGGAGCCTGGGGAGGAGGCATGCGGCCCTCCCAAGCTCTGTTTCTGCTGGCAAAGGCATTGCGGGCTGGTCCGCTGTTTCCAGGGTGGCCCCACAGGCCAAATGTAAGAACCCTGCAGGCCGGATGTGGCCCACAGGCCTTGAGTTTGACATCCCTGCTCTAGAGGCCTGTCTTGCCTTGGCCACCTCTCCTTCCAACCTCTCCTTCCAACTTAAGAAAGTATGAACTCTTGAAAGGTAGTTGTTCAAAAGGATTCTTTTATTAAGCAGTAGTGAAAGCCATCCAGCTAAAGCACAATCTGAATACCCTTAGGCAAAGCAGTAGGATTAAAGTGGTAGAGACCCCTCCCTTTAAGTCAGAATGCAGATTTTAGCCAATACACAAGTGTGAAGATGTTTTCTTTACTATTTCCTCTGAGAACCCAAACAAACATGCATTCCCACCATTATCCTTTAAAGTGAGACAACCCACATGGCTATCATATAAATTCCTGCACGTAAAGGGAATCTCAGGCCTCCTTGGCGCCAGGATATAGGTTGTAAAATATCTGATGACACAGGCCATGCTAGTAAATCGAATCTGAATCTCCACCTTCCTCCACTTGAATGGCAGTATCACTTTTAGGGATCTGACAGTCATAACAACTAATCAGATCATTGAAAACAATTCTTGCTTTGAGATCATTCTGTTAATAGTTAGTTTCAGATTAATGTAAGCTTTATCACAATGGTAGTCACAGTGTGGATTTCCTAAGGATGAGTACAAAGAAGAGGCTTTCACAGATTGATCAAATCCCTGTAGAGGATGTTTCCCCTTGTTTATCACCTATGTCTATTTAAATGTATGCACAGAAGATTAGCATAGTTAATTTTTCCTCTTCCAAATTTAGCACAAGTTAAAAGCACAAAATCAAAAGCACAGATGTCTGCCAGCTTTCATTGCAGGTTCTTTTCCCTGAAACTGCTTTCAAGTGTTAGTGTATTCATTTTGGAAGCAAGAAGCTCATTAAGGTGAGTGTTTTATACTCAACAAGTATCTGAACAGTAAACATCAGTTAGCTGCCATCAATAAGTGAATGTCTTATGTTGATGAAAAAATTAAAATAGAAATTATGTATTATGTAAATTATGTGGATTATATTAAAATTGTTTACAGCAAGCAATTGCTAATTATAGTGAGTCATGTTGCATCTGGCATTGGATGTTTCCACATAACAATAACACATTTGAAAATATGCAATATGCTTGATTAGTCCTCTTTTTTCCTGTTTCCTTTTTCCTGCAGCTAAGAGACTAAGTTGGTCTTAGGGCCAAGACCCAGGGCAGGCGAAAGCTGAGGTGCTTAGTACCCAATGGGCCCAGTATCTCCACTTGGCTGATGTTGGAACACCAGGAACCACCAGGAGTGATAATGTACAGCACTGCGTATTGCATAGGTTTTTAAATGTGATATAGCAAGGAGATGACTAGCTGGACTACATACCGTATATACTCGAATATAAGCCGAGTTTTTCAGCCCCTTTTTCAGCGTGAAAAACGGCCCCTCGGCTTATATTTGGGTCACGAAAAAAATGCCTTTTTCCCTGCAACCGTTTTGGCTCGCGGGGTTGCAGGGAGGCTTCCTAAAGCCAAAATGGGGTGTGGGGGGGTGGCGCCCCTCCCCCGTGCCCCTTTTTGGCTGTAGGGGTCAGGGAGGCTTGCGCCGGCAGCGCCTTCTGCTCCTCTTTTGCCCCTCAGCAGCTCCCAGCAACTGAGCAGAGAGGCGGCCAATGGCTAACGAGCAGAAGCCAAAGCGCCGCCGCGGCATGTTGCTGGCAGTTGCTGGGAGCTGCTGAGGGGCAAAAGAGGAGCAGAAGGCACTGCCGGCGAGCAAGCGAGCAGCCAGCCATGCCGGGGGCGCTTTGGCCGCCGGGCCCGCCCGTCGCAGCTGGAGCTCGCCACTCACCGAATTTGGCCTCGGTCGCAGCCGCGGCTCCAGTGCTGAAGAGGGTTGGTGCCGGGCGACGAAGAAGAGCAGAAGCAGCTGCTGCCAGGCAAGCGGGAGCCAAACGACCGCATGGTCATGTGTGGCCCATGGCAAGTGCCCGCAGCTGCCTGGTACTGGCCCTGAATACCAGCGCCGTCCCTCGCCCGCCTCAGCTCCCCGCTCTTTCCTTCCCCCCACAGGTGCCTCCTCCCTTTCCTCGCCCCGAATGGCCAGCAGGCGAGGCTGCTCCAGTCACCGTGAGGCTGCCCGAAGCGTTCCTTTCCGAGGGGCTTCTCGGCACCCGCGCCTCAAATTCAGTTCAGCCGGGGGAGGGAAGCGGGGAGTTGAGGCAGGGTGGGGGACCTGCGCCCCTCTCCCTCTCCCACATCGGAAAGGAACTTTCCGCTTCAGCTCCCCGCTTCCGAGAAGCCCCTCGGAAAGGAACGCTTCGGGCAGCCTCGCCCGCCAGCCGTTCGGGGCGAGGAAAGGGAGGAAGAAAAAAAGGGGCGAGAAAAAAGTTTCCCAAAGTTTATTTTTCAGCGAACACTTCCCCTAACCCTAACCCCGCCCGCTGCCTTCTCTTCTCTTGCTGGGAGTTGCTGGGAGTTGCTCCGAGCGCGGAGGGGAAGCGTTCGCTGAAAAAGAATGGGGTGAGAAAAAAGTTTCCCAAAGTTTTAACAGGCGAGAAAGCTGAGAAAGGGTGAGAGCCTCCACTGGAAGAGCAAGGGAGATGCTAACTCCGCGCTCGGAGCAACTCCCAGCAACTCCCAGCAACATCCAAAATCATCCTTTTTTCTCACCCCTTTTTTTCCTCCTCCCTTTCCTCGCCCCGAACGGCCGGTGGGAAAAAAGGCAAGAAGGAAGAAAGAAAGAAGGAAGGAAAGAAGAAAGAAAGATTTCTTTCGTTCTTCTTTCGTTCTTTCGCCTTCCTGCCTTCCTTCCCCTTCTTCCCTTCTTCCCAACAGGGACTCTCCCCCACTCCCCGAAGTTTTTAGTTGGTTTCAAAGAATTCAACAGCTGGAATGCAAGCGGAGGGGAGGGGAGAGAGAAAGAGAGAATGAGAGAGGCAGAGTGGGGGAGAGAGAGAGAAAGAGGTGGAGAGAGAAAGAGAATGAGAAAGAGTGGGAGTGACAAGATAGGGCAAAAACGTAAAATGTGAGGACAGTCGTAAGTTCAAGGACTGGTCATAAGTGTGAGGACCAGTCAAAAATTACTTTTTCAGCCCTCTGAGTAGTCCATATGCACAAAAGGACTACCCAGAGGGCTGAAAAAGGTGATTTCTGACAGGTCCTCGCACTTTTGACCAGTCTTCGCACTTACGACTGGTCATCATTTATGCCCATTGTAGCATTCTTAACAACCATGTCACTCATTTCACAACTGCTTCTCTTCACCATGGTGACAAGATAGGGCAAAAACGTAAAATGTGAGGACAGTCGTAAGTTCGAGGACTGGTCACAAGTGTGAGGACCAGTCAAAAATTACTTTTTGAGCCCTCTGAGTAGTCCATATGCACAAAAGGACTACCCAGAGGGCTGAAAAAGGTGATTTCTGACAGGTCCTCGCACTTTTGACCAGTCTTTTTTTATTTTGAAATTTAACAGTAGCCGCTGCATTTCCCACCCTCGGCTTATACTCGAGTCAATAAGTTTTCCCACTTTTGGGGGGTAAAATTGGGGGGGTCGGCTTATATTCGGGTCGGCTTATACTTGAGTATATACGGTAGTTAAATTTATTCAATTTATTTATTATTTTTTACTTATATATCATCCATTTTATATAGCAAAGTGGATGGAAGAAGCTCTGATAGGATTTAATTAAGTTTAAAATAAGGAATTGTGCTTCCATCATAGAAAAATTCATATAAGAGCCTTCATCAGACATTGAATTTTGTTAATGGAGAAGAAATAGTAAAACACAGAATATGGGTTGACTCCAGTCATCTTGATATATGGACTTGGAACATTTGTTTTTGGAGACAGACTAGACACAAATAATAAATATTAGTTACTGAATATAGCTGTTTAAGACAGGAATAGCCAAAATTCCTAGCCATAATCTGTGTTTCTCAGCTTCCACCCCAGCAAGAGAAATTTATATGAAGCAGCAAACCTGTTGCAATTCAACATCAGGTTACATCCAACAACACCTTGTGAAAATAGAATCATTCTTTCTGGTACAAACATCTAAAGAGAGTCTGCTATGGGTCTCTGTTTCTCATCAGGTGTATCTTGGATTCAAAAGCAAACAACTGAATGGAGAACAGCAAAAGTAGCTAATATGATTACTCACACACACAAAAATAGTGAATATCTGAAAGCTCAAAAGAGAATCCATGCATGACAAGGAAGAAGTGCCAGGTTATCAAAAAAGAATTTATTCAAGTAGCCCAAAACTCTAGAGATAAAGTTCAGAATGAGCTGAGGTAGTTAAAGGATCCAAGAATGCTTTTCCAGATGCATTCAATATAAAAAGAAAAGAATTAGTATACCAGCTGCTCAATAAGGATAACAAATGCTAAAAGACTGGATTGTGCAGCATTTAAATCTCCAAAAAGGTCCTCTGGAGTGCAAACACAGCACCTGTCTGCAAGCAATTCTAAAGCTATTGAAGCTGTTTTATTTCCCCAACTACAACATTCACTTAGTGCAGTTTGAATGAACGAAGAAACACTTTGGCTTTTAATGAGAGAGAGAGAATTGTGAAAAAAGTAAATCAGATTTATTATGTGACTGGCAATATATTTTTTTAATCCAGTCAAAAGTATCTTGCTGAAAATATAGTTTTGTCATTGGCACAACTATAGAAATTTACTTTTTGAAACTGAATATGCTTTTTTGTCATAGTTTGAAACAGTAATATGACCAAAATAACCAAAGAAAAATGATCTTCAGTTTAGCATTAAGCAAGCTAATAAACTATACTCCCACTCTCATATGGTATAAGATCAGGGCTGTCAAACTCCCGGCCTGTAGGCCAGATGCATCATGCGCTGGCCACACCCACACCCGGTTTAGTGAAGGGGGGGAAAGTCCCAATGCATCACGTGACGCCACCATGACGACGTGAGTTTGACACCCCTGGTATAGAAGATATAACAAAATGTTATATATTCATATTCATCAAATGCATTATGTTAAATGTTGATATTTTCACTGAAAGATATATGTATATAAGACCACTGTTTTAGTTTTTTAAAAGGAAGTATAGCATGGATGTGAAACTAACAAACAATCCAATGCTTTTCTTTCTTCCATGCAAAGGTGCAACCCTGTTGTGTTTTAAAGTTTCTTAAATGTCATCATTATGAAATGTCTAGGTAATGTCACCCACATTATACATATATTATTTTATATGAGCCGTGGTGGCACAGTGGTTAGAGTGCAGTACTGCAGGCTACTTCTGCTGACAGACTGCTGCCGCAATTTGGCAATTCAAATCTCACCAGGCTCAAGGTTGACTCAGCCTTCCATCCTTCCTTCCAAGGTGGGTAAAATGAGGAGCCAAATTGTTGGAGGCTGACTCTGTAAACCACTTAAAGAGGGCTGTAAAGCATTGTGAAGCAGTATATAAGTGCTATTGCTATATATGTGATATGACTATCATTAAGTGTTGTACCTTATGATTCTTGATGAACATATCTTTTCTTTTATGTACACTGAGAGCATATGCACCAAGACAAATTCCTTGTGTGTCCAATCACACTTGGCCAATAAAAATTTCTATTCTATTCTATTCTATTCTATTCTATTCTATTCTATTCTATTCTATTCTATTCTATTCTATAGCAATTCTAATGGATTCTTCCTCCATTTTGTATTTGTTCTTGGCAGTATTTTCACATATCTTTGACAGGACTGTATAACTGATCCATTAAGCATTATCACCACTGTCATCTGTTTAATATTTAAAGCATTATATGTTATGACAATATTTTTATTTATAAATATTTGCCAGAAATGTTGAAAGTGTGCATGAAAAAATGAATAGTGAGAGCAGTTAATGGGTTTTACTACAATTAGCCACAAAAATTTTTTATTTGAAGCACAGCTATAACTAACCTAACCTAATCTAGCAGTATTATTACTAAAGCAGAAACCACACCTTTTCTTAAACTTGATTATATATTTATGTGGCATTAACGTTCTTCATATACTACCCACAAGAAAATATTCTCAAAGGAGTATTAAACAGTAGGATCAGCTAATGACCCAGTTCTCAAAGATTTCTGGCTTCCCTCAGCCTATCCCAATATTGATGTACTGTATTTGTTATTGTATAGACTTTTGCAAAGCTAAAATGTATGTGGTTATATTTGTCAAAATAATGCCAAGCTATAAGCCAAACAGCTAGAATCTATTTTGGTAGAGCTAAATGCAAGAAGTTGAACACAAGATAAGTCTATGGAGTCCTTGGTGCTCTCTGAGCTTGGTGGGTTTCTTGCAGACATTAAGTCTTTTTCCTGTAGAGTGGGGAACAGGGATTACCTCATGGAACAGTTGGCATGTTTCTGTTCTTCAGTAATGAGTGATTTGTATATCCATATAACATGAGAATAGAAGTACTGTCTGAGCAAAATTTGCTTTTTTTCTTCTTTTAACATCATTCTGAAAATATTTGCCAAGTATATGGTAAAACTGAGATCTTTTCATATTGTTGGGAGAAAAATCTATCTGGTTCAGTTCCAAGCTGGCAGAAAGACACTGGGAATATGGAGGCTGATTGGAAAGATGGTTTATTGATGAAGCAGAATCAGCAACCACATGTGATTCTGGGCAGCTGACAAAATGGAGTTGTGAGGGGTGGGTTACCTTGCCCTTTTCGTAGTTTTTAATTGTTGTAATACAACCACAATCATGCTTTTGAGAAGGGTAACCACATACATTGGAATAAATGAACAAAGAAACAAATGTTCAGTTTATCATTTATTTTGGTTTGCAAGCTGTTGTTGCTGGGTAGGTTGGATCACTTTGGGAATTACCATGTATACTTTATTGCAGGGGTCCCCAACCTCCCAGTCCATGGATCAGCATCGGGCCACAGCATACCAGAAATCATGCCACACAAACAAATTAATCCCATCCGCAGGATGCAGGCAGCGCACAAAACCACACCCCCTCCAGTTCACAGAAAAACCTCTCTCCAAGGAACCGGTCCCTGTGCCCAAAAGGTTGAGGGCCGCTGCTTTAATGTCAATTATATGTTTGCTATCCTTGTGGACTGCCAAGAATCTTGAACAATTATGCAATCAATCAATCAATCAATTAAAACAATCTTAGAGATAAAATAGTAATGCTTTATGCCCTATATCACTTTAGGTTATCCTACATAGTTCTGACAACCTTGAGGAATATAAAATGGAATAATGACAAAAGTCAGTGACCATCTGAGAGAATAAAAATGGCTCCAACTTCTTGTTCCTCTTAGCAAGAGTAATTCCATAGGTAACTAGGAATATCCTATCTATAATCCATATTGCAAGTTACATTGAAATGTTACCCATGCAAATATCTGCCAACTTTTGCTAGCCCCAGATAAACCTCTCCTTATTATGTAGATGCAGTAACCTAAAAACAACAAGACCAATAATGCATGGGAGCTGACCAAATCTGATCTTGTATCATACCCATTAACCTTAGGTTTTAAAAAAAGATCAATTAGATGTATTAATAGTTCAATATTTACTAATCAGAAAATTCACGAACTGTGATACGCGTGTCATATAGCAGGTAGGAGGAAAATAATCTCGAAAGCGTCAAGCAAATAGGAACATTTTACATATTACAACAAGCCCTGAACCACCAGGGGGAAAAAAAGATTTTAGCTGAGCATAACACAAACAGGCAATATAGAATCTCTTGATTTCAGGGTTTGTCCTATTTTGCTAATATTTTCTTTATTCAGAAATTGAAAAGCACATTAGGATTATTTCTCAAGTATAGTGGTGCTGAGTTTTCAGTGTATAGCCAGAAATATTCAAAAACCAACACATTGAGGTGAATTCTTATTTTCTGAACCAGTTTACAGAATCATATCTTTGATGTGTGTGTGTGTGTGTGTGTGTGTGTGTGTGTGTGTACCAATTTGTCATGTCATTCGTGTGTGTGTTGTGTATATCCCTCTGGTAACAATAAACTACTTTATTCAGTAGTTCAAAATAAGTCAGGGAAAAAATTGATGGCAACCAAGTCTACACTGCCATAAATGTAATATATTAAAAAGGGAAATCATTGCATGTTCCTTCTTTATAAGTTTCATTTTTCATGATACTATCTTCAGAGTTAAATCTATGTGTTCACTAAGAATTGACAATGGCTTGATAGTACATAATCGATATATATGATATGTGCTATACATTCAGATTTCACTATCAGTTTTTATGTTTCAGACAAGATTCTTGTTTCCTACCTTTTTAGGGTACTAAATTTACCTAACATTCTCTACTTTATTCTTCAAACAAAAGTTCTCAAAGGATTTGCAAAACTATTCAGAGAACTGAGAAAGAGACAGAATTTGGTTATTTTGACCTCATCAACTTCTAAGTACATATATCTTCCCGATCAAAGCCACATTGTGTTGCTCACACAATTGCATTTTTTTATCTCACATTTCTGTTCCATGTCTTTAGCCTTTTTTCCTAAACCAATTTATACGTCCAGGATACTTCTAAATTAAAAAATGTTGAATTTGTTATAAACAGGTTGTCTTCAATCCACAACCATTCATTTAGTGATAATTTGAAGTTACAAAGGCACTGAAAAAAGTGATTTAGGACCATTTTTCACACTTATGACTGTTGCAGCATCACCATGATCACGTGATCAAATTTTGGATGCTTGGCAATTGGTTCATATTTATGATGCAGTGTTTTGGGCTCAGGTGATCACCTTTTGTGACCTTCTGACAAGCAATGTCAATGGGGAAGCTAGATTCACTTAACAACCGTGTTAATAACCGAGCAACTATAATGATTCACTTAACAGCTATGGCAAGAAAGGTCATAAAATAGGACAAAATTCACTTTAAAATGTGTCATTTAGCAACAGAAATTTTGGACTCAATTGTGGTCGTAAGTCACTTCATTTATTTCTTTCCAATTCTAGCTTTGCCTTGGCACTTGCAGCCGCAGGAGCCCAGCACTACGGTTCCCCTCGCTCCAACCAGCAGCCTCTGCTCACATCAAGAAGCCGGCGGCTGGGCGGGAGGAGGCCAAGGATGGGTGCAAGGTGATGTCCACTTACTGCACCAGTGAACATCGCACATCCAATCACTATCCCCTCACCAATGAATCTCCCAACACCAATGACATTAGCTGGCCCTTTAAATATAGCCATGAGACCTGTGGAAAGCATGTCTTTCCTTCCCCAGGCATTGCCAACCTCTACTCCCAGTAAAACAAAAAAAACCTAGAGCAAAAACTTCATGCAGTATTAAAAAGAATAGAAAAGGAGGCTGCTGTGTATTGTTTAATAGACTGCTAAATTGACCATGCCTACACAGTCACATGATGACTTAACCATGCCCACCCAGCCGGTCCAGCTCCCCACAGTCTGAGGGACCATGAATTGGCCCCCTGTTTAAAAAGTTTGAAGACCCCTGCTTTACAATTTCTTATCATGTTTTTAATTTCTCTGGCCGCACTATGTACAATATTGCATAACCCAAAAACATAGTGTGATTATTTTGTCTGTGACTACAAAACTACAATCATGAACAGCCAAATAGAAACCATTCTAGAAATTCCAAATTTTGCTGAATAATAATGTTAATTTGTTGAATGAGAGGCAAATACTTCCTTTTACTTCAAGACACTGTTCCTACTTTATATGTATCATATTTACGGAACTGAGACACAAAATATTATTGTTGGTATAATGTAATTAATTTACTCTATGTTAGCACTGCTAACAGTGTAAGCTGTACAGATACTGTACCAAAGTCAAGACTGTGTAAGGGGATATTTTTACAACTATTGTACATTAAATGGTTGTGCTTGTAGATGAGCAGGCTGAGTCTGAGGAAGGGGTCAAACGCATCATAAGTCACAAGTCACTGAGTGCCCGCAAGAGATCTAACTCCAACCCACTTTACACTAACTGAATCTCCTTATTTCCTCTGCGCTTGACAGTGCATACTTATTTGAGGGGGGAGAGAAATTGCTTTATTTCACAAAAATTAAATTAATAATATGCACATTTATTCACCAACATTGCTCTGCATATAGGTGAGCAAAAATGTTTACTGGCAAGTTCATTTGGAATATATAAAAAGCAAAACAGATTATAATACACACATATATTTAAAATTATTGTGTGGTGACATTTTTAATTCTAACTATAGTAAGCAAAATTTTGTCTGCTATAACTCAATAATAGGGATGCGCTGGTCTTCACATTCAGTTTGAAAGAGGTGCTACAGAACCCAGCAGAGCACACAGCAATTCTCTCTAATTTATTAAAGCTGCTGTGTTTATTTCCATGATCACAGGCTGCCCTGGAAACAGACACAGTTTCTCTAATTAGTCTAAGACTTGTCCTTGGTACACATTGACATGTGTTCTGAAGCATTTCTTCCAAATCAAATCTGAAACACTCCATAGACCTAATAAAAGTTATGCAATGCATCAAACACTTTAAATAGAATGTTCTTATAGATATGGGACAATCACTTTCAAGTAAAGTTAAAGTTTGAATTCTGTGAGTAAGAAAATTAAAGTACAGTTAATTCTTGATTTGATGAACTAATGGGATAAAACATTATCGTTAAATGTAAACTGGTGAATAGGGTTCTCCTCATGTATAAAATGATAAACGCAAACGCAAAAACGATAAATGCAAAGTTTATTAAATCAAGATCCAATAAATTAGGGTTTGTTATTTGGACAAAATGTGGAGATAGATTCAGGGCCTCATTCAACAGAATGAATACCTCAAAAAACAACCATTAAACTTTTGAAATGTATAAATACATATGACCAGTGGTGAAATCCCCACTCCAGGAGAAGGATACTGCAAAATCTCCATTCCCACCCCACTCCAGGGGAAGGATACTGCAAAATCCCCATTCCCTCCCTACTCTGGGGCCAGCCAAAGGTGGTATTTGCCGGTTCTCTGAACTACTCAAAATTTCCGTTACCGGTTCTCCAGAACCTGTCAGAACCTGCTGGATCTCACCCCTGCCAGAAGGGTAGAATTCCAATTGTGGAAAATGTAAAGCCCTAAAGGTACTGGCGTCACATATAAAACTAAATTACCATTCTTATGAAACTAGAAAAATGTAGTTTGATCATGTACCAACCAATGGTATCAATTCTTAGTGACTACATAAATTTATTTCATGACAATCTGTACAGAACCTGATCCTTCAAATTTTCCAATGGTGTACTCCATAACTGAGTTGATCCACCTGGCTGGTGCTCATTGTCTTCTTTTTTTCTCTCCTACCTTTGCAAGAATTACAGACTTCTAAAGAGAACTAGGTCTTCAAATAATGTGTCTGAAGAAAGTTTTATTTGCACCTGGTAATTTGTGCCTCAACTGAAAAATTGGGATTGATTTGTTCAATGAGCCATTTATTTCTTTTGTGGCTATCCATATTACTACCAAGAGTTTTTTCCTACTCCATAGTTCAAAAACATCAATACTCTTTTTATCCTATTTTTTTCAAAGTCCAATTTCTGCTTCCATAGAACAGGGAATACAACTACCTGCACTACATGTTAAGATCTTTGTAAGCATTCCAACAATTCTCTTTCCCTTATATATTCTATCTTCCAGGAAATCATATACTATATTTAAACTAGTTTTTTTAAAAAAGTAATTTTGGCAAGCAAGAGAAAACTAGAACCTTTCCTTTTCCCCCATTCTATTTCTTTAAGGCTTTTGTATAACATCTTGCCATATACCAAGAGCCTTGGTGGCGCAGCAGATTAAAGTGCTGTTAAGTAGCACCAGCTGCCTGCAATTACTGCAAGTTCGAATCTCACCAGGCTCAAAGTTGACCCAGCCTTCCATCCTTTCGAGGTAGGTAAAATGAGGACCCGGATTGTGGGGGCATTAAGCTGACTTTGTATAAAAAAGAACACCACTTGGGGGGGGGGGCGAAAGCCCTACTAAGCAGGTATATACAAAAGTATGAAGGCTATTGCTTAACGCATTGTAAGCCGCCCTGAGTCTCCGGAGAAGGGCGGCATATAAATCGAACCAATAAATAAATCAAACTAATAAATATAAGTTCAAGTCTAATTAATGAGCTTTTTAACTAATAATAGTATCACACATATAGTAAACAGAATTTTTTAAAGGCTCTGAAATTTCTATTCATTACAATATAAATTTGTCGATTATTTACTAGCCAGTTTGGGCTAATATTTAAGGTACCTGACTAGAAACTAGGAGACCATCTTATACACGTGTATAATAATACTTGTATGTATAATTGTGTAGAAATATGATAGAGATTGTTAGTATGATGTTATGTATAAATAACGTATAAGGTTAAAGAATTATATTATAATATTAACTTTAACATAATATGTATTAGCTTAAAGTGTATTAGTTTAAAGTGTTGAAAGCTATTTAGAACCAGTGATGTCATATCTATGTCCGATGTTTTTAATTTTGAATGATTAATAAAAAACTTTTTAAGAATAATAATAAAAAAACAAAACCTAGGAGACCATGTGTTCTAGTCGTGCCTTAGGCAAGAAAATCAGTTGGAGGACTTTGGGCCAGTCACTCCCTCTCAGTTTAACCCTACCACATAAACATAAATATACTTTTTCCATTTTTAAATATTCTCTTTTATACATTAAATGTTGGAATGATTTTTAATCTTTTATCTTCTTGTATAATAAGGGTTCCATACATCAAATAGTTTTAGAAACCTTTTCTATAATTAGGTAAACTTATGGTCTTCTATGGACTGTGCTTCCTGATTTAGTCTACACTCTACAGGCTAACAGTATGTTTTGAATTTTTCTTCTTAAATATAAAATATTATTTGATACATTCCCCCATGAAGCTAGGCTTCATTGCATCCTAAATACTGTAGCTTGTTTAGATGATCCAGTTTTATTCAAAAAATTATAATATTTTTCAACGTTTGATTTGTTTAGAATTACTGGATTTCAATGCCATATTGGTGAATAAAGGATATGATTGATAAGATATTAATCCAAAATATACTACACTG
Source organism: Ptyas mucosa (assembly GCA_012654045.1). Classification (NCBI taxonomy): domain Eukaryota; kingdom Metazoa; phylum Chordata; class Lepidosauria; order Squamata; family Colubridae; genus Ptyas; species Ptyas mucosa. The sequence continues at coordinate 25,686,089 of WNWU01013802.1, read as the reverse complement.
AAAGCCAATTTCTATAGTGGCAGGCTAGAAATCAGGAGACCATCAGTTCTAGCTTCGCCTTACGTACAAAACCAGCTGAATAACCTTGAGTCCATCTCCCTTTCATAATCCTGCCTATTAAGCAGGCAATCACAAGCCACTTCTGAAATCTTGCCAAGAAAACTTCAGGCAGTCCAGTCAGTTGCCAGAAATAAAAAAAATGACTCAAAGGCATGAAAATAAATATATACCACATTAGCATATTACTTTAACACATTAATTTAGCACATTAGAAGCTAAAATATAAATTATCCTTGAATAAAATAAAATCCTTGAATAAAATTAAAACACAAGGTGATAGCAACCAATGGACTGATCTCTTTCCATACATCTGCAAGTAAAATCATTTTAAAAGCTTTTATAGAGTATTTGCTTTTTCTTCCCATATATTCTTCAAAACATAGACATAGTAAAAAAGAAAAAAGAAAAGAAACCCACCACTCCATACATGCTGTCAGTCCTCAAAAGTCGTCCACAAAAGGACAATCTTCAACATTTTCTGAAAGGCAGACAATGTTGGAAACCAATAAATTTCCAACAGGAAGTCATTCCAGAGGGCCAGCCCTAATGGCAAAAAATAATATTTCTGGGCTTCAGTACCATGATCTCTCAAACTCTTGTGTATTTTGGTTTGTAAGCTTCAATTCGGTGAAACGATGCATTATGAGGAAACAATTTTTGAATCAATTACCTCAAAGAGTGCATCAAAAATCCAGGAAACATGATTTCTATGGGATTGAAATTTGAGATCATCGTGGCCATATCAGTGCTGTCACACTGCCACACCACCACAGTCAAACCATGATTATGTGATTATCATTTCCATTGCTACTTGCCAGTTTCCCTCAAGGGGAAGCTGGGAAAGCCAGCAGGAAGTCTGAAATTTGTCCCTCATTGCTTTTTTGTCCATCTGTGTTCATTCTGCTTTTCTGTTTAGGTAAAGAAATATATCTGAAACAATGAATCAATGAGTTACAGGTTGCCTAGTTATGACCTAAATACTACCCTGTTTCCCCGAAAATAAGACATCCCCTGATAATAAGCCCAATCAGGCTTTTGAGCGCATGCACTAAAATAAGCCTTCCCCCAAAAATAAGCCCTACCCAAAAATATTTAAACGCAGAGCTGGAAATCAGGTAAGACAGCAAGAGGAGCCCCATCTTGTTCCATGCACCCCAAAATAATAAGACCTCCCCGAAAATAAGGCCAAGAGCTTGTTTTGGGGTTAAAAAAATATAAGACAGGGTCTTATTTTCAAGGAAACATGGTATGTGCTAAACTGAAACATAATTCAACTTAAGAAGATTTGGAGTTATTATAATATAATATTGATGCAAAATATTACATAGTTTTACCCTTTTAAAATAGTTTAGACAAGAATCCCAACCAGGATGATCAGCTTTATCTTTATTGTAAGATTACATTAAATAGAATCTTGCAAGACTGAAACTATTTCCCTCTCTTCTCTTTTTAGTTTCTAGAAAACTAGGGAGAGCCCCTTCTGAAATGCTTTCCATGCTTTTTTTTTTAACCTCTGGACTGAGCTGCTTTTTATCAGACCACTGCCTAAGGTGCAGATTTTCCTCCTATCTCCCAAAGTCATTTCAATATACCATCACTAAAATACACTAGGCAATACTGGTAGTGTGATGGATAGGGAACCATATCATTAACATCATCTCAGTTGCACTCAAAAAGTATATATTTCTTCCATTAACAACTGAATTTAACTAGGTTGTGATCCACAATGGAAGTTAAAAAATCTGAATATAACACTAATATAGGATTGTTGCTTGGATCAAACTTCTACTCTTCAAAGTACAGTACATTTTGGAGCACAGATGAGATAGAGAAGCAAAGAAATATATAGTTGAGACAGATGAGCATAATATATTGGGACCATTATTTTGGTATGAAATCATTCTTACGTTAGCTTTTTCTGAAACTGGGTTTTACATATAAGTTATCTCCTCCAAAACTTACTCAAGAGAAATTTATTTCATAGAAACTGGAATAGAGAAATGGTTCTAGATTTCTCTTTCATCGAAGAATACTTTTTGTTGCCCACCTACAAATTCAAAGTTACACAGATATTCTTATGTAGGTTGTGCCTGAGCAAACTTGTTCAATATATGAATATTTTTTATATTTGCTGAGAAAATAAGCAACTCAAAATTTAAACCTGATGAAACATCAAAATATGATTACTAATCTAATGCCACAATTCATTAGTTCAATTTGAAATTATCTTGAATTATTTAGTTGGGATGTAAAGAAATATCAAAGATATATCCAACTATTCTTATGGCCCAGGTGCGATTTAGATTCTTTTTTTTTGAAAAGCAGAACTGCTCTGTACATTATTATAACTTCTGACATTTTTCTGCACTTCAAAATCAAGACTGCTATTCAAGAAACACAATCCAAATCCCATATATAGGTAGTCCTCTATTTATGAGTACAATTGAGCCCAGAATTTTGTGAAGTGAATTATGTCTCATTTTACAACTTTTCTTGCCACATTTTTAAGTGAATTATTCCAGTTATTAAATTAATAACAGTTGTTAGGTGCATCTGGTTTCCCCATTGCTGAAGAATAGAATAGAATAGAATAGAATAGAATAGAATAGAATAGAATAGAACAGTAGAGTTGGAAGGGACCTTGGAGGTCTTCTAGTCCAACCCCTGTTCAGGCAGAAAACCCTATACCACTTCAGACAAATGCTTTTCCAATCTCTTTTTTAAAACTTCCATTGTTGGAACATTCACAACTTCGGGAGGCAAGTTGTTCCATTGATTAATTGTTCTAACTATCAGGAAATTTCTTCTTAGTTCTAGGTTGCATTTCTCCTTGATCAGTTTCCACCCATTGCTTCTTATCCTGCGCTCAAGTACTTTGGAGAATAGCTTCCTCTTCTTTGTGGCAGCCCCTGAGATATTGGAACACTGCTATCATGATACTTCTCGTCCTTCTTTTCATTAAACTAGACATACCCAGTTCCTGCAACCGTTCTTCATATGTTTTAGCCTCCAGTCCCCTAATCATCTCTGTTGCTCTTCTCTCTAGAGTCTCAACATCTTTTTTACATCATGGCAACCAAAACTGGATGCAGTATTCCAAGTGTGACCTTACCAAGGCATTATAAAGTGATATTTACACTTCACGTGATCTTGATTTTATTCCTCTATTAATGCAGCCTAGAATGGTGTTGGCTTTTTTGGCAGCTGTAGCACACTGTGATATTTAAGTGATTGTCCAGTACGACTCCAAGATCTTTCTCACAGTTGAGTGAGGTACCACCTGTACCCCGGGTCTACAAGGTTAAACACTCAAAGAGCCATTTGGACCTGGGTGGGCGTGGCCAACTCAACATCACTCACTGCCATCCAGTCACATGACACTCCCCCTAGCCATGCCTATCCAGCGGGTCTTTAGGGCATAGAATCGGTTGTTAAAAAACAGCGGGAGCCACAAAATCCTTTTGACAACTAAAATGAAGATAACACTGTATATATCATTTTTTATCTTTATGCTATGTATAAAAAAACTATAGTGTGTTGCATTTATGAAATCAATGAACTGCTACAGATTTTTATTTCTGCATGCAACAAAAATATTTTGAACTCTGAACAAAAGATGCTGGGTTGAAGGTTACTTTCAAATAAAATACTCAATGTCTATTTAAACCATTTACCATTTGTAAAAATGTTGTTCACCTTTTCCTCACTCTCTCTCTGTCTCTCCCTTTCTCTGTCTTTCTCACTCTCTTTCTATTTTTTCTCTCTCTCTGTTTTTCTCTCTGTTTCTGTTTCTCTGTGTGTCTGTTTCTCTCTCTCTCTGTTTCTCTGTCTCTGTCTCTCTCTGTCTCTCCCTCTCTTTCTGTGTGTGTGTGTGTTTCTCTCTCTCTCTCTCTCTGTGTGTGTCTGTGTGTGTGTGTCTTTTCTCTCTCTCTCGGAAAGCCGAGGCTGGGCTGACCCAGCGAGCTCTTTGCTACTCCTTTTCTTTCTTCTTGGCAACTTTTCGGAAATCCGGACTGGCTGAGGAGCAAGTGTGAGCCACAGAGGTTCACCCTCATTCACCAAAGATGACCCTCCTCCTCCTGTTGCGACTCCTTGGCCAGCAGTGGCAGGGCTGGGAGGGCGCACACGAGTGGGGAGACCCTCCTCAAGTGAGCAGCCGGGCTCGACCAAAGCGCAGCAAAGGCATGCATTGAGGGTCGGTTGACCAGCTGAGGGCGAGTGTCTTTGGCGAGAGTGCTCCGGCTTTCTCTGAGCCTGACCCCTGGGGTGGGCATGTGAGGTTCAGTGGGGCCAGCCCTTTTCTTGCTGCTGTGAGCGTCTATATTCCTCCAGTTGAGCGGTGCCGCAGGTGGCAATGATTGAAAAATGTCCTCCAGGTGGCAAAAGTCCCCCGTGCAAGATTTAAAGCTGCAGCTGGGTACTGTGGGCCTGCCCACTTTCCGTCGTCCTCTCCTTCCGGATCCCATTCCCACACTGCCAGCCCTCATGTTAGCAAGGCCGGAGTCAGCTGCAGCCAGGTCAAGCCAGTGTCTCAGGGCAGAGAGCAGGTCACGTGTCTCCCCAAGCAACCAAGGCATGCCCAACACCAAGGACCAGAAGAAGCACCCATGAGACCCAGCAAGAGATGAGACACTGGAGAATCAGCCCCAGTCACTTCTCCATCCCCCACCATCACCCTTACCTTCTCAGGCCAGGCGACGAATGACTGGAAGGGGAAGGGCAGGGCCAGCCAGTGGTGGGATCCAGTTGAGCAGGGAGCCACAGCAGAGGACCAAAAGAGCTGCATGCAGCTCCAGAGCTGCAGGTTGCCAACACTTGACCTATACTGAACCTGTGCACTTTGCTTGTCAGAAAGTTGCAAAAGATGGTCACATGACCCAGGGACACTGCAACCGTCAAAATATGAACCAGTTGTCAAGCACCTGAATGTAAATCATGTGACCATGGAGATGCTGCAACAGTCATAACTGTGAAAAAATGGTCATAAGTCACTTTTTTCAATGCCATTGTAACTTCGAACAGTAAGTAAAGAAAGTCAAGTCAAGGACGACCTGTATTTATGTGTAGTCCTTAACCAGGCATGATTAGCCTCCTCTCATCCAGCCCCTTGTAAAACTGCAATTAAGAGATAGCCATTACTGGATGTTGGAATTAATAAAGGATAATGTATAATTCTGAAAGACAACCTGTTTGTGTAATACTAATTCAGCAGGATTTTTACAGAAAAACAATAGCTCAGCATACTTATAAATTGCTGGATTTAGCAACAATCCCTTTAGGCCAGTGTTAATTATTTGAGATTGAAGCCCAGAGGCTAGAGCAAGCCAACAAGGCAAAAATTTGACAAATGGTAAATGGTAACACAACTTGTCCCACAAAACAATAAGAACTGATTGTGATGATGATGCAAAGCTGAAAAGCTGCTTGATATGAAATGAAATTATTCAAAGTTAATGAAGAAGAGAGAGCTTCCAGGCTGTGAGTATCATAACAAACATATAAAATTATTATTATTATTTATTAAATTTATATACCGCCCTACTCCCGAGGGACTCAGGGCAGTGAACAGCCAAAATAAAATACATGTAATACAAATATTTAAAACATTTAAAATATATTAAATATTATGGCCCCAAAAAACAAATTAAAACCAATTTTAAAACCCAATTTAAAATTTAAAACACTTTAAAAGAGGTTTAGGCCAGGCCAGCCTGCTGGAAAAAGAACATTTTAAGGGCACGGCGGAAAGTGCGCAGATCTGGGATGTTCCATATCATTCTATACATTATAGAATTTGAGCATGAACATTTGGTCTTTTCTTTTTATTCCTGGATGCTCAAGACTGCTAATTAAAGTAAATAGTGTTTGGACACAGTATTAAAACTATTGATTCAGCTTGGAACTGTTCAGGCATTTGGTATTAAGGCTTCACTGACTTTAAAAATGCTGCATTAAGTTTACTTATGCAACAACTTTTTGCAGGATCTTGTTCTCCAATTTATGCCTTCCCCTTGATACTTAGAATAGAATAGAATAGAATAGAATAGAATAGAATAGAATAGAATAGAATAGAATAGAATAGAATAGAATAGAATAGAATAGAATAGAATAGAATTTTTTATTGGCCAAGTGTGATTGGACACACAAGGAATTTGTCTTGGTGCATATGCTCTCAGTGTACATAAAAGAAAAGATACATTCATCAAGAACCATAAGGTACAACAGTTAATGATAGTCATAGGGTACAAATAAGTAATCAGGAAACAATATCAATATAAATCGTAAGGATACAAGCAACAAAGTTACAGTCATACAGGTATAAGTGGAAGGAGATGGGTGGTGGGAACGATAAGAAGATTAATAGTAGTGCAGACTTAGTAAATAGTTTGACAGTGTTGAGGGAATTATTTGTTTAGCAAAGTGATTTGCATTCAGGAAAAAACTGTTCTTGTATCTAGTTGTTCTGGTGTGCAGTGCTCTATAGTGTCGTTTTGAGGGTAGGACTTGAAACAGTTTATGTCCAGGATGTGAGGGGTCTGTAAATATTTTGACTCGTGCAGTATACAGGTCCTTAATGGAAGGCAGGTTGGTAGCAATTGGTTTTTTCTGCAGTTCTAATTATCCTCTGAAGTTTGTGTCTGTCTTGTTGGGTTGCCGAGCCAAACCAGACAGTTATAGAGGTGCAGATGAGAGACTCAATAATTCCTCTGTAGAACTGTATCAGCAGCTCCTTGGGCAGTTTGAGCTTTCTGAGTTGGCGCAAAAAGAACATTCTTTGTTGTGCTTTTTTGATGACGTTTTTGATGTTAGCTGTCCATTTTAGATCTTGCGATATGGTAGAACCTAGAAATCTGAAGGTCTCTGCTGTCGATACTGTGTTGTCTAGTATTGTGAGAGGTGGAAGTATGAAGGGTTTCTCCTAAAGTCTACCACCATTTCTACGGTTTTGAGTGTGTTCAGTTCCAGATTGTTCCGGTCACACCACGAGGCTAGTTGTTCAACCTCCATCTGTATGCGGATTCATCATTTCTCGAATGAGACCGATCACTGTTGTGTCATCTGCGAACTTCAGTAGTTTAACAGATGGATCGTTAGAGATGCAGTCATTGGTATACAGAGAGAAGAGAAGTGGGGAGAGCACACAGCCTTGAGGCGGCCCTGTGCTAATTGTACAGGTATCTGATGCAATTCTGCTTAGCTTCACCTGCTGCTTCCTGTTTGTTAGAAAGCTTATGATCCACTTGCAAGTGTGTTCAGGTACCTGTAGCTGATTTATCTTGGAAGTGTGTCAGGAATGATTGAAGTATTGAATGCTGAACTAAAGTCTACAAAGAGGACCCTTGCATAGGTCTTTGGAAATTCAAGATGTTGTAGGATGTAGTGCAGAACCACATTAACAGCATCATCTGTCGATCTATTTGTTCCGTATGCAAATTGCAAGGGGTCTAACAGCGGACCCGTGATGGTTTTCAAGTGGGACAGCACTAGCCTTTCAAAGGTTTTCATGACTACAGATGTTAGAGCAACTGGTCTGTAGTCATTCAGTTCCTTGATGGTGGGCTTCTTCGGCACTGGGATGATAGTAGAGCATTTGAAGCAAAAAGGAACATAGCACATCTCTAGTGATTTATTGAAGATACGGGTGAAGATGGGGGCCAATTGGCCAGCACAGACTTTTAAGCAAGAAGGAGTTATCTTGTCTGGGCTGGAGCTTTTCCTGGCTTTTGTCTGTGAAATAGGTCTTACACTTCCTTTTCTGTGATCACTAGAGGTTGTGAACCCAATGGGATGGGGTCAGTTGTAGGAGGTTTGGCTGTTGTTGGTGTGTCTGAGATGGGGGTTGTGGAGATAGGTGGCTGTAGTTTCCTTTCAAACCTGCAGTAAAACACGTTCAGGTCATCTGCCAGTTGCTGATTTCCTTCAGCCTGGGAAGGTGATTTGCCATAGCTGGTGATATTTTTAAGAGTTTTCCATATGTTTGCTGGTTCATTTGTTGAGAACTAATTCCTTAGCTTTTCAGAGTAGCTTCTTTTTTGCTGCTCTGATCTCCCTTATTAATACATTTCTGGCCCAATTATACAGCATTTTATCATCTTTTCTGTAGACCTCTTTTCTATGTCCTCTTTGGAACGACATAGCTGCTTAAGTTTAGCTGTGAACCAAGGTTTGTTGTTACTGTATGCAAGTTCCTGGTGGGTACACATAGGTCTTCATAGAAGCTGACATATGATGTTACAGTCTCTGTGAGTTCATCTAAATCTGCAGAGGTACTTTCAAAAACATTCCAATCAGTGCAGTCAAGGCAGTCCTGTAGCTTTAACTTTGCCTCCTCCGTCTTCACTGATTTAATTGTTCATTTTGGGTTTTAAATCTATGCCTGTAAGCAGGTAGAAGGTGAATCATGCAATGATCAGAGTGTCCCACAGCTGCTCATGGTAAGGACCGATAAGCATCTTTTAGTGTTGTGTAGCAATGGTCTAAAGTATTCTGGCCTCTAGTGGTACAATTGACATGCTGAAAGTATTTTGGTAGCTCTTTCCTTAAGTTTGCCTTGTTTAGATCTTCCAAAATAATGGCCAGTGAATCAGGGTATTTGGCTTCAAGCTCCATAATTTGGTCAGCTAGAGTTCGTAATGCCTTGTTTACACAGGCTTGTGGTGGGACATAAACAGCAATTAGAAGAAATGAGGAAAATTCACGAGGCGAATAGTATGGTTTGCAGTTGATAATTAATATCTCTAGGTTTTCATCACAGAATTTATATATTATAGTTATATCCTGAGACCAACTGTTGTTGATATATAAGCATAAGCCTCCTCCCTTCTTTTTACCAGATGTTTCTGCAATTCTGTCTGATCATTGAATCTGAAACCCTGGATATGCAGGCTGCTATCTTCAACTGATTCATTTAACCAGGTTTCAGAGAAAAACAGGACTGCTTAATTGTAAAAATCAGAATTGTATCTGTTTAAAAGGATTATTTCATCCATTTTATTAGCAAGTGAACATAAGTTGGTTAAGAAAATTGAGGGCAGAGGAGTTTTATTTCTCCTATTCCTTAATCTGTTTAAAAGCCCCACCCTTTTCCCTTTCTTTCTTCGCTTTTTCCATTTGGCTTTTTTGGTAATCCATGGCTCCAGGGAAATTGCTTCTTCCTGTGTTAGAATCTCCTCCGCGTTTGTAAAGACGGAGGGGAAGAGATCACAGAAAGCTGCTCCTTAAAGAAACGTTGCTTAATTTTTAGCAGATGGTCTCGTGAGTAAGAAATCCATAGTGAGTTGCAGAGAATAATTAAAAATAAAGAAACCATTAGAGAGCATTTCACTGAGGCAGTCTTCGGCGGCGCCATCTTGAATCCTAATAAGAAGACAGATTCACACAAGAAAGAAGCAATTACTGTAGTCACAAGGTATTTCCCTCAAGCCAATCTATTACTCGGTTTCTCCCACAGCGTGAGGCAAGTGAATGAAAGTGCTTTAAACTATGTATTTGTGAATATATTTGAAACTTAGCAATTTTTTTGCCAGGCCAAGATTCCAGAGTTTAGAAAGAGTAAGATTTCTATTCTTGGTATCAAATATTTTTTCACAATGTACGGTTTCCAGCTCTATATTCATTTTAAAATATATCACAATATTAAAACGAAAAGTTAATATATGTTTTGATTTCATTTATAAAGTCTTTTAGAAAGCAGGTTCTGCAATATGTATTTGTGTAAGTTTCATTTGGTATACCAAACACAACACAAAATTGCTATCTTTAGCTGGTATATATAATCATATTATGCCATATGCCAACACTGTTTCAGCTTCACTGGTTTCAGGGGCTTTTTAAGGTACAATTGAAATTGTAGATTTGCGTACCTATATCTTGACATCATCATCATCAGTCTGTTCTAAAAACATCTCATACTGACATTCATTGAATGGCTATTTGGGGAACTATTTTCTCTAAAACAGCCCTCCTAACTAGTGGGATTAGAGACTTTGGAAGTCTAATATATCTGGAATAGTTCGTCTGCTATATTCCTTAAGAGTTTTTAGTACCAGGCAAAACTATTGCTGTTATATCAAGGAGTTTAACTTATTATATGCTTTATGAGCAAGTTATATTTTGTCTCTCTTATACTCTAAAGTAGTGTCTCAGACTATTTATGGCAGGTTTCTTTGTTCTACATTTTTGTTTCTTCTGTCATGTTGCCATTTTCATCTGATTGGAACTTTCTATTTGTGCTGCTCTGTTGTATTGTACTTGTACTCTTGGCATTATTGGTTGTATTGATTTTATTGCTTGGCTTTAACTGCATGCATCACACTGTCAATTAAGGGTTCAGGATAGCTCATGATTCCAATCGATCAATTTGTGTGGTTCTATTGACTTGAGTATATACTGTATATAAAATGCATAAAGCAGTTCCAAAAATCACACAGCCTGATCTGGATGTTTCTATCGATTTCATAATTTTGAAGTCACAATGTTCCTAGCCCAAATATGTTCTCGAGTGTTTGGAAAACTTCCAGAGGTTTCATAAGGAAGAGTCATTGAAGAACTGTGCTCAAGCAGAAATCTGAAATGCAGAATTGGATGTCATCCTAATCCCCTACCTTTCATTTATAAATAGCAGTGTTAGAACAAACACTTGTATATTTAGACAAGAAATCTTCAATCGAAATACATCAATATTTTCTTTGAGAAAGGGACTTTTATTCATTATGAGGGGAAAAAATATCAATTGATTTGGGTCCCAGAAACCTACCATCATAGTAAGGATCTGAGAGACCTAATACCTTAGAATAAATTTTATTATTTCAAACCACTTGTCTAGGTATTTTTGTTTTCAAAAGGCAAAAAGAAATCTATCTAGCTTTATATGCAACTCAATATAGCCAAAAAATATGAAACATTACTAAAATGTATTGCTAAAATCTATTAAAATGAGAACATTTCAGTTACTGCAATTTGCCAGAGGCTCTTGCAATGCCTATATTTCAGACAGTTCCTGAATATGATTCTTGCTCTCCTTGCATGAGGTACTGCATGAAAAAAACCAAAAACAACATACAATTAAATTAGTTAACTTTCAATATATTCTAGATAAAAAAATTCAAACCAGGTTGGCATTGCAGATATATCTGCTCAGACATAAGTCCCATTATGTTCAGTGGGAATACCTCACAAAGTATAAGCATGCATTTCTGCATACTTGATAGCTAAATTTAGAAATTTCATCAATCACCATCCATTTTCACCCATTTCATCCATTATAGTGATCCATAATAAAGTCATCTTTAAATTCCCATTAAATGGCCAAAATAAAAGAATGGTGATAGAACTGGGTAAAAATAAGTAACAAAAACATATGTTAATCACAGGAAATTATTTATGACTTTCAAAAGAAATGCCATTGGAAGGAGCTATGCCATAATTTTGGGAAAATCAAAACTATGCAACCTTCTTCCAAGCTAAGGGGAAATTGTTTGCTTTTTTTTCTTATCTTTTCCATATATCATCTATTGAAAAATACTCCACAAAACACAGCCTGTCTACCAAACCCTACCTTTAAGGCAGGACAACAGTCAAGTCTTCTATAAATAGATAGCAATAACAACAGCACTTAGACTTATATACCACTTCATAGTGCTTTACAGCCCTCTCTAAGCGTTTTACAATGTCAACATATTGCCCCCAACAATCTGGGTCCTCATTTTACTAACCTCATAAGGATAGAAGGCTGAGTCATATTTGAGCCAGTCAGGATCGAACTCCTGGCAGTAGGTAGAGTCAATATGTCAATACTGCATTCTAACCACTGCATCACCACAGCTAATCAATACTGGAAATACACCGATCTGCAACAAGGGTCTACAATAGCAGCAAATAAATTTTAAAGAACATAGGACAAAACTTAACCAAGAATTCACATTGATTCAAACTCTTATATTTCTATGCATGAAAAGTAATACAAAAAATAACCAGTATATCTTTGAAGGAGCCAGATTTTGAGTTCTTCTTTTTTTTTGGTCCAAAAAGCAGAACAAAAAAGAGAAGAGAATATTCACGTTTTAAAGCTTTCTTTTCCAGTTGAATCATCTTGCAATTTTGAGATTAAAGAGGTTGTATCATCAACAACAACACTGAGTAAGAAATAACTGATTCCATAATGCCAATATCAATATTGTATAATGCTTTTGCATTACATGAGAGTAGAGGGCCTTCAACAGCACACCTATCTGCAACCAATTTACAATATGGGACTGGAGATTGTACACATTACACATATTTCAGTATTCATTATATGCCACAGGACACTCATGATACAAGATTGTAGACTATCTGAGGAATAAGGAACAGGAAGAACAAGAGGATATTGGGGAACTTTAAATCCCAGTAACATTTTAATGGCCTCTATTTTTAACAGACAATCAATCCAACTTACAGTTTAATTTATAGAACATGTCTTTTCAAGAATAATGCTGCACCTGTTCCAAGATCTGAAATGAAGCCCTATGAGGTTCTTAATAATGACACAAGAGAATGACGGAAAAGAACTGCTGCAGTCAAACAGCTGCTGAAATTAAGTCCCTGGAACATTGTATAGATAATAGAAAATTTATCAACTTTGGAAAGCAATGGCAGTGAATTTTTGCAATCCAATGAGTAAAAATGGAGTGAAAGATTTATGCTGAAGAATGCATTCTGCAAATCCCTAATGAGATTGCATTAACCAGTACAATAGATCTTCTAATGGAATTTCTCCTAGGTATTTGAAGAACATATGTTGTAATGAAGCAAAATGGGTACATCACATTTTACAACTCACAAATCTCTCCTCCAATTTTCAAAATAATATCCTCAAATAGGAAGTTAACACTGTACCATTAGCCTAAAACCAAATTGCTTTCCTGAATATATAATTTGGATTAACTAAATTACTTAAATGTGGTTCTTTGACAACAATAACAAACTGAATTATTTCAAGGAAAAGCTTTCTCTGTTATAAAATAGACTTCAGGTATCTTACAAGCTTCACCTATTTTACAGGGTTTTCCTACATATAATACTTTTTATTTAATACAAAAACTTCACTTCAAAAGGGTTTTGCTTGTAATTGAAACAAAGATCTAAGTAGCCATAGTTAATTTAATCCTCCAAAGCACACACACTTAGAATAAGCTTCCTTGATGTAAACCGGAATGAAAATTACAGAAATTGTTTGAGAACAGAGCTCAAATGAAATAGTGATGAATACTAGGTAATCAAAACAACAGGACACAAGACAAGAGTATTTGATTTATTTTTCATGTGAAGTTTTCATATAGCACTTGTCCTTGAAAAATGGAATCCCATATTCACATTATAAAATATGTTAACTGCAAATAGCATATATACTGTTTATGATTATGAATGCTTATAATTCTGGTATAGTGCCATGATTAAATGTTTTAGCTTGGAATAAAATAGATATGTATTTTGATTCATCTCAAAACTTTACAAACTAGTCAGCCCTTCAAATCAACCTCTCAAGATTCTGTTATTATACCCTACAACAATAAAATAGTATTTCTGTAATCCTTGTGCTGTCTGCTTCCTGATTTAGCTGGTCTTGAAGGGCTGACAGATTTATAAAGATTTGAGACTAACTGACTTGAGGCAGAGTAATTTTGAGTTTGTTTCTCACATCTTCTTCTTCCCCAGGATTAAGCTGTCTCTTGTTTTTTCTTAACTATTCCTGAATTTCTTCTTCAATGCATTAACAGTATTGGTGGTTTTCACTACCCATTATGCAAGTAGAGGTGGAGGCCAAAGTTCTCCAGCCAGAGCATTTATGTAATTCCTTATGCCTAATGCTGCAACTCTGTTAATTTGTAGCAAAAGCAGGAGAAAGAAACAATGAGTTTGAACCACCATGGATGCACCTTGATACTGTCTGGCAATGAATAATCAGTCATTTGTATGGATTCATTCTTATTGCAGTAAAGATTTTGAATAAGTCAATCTTATCCAAGTGGGTAGATTTCTGCCAGATTTAGCCTTGGAGCCAGGATTTAGATATAGTCCAAAATTGAAAAAGATGAGGGGGTGTCGTGTTTTTACCAATAAGCACTATTAAAAATAAATCTTCCATTTCTTAGTTTTAGAAATAGATTGGTTGGTCTTTCAGCACTAGTCTAAAATAATTTCTATAAAAGCTCGGTGTGGGCATGATGGCTCAGCAATTAAAGATGCTGAGCTTGTCACGTGGCAACCCAGGTTCGAGACCCAAATGCCGCACAATGGGGTAAGCTGTTACTTGCCCCAACTCCTGCTCACCTAGCAGTTCAAAATCATGCAAATGCAAGTAGATAAATAGGTACCACTTTGATGGGAAGGTAATAGTATTTTGTGTGCCTTGGCAGATAGCCATGCTGGCCATATAACCATGGAAATGTCTTTGGACAATGCTGATTGTCCAAAGCAGATAAGTACCACAGATAAGCACCCCCCCCCCCCAAAATCGAACATTACTGGACAGTGGAAACCTTTACCTGTACTTACATAAAAGTTTGGTAAATCCATAGAAGGAAGATTATGAGGCACTATATGCTGCTAGCAAGAAATAGTGAACAGCAGAGAAAAGCCAATAATTGGAAATAGTGATCACCACCCTTGGACAATATACAAATCACTTTACCAGAACCCACATGTATTACTCAATTATCCATGACAGTAAGGCAGCACATAGTAGCTACAATATTTTTAATTTTAGGATTATTAATAAGGAAGAACATGCCCCTCATATTTAAGGCATATTGTCTATGAGTCAGTAAATAGTCATTAATATTAAAACCAAACAACTTGATTCTCTATAAACCTGCCCAAGCGTCATTTAAAACCATCCGGATTAGCAGTCACTTTCATTATTTGGAGCCAATTTTATGATTTAACTATATGTTATATTTAAAAGGCCAGTCTGGAATAGTCATTAAGGCACCGGAACTGAATCCAGGAGATTATTAATTTCAGTCCTGCTTTAGGCATGAAAGCTGGCTGGGTGACTTCTGGCTAGTCACAACAAGCTAGTTGGTCAATTCCTGTACCAGAGGAGGAAGAGGAGGTTTCTGTGGTCTTTCCTGAATCTCTGCATTTATTTTCTAGGGATGACCTAAACATCTGATTTTGGGGAGAGAGCAAAATATTTATCTGTATTATTTAGTCAATGGTTGTATATACCTCTATCAAGCCTTCTCTTATTTCATTCCTAAACAGTTCCAACAGCTGTTGTATTTCCATGTAGAGGAACACTACATGTCATGGTCATTTAGACTGCCCATTTTTTGCTCTTCTTCTAATTCTATAAATAACTCTATAATGTCAATCCTCTATAACAAGGGTGTCAAACTTGATTTCTTTGAGGGCTGTATCAGGTTTGTGTTTGACCTTAGGGCCAGGGTGGGTGTGGCCAGCTCGACTTCATTTGTGTCAGGGGCCTCTGTAGTGGCTGCCAGTGAAAATGGGCTCCCGAGCTCCGTTTTGGCTGCGGCGGCCTCCTGCAAACCTCTGCCAGCAAAAACGGAGCTCAAGAGGGCTGCACACAGCCCTCTCCAGCTCTGTTTTTGCTGGCAGAGGCACTGCAGGCCAATCCTTCACTGTTTCCAGGGTGGCTCTGCAGGCCAGATCTAAGCACCCTGTGGGCCGGATCTGGCCTCCAGGCCTTGAGTTTGACACCTATACTCCATAATATTAATACCTTAATATTTATTTATTTAATTTATTTAATTAAACTTTTATACCACCCTTCTCCTTTCGGACTCAGGGTGGTGAACAGCCATAATAAAACAATTATACAAAAAAGTTAAAACTAATTATTTAAAATAAATTATATTAAATTTGGCCCATATAGATTAAAATTCCAATTTAAAATCCATGTCAAATTTTAAAACCAAATAAAATCAGGCCAGCCCGGCTAACTGAAAAAGGTGTGTTTTCAGAGCTCGACGAAAAGTCCGGAGGTCTGGGATCACTCGTATCTCTGGGGGTAGATCGTTCCAGAGGGTAGGTGCCACCACAGAGAAGGCTCTCCTCCTGGGGGTCGCCAGCCGGCATTGTCTGGCTGACGGCACCCTGAGGAGGCCCGCTCTGTGGGAGCGAACTGGCCGGTGGGATGCAATTGGTGGCAGAAGATGGTCCCGTAAATACCCCGGCCCTAAGCCATGGAGCGCTTTAAAGGTGATCACCAACACCTTGAAGCGCACCCGGAAGTCCACCAGGAGCCAATGCAGCTCGCGCAGGAG
Source organism: Ptyas mucosa (assembly GCA_012654045.1). Taxonomy (NCBI): domain Eukaryota; kingdom Metazoa; phylum Chordata; class Lepidosauria; order Squamata; family Colubridae; genus Ptyas; species Ptyas mucosa. Next base: position 25,669,758 of record WNWU01013802.1, on the reverse strand, counting down.
AGGAGTCACATGGGAGCGCCCTGTCGCTCCCATAATCCCCCACGCAGCCGCATTCTGCACCAGTTGGAGCCTCCGGGTGCACCCCAAGGGGAGCCCAATGTAGAGAGCGTTACAATAGTCCAGGCAAGTAGTGACGAGAGCCTGAGTGACCATGCGTAAGGAGTCCCGATCAAGAAAGGGATGCTAACTGGCATATCAGGTGAACCTGATAGAAAGCCCCCCTGGTCACGGCTGTCATATGCTCTTCTAAAGACAGCCATGAGTCCAGGAGGACGCCCAAGTTGCGAGCCCTTTCCGTGGGGGCCAATGATTCGCCCCCAATAACCAGTGATGGCACCAGCTGGCTATACTGGGACGCCGGCAGCCACAGCCACTCGGTCTTGGAAGGGTTGAGTCGAAGCCTGTTTCTCCCCATCCAGACCCGCACGGCCTCCAGGCACTGGGACATCACTTCCACAGCATCGTTGGGATGGTCTGGGGTGGAGATGTACAGCTGAGTATCATCAGTGTACTGATGGAACTCCACCCCAAAACCACGGATAATCTCACCCAGCGGCTTTACATAAATGTTGAACAGGAGTGGTGAGAGGACCGACCCTTGCGGCACCCCGCAAACAAGGCGCCTCGGGGTTGACCGCTGCCCCCCTGTCAACACAGATTGCGACCGGTCAGAGAGATAGGAGGAAAACCACCGCAAAATGGTGCCCCCCACCCCCAATCCCTCCAACTGGTGCAACATGATACCATGGTCGATGGTATCAAAAGCCGCTGAGAGATCTAACAGGACTAGGATAGAGGAATAACCCCTACCCCGGGCCCTCCAGAGATCATCCACCAATGCGACCAATGCCGTTTCCATGCTGTACCCAGGTCTGAAACCGGACTGGAGCGAGTCTAAATAGACAGCTTCATCCAGGTACTGGGGAAGCTGCCGCGCCACCACACTTTCAACAACCTTCGCAATAAAGCGAAGGTTGGAGACTGGATGATAGTTAGCCAAAACAGCCGGATCCAGAGAAGGCTTCTTGAGGAGGGGCCTCACCACCACCTCTTTCAAGGTGGCCGGTATGACACCCTCACTCAAGGAAGCGTTGATAATCCTCTGGAGCCAGCCTCGTGTAACCTCCCGAGAAGCCAGCACCAACCAGGAGGGACACGGGTCCAATAAACATGTGGTCGCATTCAGCCGTCCCAAGATCCTGTCCACGTCCTCGGGAGCCACAGGATCGAACTCCTCCCAGGTAACATTCTCAAGACCTGCCTCCGTCATCTCGCCTGAACTAACCCAGTCAGCGGCCAAGTCTTCCCAAATCTGAGTGATCTTATCATACAGATACTGTACAAAGTCCTCAGCTCGACCCTGCTCAGCTCGACCCTGCTCGATCCCGCGCTCCCAGATGGAGGAGGGAGCGGGTTACCCTAAACAGGGCGGCTGGGCGATTCTCTGATGACGCGATAAGAGCGGCAAAATAGTTAGATTTTTATCGCTACTAGGTAGGTCTTAATGTGAGACCTTACTAGTGTCAGGTCAGATTCGGATCGGCTGGCCCTCCAACCACTCTCTAGGCGTCTTTTCCGGCGCTTCATCTCCCTCAGCTCCTCGGTAAACCAAGGAGCTAAGTGAGTTCAGTGCCGGGTCAGAGGCCGCAAAGGCACGACATGGTCCAAAGCCCCAGCAGCCGCACTATCCCAGGCAGCCACTAGGTCTTCAGCCGAGTCGAGAGCCAGAGTCTCAGGAAATGGCCCAAGCTCCATCTGGAATCTGTCAGGATTCATCAGGTGCCTGGGGCGGAACCACCTAATTGGTTCCACCTCCCTGCGGCGGGGTGAAGCGGTTAGAAAGTCTAGTCAAAGGAGCGAGTGGTCAGACCATGACAAGGGTTCGATGACTATATCCCCTATATTGAGGCCACTCGACCACTGACCAGAGACAAAAACTAAGTCCAGAGTGTGCCCGCCCGTGTGAGTGGGGCTGTGAATTAACTGAGTCAGGTCCATGGCCGTCATGGAAGCCATGAACTCCCGAGCCACCTCAGATGCCTCGCCGATGGATGGCAGGTTGAAATCCCACATGACCAAAAGCCTGGGGGTATCCACCGCCACCTCGGCTATAACACTGAGCAGCTCGGGCAGGGCCGTTGCCACGTGGCAGGGAGCCAGGTACGTGATCAACAAGCCTATCTGCACCCCACGACCCCACTTCACACAGATGGACTCACATCCGGCTATCTGTGGTACAGTGGTTTCCCTTGGATCCAGACTTTCCCTTATAATAACCGCCACTCCCCCACCCCTGCCCTGAGCTCTTGGCTGATGGAATGCGTGGAAGCCTGGTGGGCACATATCCACAAGGGGAACTCCCCCCTCTTGGCCCAACCAAGTCTCCATGATACCTGCCAGATCCACTCCCCCTTCCTGAATGAGATCATGGATGAGGGGGGCTTTATTGACAACGGACCTGGCATTGCACAACATCAGCCGGAAGCTCTGGCCCTGAGAATCTGAACAACCTGGGGAACAGGTATATCCTTCTTTTAGCTCTATAATATTCAGAACTGTACAATTATTCCAAATCTGATCTCACCATTAATTTGTATAAAGCAGGGGTGAAATCCAGCAGGTTCTGACAGGTTCTGGAGAACCGGTAGCAGAAATTTTGAGCAGTTCGGAGAACCGGTAGCAGAAATTTTGAATAGTTGGGAGAACTAGCAAATGCCATCTCTGGTTGGCCCCAGAGTGGGGTGGGAATGGAGATTTTGCAATATCCTTCTCCTGGAGTGGGGTGGGAATGGAGATTTTGCAGTATCCTTCCCCTGTCACGCCCACAAAGCCACGCCCACAGTACTGGTAGTAAAAAAAATTGGATTTCACTACTGGTATAAAGGCAGTATTATATCATCCAGTTTCCATTCCAGTTCCTATGAACTGAAAACAGATAAAAATGAGTGCCTGTTTTCAGATCTCATGTGTGGAAACACCAGATTCTTCTGAAGTTTTGGTGAAATATCACAAGATTCCAGTACAGATAGTCCTTGACTTCCAACAGTTCATTTATTCACCATTTAAAGTTACAATGATGTTGAAAAACATGACTTATGACCATTTTTCACACTTATAACCTTTCCAACATCATTGATCACATGACCCTAGGACACTGCAACCATCATAAATATAAGTCAGATGCCAAGCGTCTGAATTTTGTGACCTTCTGACAAGCAAGGTCAATTGGGATGCCGGATTCACTTAACAACCATGTCACTGACGTAACAACTGCAGTGATTCGCTTAACTGTAAAATGGGGCAAAATTCACTTAACAATTATCTCACTTAACAACAGAAATTTCAGGCTCAATTGTGGTTTTAAGTCGAGAATTACCTATAGTTTTATATGAAATCAAATGAATTTTCTGCAATCTTGCATGAGATGTGGTCAGACCAAAAGAGGGACACTGGACTATTGCAATCATGTGATCTCCCTGCAGATTCAAAAGCTTGCTGTCCTCTCTGTTTAAGCTCTGCCTGAACTGTAGAGTTTATCTCATATTTATATTGCATTAACAGGCTATTACAGAGCAATATACACTGAAAGTAGCATTTCATTTAATATTAATAAATATTTTGAAGGCAGCTAATGCATATTAATAATATGACATTTTTTTAAAATCCCGCTTCCCCTGAAAGCTAGCAAATCACTGGTTAAATTATTTAAATATTATGTTAAAGTGAACAGACTTTTACTTTTATTTTATAATACTAACTGTTCCTGGTGCCAGGAGACTGAACAGGGTATTTACTGTAAATACAGGGTATTTTAATTTATAGACTACCCTACTTCATTACAACTCTAGACAATTTAAAGCAAACAGTACAAAACTACAAATATTGGGAGGGGAGGGGAGAAAAAACAAGTAAACACAAATAGACAAATAATTCCACAAGGGGTCTGCCGCTTATCCTAGGGCCTAAGCGAAGAATCTGATTCCCCTGTGTTATGTCTTTTATTGGTTAATCAAGCCCAGACCCTCCTGTTCCTTTTTTTTTTACACTTTGTTTCTTCTTTCATTTGGTTTGCATTGCGCCACAAAATGTATTTTATGGCATTTAAATATATGATGATGATGTTGATGATGTTTATATCATCTTCTTGCTCTTTAGAATATGGAAGCATAAAGAAAAATGTTCTAATATACTATTTAATTTTTATACTATGCAACAACACTGTGCCTTCCAAAAATATTTTACCCTATGGTTGTGGAATGAAAAAAATCTGTTCACTAAGATTCCTTTTACTTATCTCATTTATTTGAAAGGAAGTTAATCAAGTTATTATTCAGAAAGTATATGTTTACATTTCTACTGCCATAATTAATGTTTTTATACATTTCACTATTAATGAGAAAAATAAGAAAAATACATTATTCAACAGTCATTAAGTAGTTTGCTCCTAATTACTTACTTGATGTTCTGCTAGCTCAAAAATCCAGCAAGTAATAGACTGTATGAAGCTATATTATAAAGTATGCCCATATTTTCTGAAATCAAAGGCATGGATAATTTTTTATTTCACTTCCAATTTTTTTTTGCCTTTTTTGATGAAATGCTTTTTCATATTAAAAATTATGTAAGCGATTACAATATGATTTGTCCTGAGTAAAACTTTAATTTAATAGTAGCTTCACTATATATTAAAATAATAAAACAGAATTTGCATGCAAAGGACCACATTTCTGCATTGGTTTTGCATCATTTATGAAATGATATCATTATGCAAATTCAATCATTTCTATAATGATGTCATCATGTAAACAACACAAACCTCTGTGGTGATAAACATTTCTATTTAAGGATATTTCTGAATAAGAGGAACTCCTCCCCCTAAGTCATGGGTGTCAAACTCACAACATCACGTTGTCGTCACATGATGTATCGCAAATTTTTCGCCTTCGCTAAAGTGGGGGTGGCCAGTGCATGACGCATCCGGCCCACAGGCCACAAGTCTGACACCCCTGCCCTAAGTAGTCTATTAAAAAGAAGTGACTATGTCATAAGTAATAAGGAGAAATACATTTTCTTAATATCTGTAAAAATGGCATCAAGTAGCAAGGTATTTTGGTAGGACTGTCCACCAGCTGTTTTCCTCATATAGAAGCAGCTAATTAACTTACAGAAACATTTTCTGCAATGCTTTCTTTGAAAATTGCCAAATGCTACAAGAATTATTAATTAGGACCTCACCCAGAAAGAGTGGTGGGCCTTGTTAAAATTGCATGCACAGTAGCAAAATCAAGACAATGGTATGATTGTATGAAGTCAGTGGTTTTTATATTTCAAAAATGATTTGGCATAAGGAAAGATAAAAGACAACAGTATTAGTTAGATAACATTGCATACATCTGCTGTACAGAAATCATGAATCTTTATGAAACTACCTGGTAGCAGTTTACTCTTGAGGATACCAGCGAGCTTCACTACTAAGTGGACTCTGATATTTTGTCAGTCAAAATAAGACCTCAGCGCAACTGCAACATTATGACTTCACTTTTCAATCTTATTTTTATTCCAAACTGCTCCACTAAGAAATGGGTGAGTTATCTTATTTTTACAAAATCCTAAAACTAAACATTTGTCATTATATATTTCCTTTAGGGTTCTCTAAGCTCAGGAAGATCTGCAACAAAGTTTAGATCATGAATGCTGTTGAAGTTTTCCAGCAAAACCTCATCACTACAATGGCCCAGGAGTAAGGTAGTAGCCTTGCTGTATTTTAATATGTACAAGTTTGAATTCTTTCTGTGGCTGGATGGTTCTTGGGAAGTGTCCATTGAATTGTGGCTGATGTTGTGAGAAGCCGCCACCACCCTTCCTAAAAGAATGAAATATTTTGAGGAATATTTAAAAAAGGCAGGATAAAATATTTCCCTTAAAAAACACTCCCTTAAAAAATCTTAAGAGAGCCAGAAACTCAGAGCTCCAGCTCCCTTTCCCCAGCAGATTTTTTGTGCCCATTAAGAAAGACTGGGTCAGTCTATCTACAAACAAAAGACCTTCAGCTCCAAGGTGAAGGGATTAAGACATGACCCTTCAGGACATAATAGGATTAACCCACTAAAACACAGAGCTCACTACATTGCACAATCTCCTAAGGACATTGCAACCAAACTTCTCAGACAACCTACAGAGCCAGTTACATGGCCCCATGGGAGTCTGACAACAGCCAATAGAATACATGTCCTTGCACAGGAATAGGAAAATCAAGTGCAAAGCCCAAGAGAAGGTATAAAAACCCCTAATTCTCAATTCCATGTGGTTAGCTGCCCAGAACCATGTGCTTGGTGGTTCTGTTCATCATTAAATTATCTTTCCAATCAGCCTCCAGCCTCCATTTTGTCTCTAGTGCTTTTGTCCCAGCTTGGAACTGAACCAGATGGATATTTCTTCCAATAATGTGTTAGTTGAATTGAATTGTGGTTAATATGCTAGTTATGTTCTAGTTGATTTGCCTTGTCAGTCTGTTATGAATAGTTTGGATCTTGCTCCTGATTGGATGGTAAATTGTCTATTCTTCTGTTGAAAGCTTGTTCACAGACCAACAGGGTAGACCAATCAGATCAAAATTATTCCAAAAGCTCATTTCTCATTACTATACGTTAGTAATCTCACCAGACTCAAGGTTGATTCAGCCTTCCATCCTTTCTAAGGTGGGTAAAATGAGGACCCGGTTTGTGGGGGCAATAAGCTGACTTTGTAAAAAATATACAAAAGTATGAAGGCTATTGCTTAACGCATTGTAAGCCGCCCTGAGTCTCTGGAGAAGGGCAGCATATAAATAAGAATAAAAATTATATATATATTAACTGAAATAATAATGTATCCCAAAATTCTGCCTCTAGTAATATTTGAATAGTTCATTTGTCTAAGCACAAAATGTCAGACCAAAATTGAAAATAATAAATATGGCACAATTCTACTGTTTTTGCTATGCTCCACATTTGTATACCAATATTGGCATATATTGATAGAAATAAGTACAGAAAGACTTGAAAATTAGTTCATGTCTCTCTGCAGCCAGAATTAGGCTATCATAATTGATATAGCTTTAACCATACCAAATTCATACAGACATTTACAGAGAGTTAAGAATACTTTGCAATAGTTTCAAATCCATTCCCTTTGACAGATTTGGGTCATTTTAATAGGTTTCCCACTTAATTCATCTCCTTGGAGGCTAAATTTGAAGGGGATTTGAACATCCAAATTTTTTTAAGAGCAAAGTCAAAAATAAAAGTCCTTGACTGAGCCATTAATAAGTATGGGAATATTCTTATATGTCTCCCAAAATAATATACAGAAGGCTGGGAGACTGAAATCAATTAAATTAATAAAAATCAATGTTCCTTTGATTTAAATACCATCTGGGTAGAATAATAACAATTAGTAAAACAGAATAATAGCTATAAAGTGTTGGGAATTCTAATTTATGTATAATTATGTTTAATATATTTATATCATAACATTCCAAGGCAAGTATTTTCCCTTTTCTTTTTTTAAATGTCTATTATTTATAATAGATAATATAATATCTATTATTATTATATAATATCTATTATTTAAATGTTAATTGAAAAGAGTATTAAAATATTGGAATGCAAGGAAAATAGGAAAAAATAGGAAAAAAACAAGATGATATAAAAAGATTGCTACATTTAAATTACAAAAGAAAGCCATTGTGAAAACAATATAAAGTAGATTATATCCTCCCCTTCCTTTCCATATGAATCCCCAACATGCAAGCCATCATTTAGAATTTAAATTTTATATCAAACATTACTCATTGTTAGTTTCTGTTTCTAAAGTTTCTAAAACCATATTGCAGATATTTAAATTTGCCTTGTTTTGTGATACACTGCATATAAGGGAGCCATTCTTGCTTGGATTTAGTAAAACTTGTCTTATGGCTATATATTGTCATTTATTTATTTTTGTCATTATAACATATTCTCCCAATTTATTCTTCCTGTCTGGTTATTTTCCCCTTTTTATAAGTCATTTCTCATTTATTATTAGAACAATTTCTCATAAATTATTTTTAAAAAGTTGAGTAGAATGTCTGCTATAATTATTGAATAGTGAAATCTCTAAATGTAATTAAAAAACAGTAAAATTACAGGTAGTCCTCAACTTATGACCACAATCAGGAGCAAAATTTCTTTTGCTAAATAGAGTAAAGTGAGTCACACCCAATTTTACTATCTTTTTTGCCACAATTGTTAAGCAAATCATTGCAATTGTTAATGGAATCATGCAGTCGTTAAGCAAATCTGGCTTCCCCCATTGACTTTGCTTGTTGGGAGTCAGCTGGGAAGGTCACAAATAGAGACCATGTGACCTTGGGATGGTGCAACTGTCATAAATACATTCTGGTTGCCAAATGCCAGAATTCTGATCCTGTGACTGTGGAGATGGTGCAATGATTATAAGTCACAATGTTATTGTAACTTTGAATGGTCATTAAACAAATGGTTGTAAGTCAAAGATTACCTGCAGTCCAAAACCTAATACTATTTTACACGAAGGGCAAGATGTTATTTCCCTTCATTCTAAGTAATAAAGCCAAATGGACTGTTGGCTTATTTCCTAAGATCTTACCCAATAACCACAGAAGCGAAGTTTGTTTGAATCAAAGTTGTTTATTCAAACTTTTATGTTTCTCTTTTCAGCTGTACATCTGGAATGATCTGGTCAGCCCCTGGACATGGGCTTATATACCCAGGAGGCAGGGTCAAGGGAAGGAGGGGACAAGGGAAGGGTCAAGAAAAGGGAGTGGGGATAGGTTAACTCTTGCCCTCCCATGGGCATGTACAATTAGGCATTTACATGTAACAAATCCCCCTCTAAATGCCTAACCTTTGAATACGATTCATTACTTTGTACAATTACCCCTAGTTTTGATGTCAGATATGTATGCTGCTTGTTATGTAAAGCTTTGTCAAAATGTCTGCGATTTGTTCAGTAGTCTCGCAGTGTATGGCTCTGATAAATCCAATGCTTGATAACTGTCTGACGTGTTTATGCTTAATGTCTATGTGCCTGGACCTTTGGCCCACGGCATCTGCATTGGAAATGTCTATGGCTGCCTTATTGTCCTCGTGGATGACTATTGGATAAATGGGTTCAGTCCATATGTTGGAAAGAAGGTCGTCAAACCACATCAAGTTGTTTGCAGCTTTCGATAGGCAGATGTATTCTGCTTCTGCTGTGGAAGTGGCCACCAAGTTTTGCTTCCCGGTGTACCAATGTACTGGGCAGTCGTTGATGAGGAATACATAGCCAGAGGTGCTTTTTCTTCTCTTTGTGTCACCTGCCCAGTCAGCATCCGCGTAACAGGTCAATATAGGTTCTCTGGAGTTCACTGGCTCTAAACTTAAGTATGCCTCTACGCTCTATTTCAGGTACCTGATTATGCATTTTACCCCTTCCCAGTGGTATACCTTTGAGTCACTGATGTGTCTAGATAATAGATTTACCGCTAGGCTGATGTCGGGCCTAGTCCAGTTGGCTATATATAGAAGAGACCCTATAATTGATCTGCAGAGGGTGTTGTCCTTAAAGGACTCGCCTTCTCCATGTACATGTTTTTGAAAATCTGTCTGCATTGGTGTCTCATATGGCTTGGCGTCCTTCATGTTACACTTATGTATGAGTTCCAATATTTTTTCTTTCTGTGAGACCCTGAATCCCTTCTCTGTTCTATTTATTTGGACCCCTAAATATTTGTTGACTCTCCCTAGTGTCTTGAGGGTAAAGTGTTTCCCCAGTCTCTCTGCGAATTCATCACACTTTCATTTGTGTTGGCCTAGGTATAGAATGTCATCTATGTACACGAGTACATACTCGATGGATGTACCCTCTTTCTTGGTGAAAAAGCAAAGGTCAGCTGAGGTGGCAGTGAAACCCATGTCTCTGAGTATTTTGGCTAGGCACTCGTACCATCTCTTCCCTGACTGTTTTAGTCCGTACAAGCTTTTATTCAATAGCCAGGTGTCCCCCTTTTGTGTGTTCTTTCCTGGGGGTGCCTTGACGTAGATTTCCTTGTCTAGTTTTGCATGGAGGTAAGCAGTTTGGACATCAAACTGATAGGCCTCTAGTCCTAGAAGGGATGCTATCACCAGTGCGCTTTTAACACTTTCTGCCCTAACTGTGGGGGAATAGGTATCTGTGTAATCGTCTGGGTACCTTTGTGCAAACCCCTGTGCTACGAGCCTAGCCTTATAGAGAGTTTTATTGTCTTCGAGTTCCTTAATTTTGAAAACCCATTTTGTCCCTATGAGTGTTTTGTCTGCTGGGGCCTTAGAAGGGGTGTACACATTTAGTTCCCGAAGGTTGGCCATCTCCTTTTCCATAGCCTGTTCCCATCTAACCCTCTCTTCCTGTGGCAACATGAGCACTTCCTCATACGAGTTGGGAGTTGTCTTGTTTGTGTGTATGGAAAGTACATAATCCTCAAACTTCCTAGGAATCTTATTTCTGTTGTGTCTCACTGGTCTGGTTGGGGGTGTTTCAGTGTCATGCATGTACTTGGCTTCCTTTTCAGTGTGTCTATCTTAATGGTAGGGTGCCCTTCTTTCCATCCTTTGGTGTCTATCTCTTGATGCCTAGGCCTGTGTTCCTCTTGTGTTTTCGTTTCTACTGTGTTTTGTTTGTCCCCCTTCCTTGTGTTGTCTGTGTTGTCCTGTCTGATGAGTACCTCACTGAGGTGTATCTTTGACCAGTTGGCAGTCTCATGGAACACCGCTGTCCTGGATATGATGAATCTGCTGTCCCTATCTATGAATCTATACCCTTTAGTGCCGGATTCATACCCCATGAATCGTAACCTTCTTGAGACCTTGTCTCCTTTCCACCTTAGTTGTTTAGGGATATGTACATCCGCTGTGACCCCGAATACGTGAAGGTGTGCAATTTGGGGTTTTCTGTTATACATCACTCGTAAGGTGTCTTTTCTACTACGCTAGACCATAGCCTATTTAGGGTATAATTTGAATAAGTGAGTGCTTCCGTCCAGAATGATTGTCCTAGCTCTGCGTCTTCTAGTGCGCACCTTACCATTGTTTGCAGGATTCCGTTCCTCCTCTCTATGACTCCATTCTGGAATGCGGAAAACAGAGAAGATGTGTAATGCGCTATACCGTGCATCTTTAACCAGTTTGAGAAGTCCCTGGATAGGAACTCAGAACCCCTGTCTGTAATTATCTGCCTTATTTTTGTGTTGTGTTGCATCTCAACCCTCTTATAGAATTCTTTAAATTTTTGAAATACCTCATTTTTGTGATTAATGGTATATACAAAGCCATAGCGGCTGAAATCATCTACTATTGTCAGAAAAAATCTCTTTTTATACTTAATAGAGGATTTCATGGGTCCCACTAGGTCCATATGTACCAGATGAAATGTGGAATTGGTGGTGCGGGTGGACTTCCTTGGTTTTGGTTTGGTCTTTAATTTGGAGGATTTACATACAAAGCACTCTAAATAGTTTTCACAACCTTTTATTTTTAATCCATTGGTACACTCAGTCATTTTTTGGATGACCGGGAAACTAGCATGGCCCAACTTCCTGTGAAGTAAGTGGGCACAGTCATCATGAATGGGTTTGCCGATTAATAATTTCCTGTTGCATGCTGTGTCATGATTGCCCTTACTATCAGTGGTGTCATTGTTCTGGCCCCCCTCTGTCATATCAATGGTGTCAGCCCTCTCTTCTGAGTTATCTAACTGGGCGTTTATGCTTGTCTGTCCTTTCCCTTTAGGTTGGAGGTATGTTAGCCCTCCTTTGTTAATGATTCTCTCTATGCTCTTCTTGCCCTTGGTCATGTAGGCCTTTCCTCCCTTGAATGTGGTCTCTACACCTGTGTCTTTACTGAGCTTTAGTGTAGCTAAAATATTGTGGGGTATTTCGGGTATGAGCAGTACCCATTCTAACTTGCCTATCCCATTTATGAAGGTGTCTCCCTTTCCAGTTACTAGGACCTTGTTTTGGTTGGCTACCTTGATGTGGTAGTTTTCTTTGGTAAAGGAGGTGAGAATCCCTCTGTCATAGGTTGTGCGATTGGTGGCTCCCGAGTCGATGAGCCACATGTCCCCTTCTCTTATCTGTGGTTGTGTGAGTGTGTTTTCCCCAATCCCATACATAGACCCTGATCGGCTCTCCCTAGAGCTATCCCTATATCCCCTTCTGTCCCTTGGGTTGGGGGAGTCCCTACGCCTGTATCTGTTTTCGGGTAAGAACCTATCAGGGGAGCCTGGTCTCTGGCCTTGTCTGTCCCTGCGATGGGTGTGTTCCCTCTCCCTCAAATTTCTGGGGCAATCCCTCTTATAGTGGTTCCTAGAACCACAGGTGAAGCATTCGGGTGTATCGTGGTTTCTGGTTTGAAACTCTACTCTCTTGGGTGATCTACTGTCTCTGCGGGCCATGGAGCGGTCTGTTCTCAGACTGTCTTCAGCAATAATTCTGTTTGTTAGTGTCTCAAGGTTGAGGTGGTCTAGGCTGAGGCTATCCAATTGCAGTATAAAATTATCCCAGCTAGAGTCCAGAGAGTTAATGATAATGCTCTTCATTCTCTCCTCTGAAATGTCCCCCCCCCCCCCGGTCTGTATCAACTCGGCCCTAGTGGCATTCAGGTTGAGGATGTGTTCACCCATAGGAGTTCCTGCCTTGTGCCTGGCTGAATGGAACTCTCTGGATATGCGAGTCGTGGTGGCCACGCTCTTACTATAGAACAAGTTAAACATTTTTTGTATTATTTCAGATACGGTTAAATAGTGGCTGAGGCTGGGGTAAATGCTGGGTGAAATACTTGCTATGACTATGAAATAAGTCCTGTGGTGCAAGCAATCTATTTCTAAAGTCCAAGTTTTCTGGGAGGATCGTTAATCAGGAACAAAATGTTTTCCCTTAAGAAAAGGATTTGTAACTGGTGGCTCCATTGCATGAGATTTGAGCCATCCAGTTTAAGGATGTGAGAGTCAATTGGTAAAGTCATTGAATTGTGTGTTAAATTACTCACATTCTGTTGCTGTCCATGGTATTTCAGGTGAGGGAACTCACAATATGGCATGGGTATGCTGTTTGCAACTCTTAACTGACTTGTCTCTACATTTTCCTCTTCTCTCCTTACAGGTGCTGTCTTGGCATGCGCGAAGGCCATTCCGCGTCTGGAGCCAATGGGTGAGCAGCTTGTCGTTGCAACTCTCAGGCCTTGGCCTAGGCTTGTGGTTGGGGGTTCGAACTCACCCCTGGCGTGTCCGGTTCCGTCGTTGGAGGCATGCATCCATCGGTGAGCAGCAGGGTCCCCGAAGAGAGCTGGAGATAGGTGAGGAGGCGAGGCGGTCATATGTGAGAGGACTTCCTGGATTCGGCGGCACGGCGGCGGCGGCGATAGAGGGTCCGATTCGTGGTCGTTGGCCCCAGGAGGGGCGAGGAAGCCGGCGGAGGTCGCTGGATTGGTAAGTAGCTGGTCTTCCTTCTCTTGGGTCTCGCGTTGTGGGTGTAGCGGGTGGCAAGTTCGAGTTCTGCCATTGGCGCGTTTTGTGGGCGATCGGTATTTGGCGATCATCTCCGCGGTGTGTGGTTTTCGTGTATGGGTGCTGGGTCGATGTTTCAATATCGATGGCCCCCTCGTTGTCTTCTCGGGTTCCAGTTGTTGAGGGAGGCTCGTACGCGGCGCTGATTGCTGCCGCTAAGTTCTCGCATGCATTTTCGACCTCGAGCTCGGTAGGCGGGTTCCTGGTGGTTCGAGTCCTCCTTTCTGGGTAATTCTCTAGTGGCTCCCCATTTGTTTCATGGTTTCCTTCATTTCGCGCCACTAAGTTTGAATCTTGGCTCCCCATTGGTTGTTGGCCATTCCAAGATGGCCGCCGGGAGCATGGCATGAAACTGGAGCAATTTGAGTCTTGTGCTTCTGCCTGGAGGCGTCTTTCTCTTCGCAGTCTGACGGTTTCTTCGTCTTGTTCTTGGGCGCTCATCGCTGCTCCGTGGTCATCTAGAAGGTCTCGGAGTTTCACGATGAGCTCCCTTTTGCTGATGGAGGCCTCCATCATTCTGTATATGCTTTCTTTTAGCTCATCCCTCTCGGGGGATTCCTCTCTCTCACATCTGACTGCATCTCTTCATGGTCTTTCAGTTCTTGGCTGCTGGTCCAGGTTTCTTTTAGTTGGAATTCTTGTGGTTGCACCTTCCAATCCCTGCAGATCTGCCATCATTTTGGTGATGGACCTCGTGTTCACTCTGTCTTCCATTTCAGGGTGATCTGTGTTTTCAGCAGGTATTCTTCAGTTATTGGGCAGAACCATCCTCTGCTACCGTATTGTTGCTTATTTCCTAGGATCTTACCCAATAACCACAGAAGCGAAGTTTGTTTGAATCAAAGTTGTTTATTCAAACCTTTATGTTTCTCTTTTCAGCTGTACATCTGGAATGATCTGGTCAGCCCCTGGACATGGGCTTATATACCCAGGAGGCGGGGTCAAGGGAAGGAGGGGTCAAGGGAAGGGTCAAGAGAAGGGAGTGGGGATAGGTTAACCCTTGCCCTCCCATGGGCATGTACAATTAGGCATTTACATGTAACATGGACAGTAAAATTTCAACTGTGGAGAAAAGAGAATCTCCTCTGCTGTCCTACCTGACACCAGTAGCATAGTTTAGTGTTAGCACACATTGACTTCATTTTCTTTTAACCATGGACAAGCATGTCCTAACGATGCTAGCCTGGGGTAATAGTCAAGCTATTGACCAGTACTGAGACAACCTAGATTCAGGCCCTTATTTACCTATGGAAGCTCTTTGACTGATTTAGGGCCAGTAGGTCCCCCTCAACCGAACCCACCGAACCCAATTGTGGTTATGGGGAGAAATATGAAAAGGCAGTTCTTTGTTTCCTGAAGTCTTTTTTATACAGCTCACTTCTTTTCCTCACCACTGTCAATTTTTTATAACTTTCTTTCCCAGCAAGATAAAGGACTTGAAAGCAGAGTTCCAATATTTTATTTGAAGAGGATGGGAAGGATCTTTTCACTCTTTTATTGTGTTTTAACGACAGTTTGAAATATATTTTTATCTTCAGATGCAGCAGACTTCCTTTTATTGAAGTCTCCAGAGAATAATAAAATGTGCAGAACAGGGAATTTGTTGACCAGCTGCCACTTTATTTGTCAGTTTGAATCCCCCCCCCCCACACACACACTAAATAAGAGAATGATTCTCCAGCAAGTATAGGTGGTCCTCAACTTATGACTACAATTGGGTCCAAAATTTAGATTGCTAAGTGAGAAATTTGTTAAATGAATTTTGCTCCAGTTTATGACTTATCCTGCCACATTTGTTAAGTGAATCACTTCAGTTGTTAAATTAATAACACCGTTATTAAGTTAATCTGGCATCCCCATTGACTTTGCTTGTCAGAAGGTCACAAAAGGGGATGACATGACCCTGAGGTACTGCGACTCTCGTAAATATAAACCAGTTGTCAAGCATCTGAATGTAAAACACATGACCATGGGGATGCTGCAATGGTCATAAGTATGAAAAATAGTCTTAAGTCACTTTTTTCAGTGCTGTTGTAACTTTGAATGGTCATTAAATGAACTGTGATAGGACAAGGACTATCTGTAGTCAATTTCAATCTCCTGTTCCACTGAACCAGAACAGGACAGTAATACAACTACAGCATATATCTCCCCATTCCCAAGTTACTTCTGGGATCATCACATATGATTATTTAGTCAAGGGAGACTCACCAAGGCCTGTCATAAAGCCCAGGTGTTTTTCCCACTAGTGGGTTATGTGATGAAACTAATGGGCAGCAAACTCTGAGGAGGAAAACCAATTGATTAAAAGTGGCACATTCATTCGACAGTGATTCACAACAAATGCAAAATCAGGATTGGCATTGGGAATAGTTTATTTCATGCCATTTTAAAATGAATGAATTGCACTGACTTAATAGCAGGGAAAGGCCATTAGTTGTATCCTGCAACACCGGATTATTCCCAGATCTATTGTCTCATTCTCCCTTGTGAAGGAGAGCAACTCAGCAGCTAAAATAAGTTTCTGGATTTATTCATGCTTAATTTTCCCACACTGAAATGGGTGAGTTTTAATTTCAATTATACTGGATTTCTAAAAGTAATGTATAAAAGTGAGTTATAATTGCCCTTCTTTTTTCTTATACTCTTCTCAGTCTGCTTTTATTTGACATTCATAAACATTGCAGAGACATTGAAGGCAATTAGTTAAATATACAGAGATGAAAAACTATACAAACAGCAGAGACTAAAAAAATACAGCAACATATACAGTGAGTGGGTTGTGATGGTATTTGAAGGACAAATTATTTGTCAGTTTTAAAAGATTATAGAGAAAGCAACTTGCTGTCAGAACAGTGATGTGTCTTGCTTCAAATTAAAGACATGTGTCATAAGAAACTAAATAAGTGTTTTTTCAAACTATTACAGCAAAACTCTCCATTATGACACTCTTAGCAGATTAATACATTGCATTGCATCAATCTTACATCATTTTCTAATCCAATTTCTCTAAGCCTGATGTGTTAGATTGCCACAAGTCTGTCAGCAAAGTGGATGTTTCTGATTATTCTGGCAATTGAAGACCAATGTATCTAGACGACACAGCAGGGGGTGAGAGGGAGAAGAGAGAATATCTGTTCTATCTAGGACTGATAGAAACACTTCCAAGACACTCGGTTTCCAGAACACATTTGTATGTTTATCTACATTCACGTGCAAACTCAGTCATTATCAATATGACTAAGTATATATTTATTCCTTCATCGCTGGGCAAGGCAATATTAATAAATAACTTAGATGTATGAAATAACTATTATCAATTGCCAACAACAGAACTGTCACAACACAGCACTTTTGTCTGCAGCTAGTTCACATAACAATGTAGAAACATAACAGCTTTGCCAGATCACACTAAAGACCTATCGTCTTAGCATATGGATTCCCATAATAGCCAACAAATGCCCTTTGGAAGGTCACAAGTAAGATAAGAAGCCAAAAGTCCAACTTCCACATATAAAACCCTCTAAACATATCACCTTCTTTTAAAGAAAATGAGCTCCAAGCTAAAAGTGTTTTTCACTGTCCTTTTCTAGTTCTAAAATGTCCTTTTCCTAGATGGGACACAGATACAATGTTCCCAAAACAGCTATACAATTGAATTACACAAAAATGCTGTGATACTATTTAGTTTCAGTTCCGTTCCTGAACATTCTTTACCAACCTGACAAATTGATTTGACATCTTCTATGAATCATGTTCTCAAAACATTTCCTCTTCATTATAGACTATTCAGAACTCCTTCCATATTTATGGGGTGGGGGAGGTATGGTAGGGAAAGAAGACATTAGCTCAATCTTCTAATTTGAAAAGATGCTTTTAAGGTTCCTTCATAATCTTGTTTCATTACCACAATATAATATAGTTTACTCCCATTAATTATAATATTATATTATGCTAACTTATGTCATGAACTAGTGGAGGGTATTTCTGCATGGATAATCTCTGTGGATGGGAAAAAGTCCATTGGATCATATTTCACAAACTATACCTAGAGAAACAACATTTCATCTTGTACTAGATTGCTGGGTATATAAAAACTCATTTATTTCTTTTTCTGTTCTAGAAATCTCACAAACACATTCCTAGCATGAAACTTTAGAGGCTGAACTTAGTGATATAAGTGCAAATTTTTTGCATATAACTTTAATTTTAAAATGAGAGAAGAGACCCTATATCATGCCAGGCAACTTTTCACATCTTACACTAAATAATACATTTTATAATTATATTGGGGAAAGGCTGAATTAGAACACACCACCTTCTATACATAGAAAAATGTTGTTTTCTTTTAAGAAAACACATACTGTATGAATGTAACCAAAGAAATATTATCTACGTAATAAAAAAATATGTCCATAATTAAATGCATTCTAAAAGGATTTTATTTTCTGAATGATATAAAATATATATTTCATATATGTTTTCATGTATAAACCCTCAATAAAAGTACTATGCAAATGAAACCAATTTCTGTGATAGCCTAGTGCAGTGATGGCGAACCTTTTAGACACTGAATGCCCAAACTGTGCGTGTGCGCATGCCCAAACTGAAAGGTGTGCACGCCTGCACAAACGTGCATGCACTGACATGTGTGTGCCAACATGCGTGTGCATGCACAGCAGAGACCCGAAGACCAGCTGGCCAGCAGGAGTTGGGGCACACTGTTGGGGCAGTGTGACAAGAGGTAAGATCTTTTTCTTTTGTGAGCTTCTGTTTCATCGTTTGCAGGGAAACCGAAGTTCATGAAAGAAACGCCACAGAGATCTGACCTGGAGCGATGGCACACGTGCCAGGAGAGAGGGCTCTGCATACCACCTCTGGCACGCGTGCCAAAGGTTTGCCATCACAGGCCTAGTGATTGAATCATTTATGCATATTTTCTGAATAAATTTGTTACATTCATAATTAGAAATTTTTCCTTAAACAAATATTTACTGTTCTTATAAATAAACATAGTAAATTAGAAAGGATTATTTATAACTTACAGCACTACAGCAAGATGTACTAAATAAAAAGGCACGGTTGTTAAGAGCTGTAGTGGAAAAACTGCTCTGGGTGTAATCACCATCCAAAATAAAAGTGTCAGTCTCTTCTGGATTGGTGACTTATTTATGAAACTAATTTCCCATATCCATTTAAATAGAGCCTATTTTGGTCAACCCTTGGAATCAAATGATAAATTAGGATTAATTGAATTTACTTAGGTTTAAAATTCAGTCTACCAAAAGTAGTGTTATTTTTTAACAATCACTGTACTATTGGTTATTAGATTTAAAATGTTTGTAAGCCTTTTCAAAAACTGCTATTAATAAAGGTGACTGGACTAACTAGCTTCTTGGATGAGAAGCAAAATATCTTCAAGGAAAAACAAAATCCAGTTGCCTTTGAAAAAGCACTTTTGGGACAACCATGACCTGGATGACTAAGAATCTCCATAGACATTATGCTATTAATAAATACATCAAGAATCTTCGAAATAATTAATCATGTCAGTAAAATTTTATATAAGTAAGCTACCGCCATAAACATGTAATACTTCTGCTGAGGGACTTATATTGACTACCCATAGGTTTATGAGAGCAATTCAAACAAGTTGTATTCAATAAAGCCCTAGATGACTTGCATCATACATATCTTCAAAATCACTTTCTCTGCCTGAAAACAGCCACTTTATGCTCCCTGACATAATCAGTAAATGGTCCCTCATTATTAACAGCCAATGTCCCCCTCCAAGCTGTGTGTCTATGTGACTGTGTCACATTGCTGTGCATGAGATGCTGTCACCTGCACTCAGTCAAAGATGATTTTTTTTTTGCAAAGGGATAAGCAAGGGAAGGGAGGGAGGGGGAGAGAAGAGGCAGAATGGGACAACTTGCTGTAGCCAATTCGCCATAGTCAGCTCACTACGGCCAATTCACTGCAGGACAAATCGCCATGGCCCACTCACCATGGAACAGCTTGCTGCAGGACAATTCAACAATTCAATTTAATTATTTAAAATATTTTTTAATTAATTTTTTTCATTCACATTTCATTCTGTCCCTCCTTTTGCATCCTTTCTTTAATGATTCTATTCCACTATTTCTTCAATATTAATGTAACTCTTATCCCGCAGTGAGTTATCCCATGGTGAGTTGGCCATTGTGAGTTGTCCAGTGGCGAGTTGGCCCTGGCAAGTTGTCATAGACCCAAGAAGAAGCAGAACAAGAAACTACCCAGAAACTAGACCCAAAAACAGATGTTCTACTGGGTTTCAGTCAAAGAAGTGATTGAGTGGTGGCAGGAAAGGAAAGAGAAAAAAATAGGACTCTCTATGAGTCTGTTTTATTCTTTCTGGAAAAGTGACAAGAACAACCCGAGAGGAATCAACTTAACAGTTAGCTTATGCTAACATTAAAAATAGTAAATGAGGGATAATTTTTTTAAAATACGAATTACATTGAGGTATTCTATTTTAACAATGTTTTCATATGCATATTTTATGTGAAATTATACTTCCAGTAGAATAAAAATCTGTGATTTATCAATTTTGTTAATAATTTGGAATGTTTATACATTTAAAATGTATTATGTACTTTTGGAAAAATGTCTCCCCACCCACCCACCCCTCCCAGCCCAGAAGCCAACACAATTGCTGCTCGGAAGACATCATGCCTTGGGCACCTAGTTTAGAAGGAATGTGGCTGACAGCTGAAAAAAGCACCAATGTTTTTCCTTTATTCCCTTCATGAGGTTAACAACCATAGTAATGACTGCCCAGAAGCTAGTAAAAAGAGTTTTTTTCCAGAAAGCACTTGGAGGATAATAAATAGCACCTCTGTATTACTGTAACGTGTTGCATTGTTTCTCTTCAATATTGTTTTATTGTTGTAAACCACTGGAGTCCATACAGACCCAATCAGTACACAAATAACATAATAAACAAATAAATAACTCCTGTGCAATGCCATTGCACAATTCCATTTTATGCCTGTGGCCCATATGGTATGCTGCAATGTAATCAGTGCTGTTTTTTATTGCTATTATTGTCATGTACTTCAAATATGGGGGGGGGGGGACTTAGTTGACATCTCTGGAGCATTTGTCCAATAGCACTGCTATTGACTAGCACAATCATTGTTCTAAAGCAAAAAGGTTCTTAGAGACTAAAGTAGATTTAGTGCGTTAATATTGGAAACCTTTTCTACTCAAAATTGGAAACAGGAAAAAATTGGAAGACACAATATGAGCACATCCTTTCCAGGAGTGTTCTGGAACGATTCAGTTTTCAAAACAGGTTCTCAATAGCATAGTTTACTTTCCTTGACATTATTAAAAGAAACATTTGACAAAACATTATATAACTATTAACAGTAACGGATGCTTTTTTAAGGGTCAACAATAAGAGGTCATAGGTATCAAATGCATACATTATGCTATAAATACAGTAAAAGCAAAGCAGGAGAAGGTTAGCAAGCTTTCCTTATTCTACCATTCAAGCAGAAGTGGGTTTCAGCAGGTTCGGACCAGTTATGAAGAACCGGTAGCGGAAATTTTGAGTAGTTCGGAGATCCAGTAGTAAAAATTCTGACTGGCCCCGCCCCCATCTATTCTCTGCCTTCTAAATCCCAGCTATCGGGAGGAAATGGGGATTTTGCAGTAACCTTCCCCTGGATTGGGGAGGGAATGGAGATTTTACAGTATCCTTCCCCTGCTACGCCCACCAAGCCACGCCCACCAAGCTATGCCACGCCCACCAAGCCACACCCACAGAACCAGTAGTAAAAAAATTTGGAACCCATCACTACATTCAAGCATCCATGTGACAGGCTTTATACTTTGACATACATTTGAAAAGTGAATCTTAAAAGCTTTCCAACTATGAATATTGAAGTATATGTTGTATAATACACAGAATTCTACATAGGCTACATTATTTTCTCCATAAATCCCTACTATCATTCCAAAGAATTTTGGAGTGAGTTTATTTTTGCTATTTGTGTCCATTTGGAATATCATCCTCATAAATACCACTGTAAATCTCTCTCCCTATAAATTATATTTTTAAATATGAAAAAACCCAAAACCTATTTGAATTGCATTATTATGGAGTTGACAAGTTTTACACTACATTCCTAGATAAGTACCTGAGATAATAGAGGGTTTATCAGGAATTATTGATTGGAAAACCGGTAAATATAAAATTAAAACATGAACATTGCTATTAGATACCTCTGTAGTGAGAAGGGAAAAGTGAGTGGATTAACTTTCAAAATACTAGACAGAATTGACAAAAGCTTTATTCAACAACACCTGCCAGACAGATAGACTAAAACTCTTAGAATTCTGAGGCAACATGTCTAGAGATATCATCAGGCTCAAGTAAAGTGAGCTGCCATTCTACTCGCATCCCCAGACTTTCAGATGCCATCAACTTGCTTATACAGGTAATTTCATGAAAATACGTTTATATAACAGTCTAACTGAAAAAATATAGATTTCAGTAATTTCCAGTCCAAGAAAAAGAAAAATGATTTGTGCATGTTGAATGCTGATATACTAAAAGCTCATATTTTAATCACAGCCTTTAATATGAAGCTTTATACTTGCATTATTTGACTACAGTTATAATTCCATCTGCCTTAATGAACTCAGTGTGCTTATTACTGCTTCTATATGCACAGGGCTGCATTACTAGTATACTATTAATTTATAATTATGAACATCAATCTTTTCAGGAAAGACATAGTGCCCATTAAGTTTCCATATATATTGCATTTACATTACGATAGACATGGAATATAGGTTTAATACTGAAAATGCAATCCTAGTAATGTTTATAGAAAATTCAGTCCCATTTAGTAAGCTTGAAAGCTAATAAGTAATAGCAGTATCTAAACATTTTATAGAGCATTTTTATTATATTCAATTCATTAGCTACTCGATTTTTAAGAAACCAGAAAGTATAATTATAGTAATAATTTAGTAAGAAGTTATATTTAAAACAATAACAGTTTCAATAAAATTATACAGTTCTCCAAAGTCACAATATGGCTATATATTTAAAAGTAATATATAAAGCACACTGATATATTTAAAAGGAGATAAAACTAAACCTTCCTAACAGAATTATAACTTGTATGGGTTTTTTATATAGTCACACCATATTCAATTTTTTTCAATTTCAATTGATGCTCTGCTTATACCAGAGACAAAAAACCTACCTTTTAAAAATATATATATTATTTTCTACTAAAGATGTATTTTAGTTTCTGATATTTAATAATTGAAACAAAGTTTAATTGCTGTTCTCTATTTGTAAAGTTTTAAATAATCCAAAAATATATTATCTTAAAATAACCCATCCAATGGGGTTTGTTTGTGTGCATGCATGTGTGTGTGTGTGTGTGTGTGTATGTGTGTATGTGTAATTATTTTTATTAATGAGATATTTCAGTGAGTTAAGTAAGCTCCTACAACTACAGTTTAGCGATTTGAGGTATGGATTTTTTCTAAAGTGCTTAATAAATAAAAGTTGATCCTTTAAAAAGTGACATGGGATCCCATGTAATTTTTTTATTTATTTATTTATTTTTCATCAAGCATATAATAGGTAACAGATATAAGTATAAACATAATTATGAATACATGAAATGGATACATATAAAAGGGAACATTAGGACAGGGATGATAGGCTGGTGTGCTTATGCACTCCCCTTAGAGATCTCTTAGGAATAGGGTGAAGTCGACAGTAGACAGTCTAAGGTTAAAGTTTTGGGGGTTAGGAAAGAAGCCACAGAGTCAGGTAATGCACTCCAGGCATTAATGACTCTGTTATTGAATTTCTTTTTATGGAAGTCTTGAAAATCTATAACCACTATGTTGTATGCTATGTTTGCCACTGACTACTAGGAGTGCCATATACTAAATAAAAAAATTAAAACCATAGGAGTCACTGTGCAATCAGTGTTATCTTGTATTGGGATTCATCAGGCATAGATAGCATCCTTATGCCTGAAGAATTCCACTGCAAGGACAAAACTGGTCGTTTAGTGCCTTCCAGTAGTGAGTAACAAATATAAAAACTTACAAGAAAAGGCTATAATACCCCCACAAAATTTGGGGGAGTTATTGAGGCCTCTAATATGAGGCCCAGATAAGACTAATAGTTATAATACTTCTACTCCAAGAGTATAAGTAAACAACAACAACAACAAAAGATGTACCTCCATTACATCTATCAGTCTATGGCTGGTCAGACCAGATAATACTCAAGTAAATAGATTAGTGGATTGATTTGATAAAAAGCGTCTGTACATGTTCATCCAATGCCAATTACACAGCTTTAACTATTACAGAGTTACACACAGTCCAAGGGCTCCCGCTCATAGCCAAGTTAAAGATCTACTTGCCAGTCCATGAGCCAGTGGAAACTCTCCTGCATACAATTTGCAGCTCTACTGGTAACTTCTCTCCTGCTAGAGGCAAAATGCCAGCAACTGGTGCTATCCTTATTTTCAGCGGATCACAAGTCATGTAAAAAAGGATTGAAACTTTGTAAAATGTCACATATTACATGTTTAAATTCAACTTTTGAGCACTAATAATCCAATGAACTAATTTGCTTTATCTGTAGGAGGTTACACAATTACTTTTATCAGAAAGTTATGGTATTTCAGAGTCTGAGCACCTTTTCCTTTAGAGATCTTAAGTATCTTTAAACATCTTAAATATCTTTCACACCAGACTATTTAGATATGCTTTTCAAATGCAGCTGACTGCTCATATGGTCTGTGATGGCACCTCACTTATAAGCCGTATTTTGTGTACCTCAATGTGACAGAAAAATCCAATGTTATTGAAAAGTAAGTAGATAGGATTAAATGCTAAACACTATAAGTAGAAATCTATCTGCAATGTTGAACAAACTAAAATTTGTTCCAGTGTGTGTGTGTGTGCGTGCGCGTGCGCACGCACGCACGCACGCACACACACACACAAAATTTCCTGGAAGAAATTCCTGGAAAATATGCCCATGTAAGAAATTAAAAAAATCCACTGAGCCATATATCCAGTTGAATATTGTAGCTCAGAGCTCTACAGAATTCTGTACCTGGCAATCATGTTCGATCTAACATACATTTGATTAGCCACAACTTGCTATAGAAATAGTTCATATTCACATAATGACAACAATTAGCCCTAGTAGCTATTCTGGATGCAATTGAAAGAACTAGGTAGAGCCTAATTTAAATGATTATATTGTTTCCCTTATTCCATCTAAACTCTGAGCAAGCAACTTAATGACTTACCTCAAATCCATTTTTCCTTTTCTTCCTGTCTCCAAATGCGTTTTTAAAAAACAACTTGCTTAATGAAGAAATCTGAAGAATTTGGAAATTAGCATTTTATTCCCCAAAAAAAGTATCAAAATTAGGCTTTGTAAACTATGGGATTTGAAAACTGTGGAACAAAGAAATTTGAAATATTTACATTCTTCAATTCCCTATATTCTCAACTGCAAAATCACTTGAAAAATAACTGAACATAAAACTAATAAAGAACCAACTAGAAATACTAATAACCTTTTTTTTAAAAAAAAAGTTTAAATACTGTTCTTTAATTACTAGGACATGGTATTCAGGAACCTGCATAATAGTTTGTTCTGATGCTTGAAAATAATTTTGGCAGCTCAATTTTATATATATATGTACAAGCAAATATACTTTGTTAAGATTAAAAGGCCTTAATTCAAAGTCAATGCTTTGAATACAATATGAAATTGGAAAATTGTTTTTTTTAAAATTAGTTTGATTGACTAAGAAAATCATTTTCAAAGAAGGTAACATTCAGATGCCTGTATCTGAAGCTAGATGATAAAACTCAAAGATAATTTAAATGAACTCTGCGCTGCAAACAAAATACTGTTCCTGGTTTTTGGATGAAAGTAATGACTGGAGACCAAAGTATTACAAATATTTCAACTGGTGGACTCTTTATTGCTTGAAAAATATAAGTAGAAATAAGTATAAGTAAACACTGAATATATAAGTGCACCCATCAATTATCAAATCGATTAAAAAGAGGGACAACATAATTGAAAAGGAAACACATCACTATACATCTTTGAAGTGCGGAAACCAGCAGGATCCTTTAATTACAATCTTAAGATCCATAGCTACACAAGGAAGAAAGTATTTCACAACTCTTGCTTTTGTTAAGATAGGGAATAGCCTCACTATTGATTGAATTCAGAAAGGTAATCCAGCAAAAAAGAAAATCACAACCTATATTATACAATACCTTACTATACTGTACCATAGTACCATACTCCATAGTACCATACTCCACTACACTCTAGACTAGACTAGACTAGACTAGACTAGACTAGACTATTACTTAGTCGACACATTAAAATGAGCAAAATGTATCGCAATCTGGACAACATTTGCACAAGAAGAACTTAAATTGTAAGCATTATACTTCATAAACATTTTTATTTCTCACAGATACATTCCTAAAACAATTCCTGAACACTTCAACCTCTCATTTAGCCATCTAAGAAAGTAGCTGGTATCCAAACAAAATTAAAATCTCAGGATATATGAAGCTTGGAAGTTATCACTCTTGTTCATTATGAAAGGAGTTACTGAAGAAATTAATCTTTCTCACAGACAGTCCACCTGCATATATATAGCAAGTAGGGAAAGAAAAATGAAGGGTCAAATAGTAAGAAACAGGTAGGGTCAGATTTTCAAAAAAAGATTTGACATATATAGTCAACACATATTATCAAATCCAAATGAGCTAATTAATACAAATTAAATTTTATTTTATTAAAAAAACAATACTTACTTTCAGACATTAATGCAACTCAGAATAAAATTGCAGAGTTCGTCTTCCAAACCAATTTAACCCCACTTTAACAGAGTAAAATATTCAAAAGCAAATTCCTAGTTCCTTGCACTTTTATCAAATATATTTCAATTTCCATATACACCAAACCAAAATGAAATCACTTGAATATGGGGTAGTGGTAGCGAAGCAGTTAGGTGTCACAACTGACTCCTGAAGAAGTGGATCTCTTTCAAGACTAAACATGCCTTGTAGAGAAATCCACCCCATGCACTAACAAATCCAGAACAATGGCTAACACAAGAATGCCAATGCACAATGCCTAGCAAGAAGGCTTTTGTCACCCATAGACATATTTAACTCCTTCAGTGCTACACTAATAAAGGTACAGTGTGTTAACTGATTTTTGTTGCAAACAAACACTAGTCTTGTGTTTCTGTAAATTCTTTGTCCTGCTTCCTCTGCCCAGCCCTGCCAACAATGTTGAAATCTAGAGGGCTCCTTTCAATGTATTTTCCAGTTTAAGGGTAGTAATTGCTCAGAAAGTGGATCTACTGGGGTAACAGAGAGAGATACAGCTTTGTCCACCTTCCCTCAATTCCTATGCAGCGTCCATACACACCCTATTCCAGACCAAGGATTGCAGAATAACTACGCCAATTTAAGCATTCCCCAGGGATGGCTTAACCGCAGCACTTTACTATTAATAAGATCAGCCCCACCTATCTTTTCACCACTTGGAAGTTTTGTTTTTTTAAAAAAAACCTATGAAAAAAGAGAGTGACTGGATATTAAAAAATAATTATCCACCTTAACTTGTGCCTCTGAATGGGGAGATCAGTTGCTCCCGAGACCAGCGCGTCGATGGAGGAAGTCGCCGCTTGCGATCCTTTTTCTTACTTACTGGAGACCCGCTTCTTTAAGGAACTACCTAGCGAACCTGCTCCACGTCCCGGCTGGAGACTCCAGCTTTATCGGACTTGCATCGCTTACAAATTCCCAATCCGGCTTCAGCATCCAGTGGCATGGGGGGAGGAGGGGGGAGGGGGTGTCAAGGTGAAAGATAGTTGGAGGAGGAGGAGGATGGTTACTTCAGATGGCGGGAGGGTTCCTTCTTATTAAATGATTATTAAAGTATCGCAGCCGTTGTTTCTCAGTCTTCTGAGGAGAGCAGACTTCTATTGCTCGGAAATAAATCAGGAGGCAAAGTGGAGAAGGTAGTTCGGGAGCAGGAACCGATGTGCTCACCCAATTTCCCAACCGCAACCATACAAAACGCAGAAAAGAGCAGGCAGGAGAGGAAAAGACAAATTAGAATAGCAGCCGGGCTGCTGCCCGTCCTCTCACAGAGCGGCGACGCTCCGATCCTCCGAGGGAAGGCGAGAAACTCCGCAGGAGTGGGTGCGCGTGGGTCCAAGCGCGCACAGCGGCATCCCCACGCTCTGTTATTTCATCTCGGGCGAATTTTCAACACAGAGAGACCCTTTAGGCTCCTCTCCCTCCGACCCGCTGACTGCTTTTTCCCGGCAAAAGGAAAGTCTTCCTTCAGCCGAGGCCGGCTGCCCGCACTTCTCCAGAGGGCTGGCCTCTCGCCTCCCTCTTCCCAAACAGCCACGTTCGACAGGATCTCCTTTTTTCTTCCCACGCGGGAGCGAGGATGATCAGTTGGGCTGAAGCTGAAACGGACGGAGAAAATGGAAAGCGGGTCCCCGTCAAAAGGTCGTGGATCCCTTACGATGCTTTGTTAGGCTCTGGACGCATCGCCAACAGATCCTATTGGCTAAACGAGGTGTCAAATCCCAAACGGCCCCGCCGAGTCGGGACTGGCGTCGGGTCTCGGCTTCACGCTCGGGTTCTCTGCGGCGCTTCCGAGAGCGTTTCCACGCTCCGGGGTCCTCACGCGGGCAGGTTTCGCCCTCGTGTCGGAGGGGTTGGATAAGAAAACCCAGCGCCCCGTCTCCCTTAGGCAGGAACGGTTCTAGTCGAAGAGCGCCCCTGAACAGACGCGCCCTTCTCCTTCGGGCGCAGAGAAAGTGAAGAAGGAATGAGGCAGCCGTCGGGGAGTAGTCCGGGGAGTAGTCCGGTAGTGGTCGGCAGGTCGAGAAAGTCGCGGCGCGCCTGGTTCCAATGCTTCCCTCTGAGAAGCTGGACGCTCCTTGGAGGCTTGACCTGCCCTCTTGGCGGGCGAACGGCGAGCCTTCGGGATTAGAGTCGGAGCCCTCAGGCGGGCTGCTGGCCGAGTGGTAAGTAAGGAAAGAGTGCTCGTCAAGCTCAGGCGGACTCTTTCGTTGTAGCCCTTCTTGCTTTCTCGACTGAGGCGAGCGCGCCTACTGGCGGCTGCGGCTCACAAGCCGGCGGCGTGAAACGTTTTGCAAAAGACGGCCTCTGTCTCCCTCCTGTGTTGAGGACGATACCGAAGTGCAGTGCAGGAGCGCTCGGATCAGCGCCGAGAATAGCAGGGCTGCAAAGTGACAGCCCAGAATCTCCTCTGAAAGATCTATTGCAAATCTTCCGTTCAGTTTCGCAGCATCTTAGCCTGGTCTATCGAGCGTAATCGTTGCCCACCAAAGCAGCTGAGGCTGAGGCTGTATAACGCAGGGGAAGTTGGGTCAAAAGAGGATACCTAACTTATTTGCGTGCATGTGCATTGTTAATCTGCTCAATAATTGTTGACCCCTAAACATTTTTAAAAATAAATATTAAACAGTATAATAAAAAGAGAAAACTACCATACATTCATAACGCATATGCCTACATACACACATCAATCTAATGTTAGCTCTTAAATCAAAAGTAGTGCCCTGGCATCAAAAAGACATTAATTGATGCTTTCAAAGAACTCTGCACTAGTTCAGAAGTAGCTTCGAATGTCGGAAATCAGGACTTCACGTAAATCTGCAATGCAGATTTATTTCTGGTTCAGTTCCACTATTTTAAATTTTGTAAATTTATGTGTTTTAATATGGCTGTACACCGTCCGGAGTCCTTTGGGGGAAGGGCGGTATAGAAGTCTAATTATAAATAAATAAATAAAATATTCATTTATTTAGCCTTTTTTTTTTACAACCATAATGCTCAGAGGAATCTTTGGGTATTTACTTTCCCCTTTGGGGGAATCAAGGATTACAAGCAGCAGATCCAGTTCAAACTAGAGAGGATTTGAGATAGCAATAGCACTTAGACTTATATACCACTTCACAGTGCTTTACAGCCCTCTCTAAGTGGTTTACAGAGTCAGCATATTTCCCCCAGTAATCTGGGTCCTCATTTTACCAACCTCGAAAGGATGGAAAACTGAGTCAACCTTGAACCAGTCAAGACTGAAGGAATCAAACTCCTGGCAATGTAAGCAGAGTTAGCTTGCAGTACTGCATTCTAACCATTGTGCCACCATGGTTCTAGAAGATAGAAGGTTGTATGTACTGTGGAAGTGCCCAATGTGTGTGTGCCAGGGTGGATAAAAATCAATGATTTTTTTTAAAAAAATCAAAAAAATCGGGTTTTTTATTTAAATCAGGTTTTTTATTTTTAACAAATGTATTTTAATAAAATGCTTTTGGAGTAAAAAATCTATCTAAATATAGTTTTCTATTTAAGATACATTAATAATTATTCAGCATGAAATGGAGCTTAGTTATATAGCATGAGGCTGTATATTCCGCAATATTGGGACTGTCGGTGAGCCGACAGTGGGTCTGAGGAGGAGCTACTGTGGGACAGAGTTGGCAGTTGCTCTTTAAACATTATGATTTAAATCAAGTTGATTTAAATCAAGCCTTTTTACTAATGATTTAAATCGTGTGGCGCACCCTGGTGTGCGCCAAGTAAATCTCTAATGAAGACACTTATAAATGGAAGCCCATAACTAAGAAAGTCTTGTCCTTTGTCACTTAAGTTCATTACCATCAGAACTCGTAGGAAAACCTACAAGGGTAATTGGAAGCTCAAACAGGCATCTGTAAAAGAAGGTATACTTAACATATTCTGAATCAGGTCTTGGTTTTAAATACCCAAATAGAAGTAGCCGATTCAGCTAACAATCTGTTAGTATTGCATTATCATCTCAGCCATTCACAGTTTGTTCTCTTTTCATGAAAAGTATGCTTGAATTCCATTTAACAGGCAGCTCAACTCTGACTGTTTTTAAAAATCCAAAGTAAATCCTTTGTTAACAAGGATATGCTAAATAGATGGTGGATTCTTATTACAGTACAGTAAAAATACAAATGAAGTTCTTTTCAGCTTAAAAGAGGTACTAGCTGCTTGAATTGACCTGATAGTCAGAAATAGGGAAGAATGGTAAGGAATAGTAAAATAATTTTTTTAAAAAATAGCTGTGATTTTCAATTGATTTAACCAGATGCTGATGCCTGATGATTTCCCAGGACATCTGTCCCTGAACTCTTGAGATCTCTTTGATTGGCTTAGGTAAGCACCAGAGGATTTTAGGATTTAAGTAACTGTGAATTAGATGGTTACAGCTGTTAACATGAATAGGGCAATTGATGCAGACGTAAAAAGATAGATTAAAAGCCAGGGTAACATGGAGAATAATGCAAGTCACTTGGAACAGATCAGTCACCCACTTTCAGCAGTCCTGCAGTTCTATTTTGGATTAATTGAAGCACCCAAATCATCTTCAAATGGTGCATTGCAGTACTCCTAAGCAAAAACTTTCATGAATATATGACCGATAAAGGTCTTTGGTGATAAAAGGTATTCCTAGCCATTGAGGTCACTAGTGACAATATTTGAGTGCATATTCAGTTCTTCAAGGTTCTGCTTTTACACAAGTATCTACTTTCTGTCAATTGGCTATTGGGGGGGGGGGACAGAGACAAAACAATCTGTTGATGACATTTCAACACACAGTCACACTAGCAAGCTCATATAGATATTAAACAACATGAAAGGTAAAATTGCTATACAACAGAGCAATATTGCCCAATAATCAATCTAAAAATGACAAGTGAAACAGAAGCAGAATTACAGCAAAATATGAAAACAACTGCAACTACTAGAACATTTCATACTGTATTATATTGAAAGTCTTTTAAAGTTTAAGAAAAATACAAATGGCTAATATTTTAAGAAGATGCTGATTTGTTCTATAACAAACACAAGGCAAGGAATTTGAGATGAAGGTGGAGGCTTAGATACTCAATAGTTGGCAACTTGCTATTATATGGACTTTAAATCTTTTGTATTAAATTAGGAAGAGATGCTTCAGAATACACTGGAATATAACACAGCATCTATCTGCAACTCATTAAACTAGCTGCATCTTTTACCATCATTGAGCTACAGGCAGCTGATGTAATAAATTATC
The DNA here is from genome assembly GCA_012654045.1 of Ptyas mucosa. Lineage (NCBI taxonomy): Eukaryota > Metazoa > Chordata > Lepidosauria > Squamata > Colubridae > Ptyas > Ptyas mucosa. Next base: position 25,637,954 of record WNWU01013802.1, on the reverse strand, counting down.
TGATTCTGCACAAATGCAATGTAAGTATTCAATTGTTCTGTCTTCTATATATAAACACAGCAAAGAGATGAAAGGATAGCACTAAACACATACAGTACATATTTACAAATTCAAAGGTCTTTTGTAAAAAATATATGCATAGAATTGTAAGTAGTATCTCAAAAGTTCAGGGACAGATGTCCTGAGAAATCATCAGGCATCATTTCTGATCTTTAAAAAATGATACATTTCATTTGCATAATTCTAATGATATAATTCATGCAGCCTTGAAAAGTAGTATTATACTGCTTCATATTGCAAACAGAAAACTTAAATATGATATTGTTTGTTTATTACTCCAACCAATAGGATAATGGTTAAGCTGAGATCTGAATCCAAGCCTTTCATAGTCATAGTTCAGTTTTGTCATTCCTACATTAAAGCACTTATTTCAAAATAATCAGATTGAGCAGGGAGAAATGATGTAATGGACACAAAGTTAATGAAAGCAATAGAAGCCAACAATTCTCAGAATGAAAATGAATGCAGATCTGATCTTAAATTGTGAAATGTTTTCTGTTGCTGTTCCTATATTCCTGAAAAGAACAATTTAAAAATCTATTTCATTTTTCTCTGTTCTTTTTCCTTATTATTTCATTTTCTTTAAAAAGGGAAAATTCTTTATTGAATCTGGTTAAACAATATAAGCAACTGGTATTGCAAATTCTTATTATAACCACATGTGAGTACTACTCTAAATTTCACCTCAGTCAGAAGTGAAAATAACATAAGAAAAAGTGCTAGTCTGCAACTGCAAGTAGATTTGCATTAAAATAAAATACATTCCAAAGGTTTCTATACTTTTGAAACAGTTGTGATGCATTTTTTTTCAAAGAACGGCAAATAATCATAGTAGCCAAAATTCTTACCTTACTGATTTCCATAAGAAAAATGGAAATATGATGCTAAAACAAATGGAATGAGAAGTATAAGAGATATTCTCTGTAACTCTAAAAAACAGAGCTGTTATTTCAGAAAAGAATATGAATATTTCACTGGAAAATAATTCCCGGACTAAAACAAAACCTCAGTTATTTCCTCAAAGAAATTAGTATTTCAATTATTTACACTGTTTTCAAGTTCTGATTTTGTAGCCTAATTACTACTTTTCTAAAGAGTCAATACCAACATTATGGTCATCATGCAGATGATGATAAGAACTAAATTTACTGCATACATTTCCTAGATCACATGAGGTTTCTACAAACTAGATGCATCCAAAAATTATAATGTAAAGATGCCATTTAAGCTGCTGGGTATATGTTGTGAACCTATTCTATTTAAAGTACTTAATTTGTAATATAAAACCTCAGCCTTTATAACTGATATTTCCTTCATCTTCTCTTAGATGGAGGATTAGTATATTCTGTCTTCTCAAAAAAAATCTTCATAAAACAGATGCTATATCCAGAGTTATTTCTAGTTTATGCTGACAATAATATTTGGGATTGGACTGAATTGGGCATTTTAACTGCCATTCTATCTAACCAACAAGCAGGGGTCTTAATTAGGGACTGAAGGAAAATCCTTGAGGGAGCATAGTTACCTTCTTTTTAAATCACCTCAATAAGGAGGCAGGGATTCATGAGTGACAAGCAAAAAGATAGTATATATGTAGATCAGCCCCATCAATGGACATAAAGATGGTTGAAGGTTAGGTCAAGCAAGCAAAGAAGTTGATGATTTAATCCAGATAATTCTGTAGTCGGCAATGATGTTTATCCTAATGAAGACACAATACATGGCCACTCAAAAGATATTGTGGACCCCCTTCACTTTTGTCAATTTTATTATGCTGCAGCTTGATGTTACAGTTGTTGAAATTCATTTTTTTCTCATTAATCTACATTCAGTACACTCCATAATGACAAAATGAAAACAGAATTTTAGAAATGGCTGTAAATTTATTAAAAAGAAAAAACTGAAATATCACATTGGCATAAGTATTCAGACTGTTTGCAGCAACACTTGAAATTTCTCTTGATCATTACTGACATGTTTCTACACTTGATGTTGTGGCCTGTCAACCGCCAGCCCCTTCAGCAGCAGAATCAGATGAGGAGGCAGCGTGGGAGTCAGGGCCAGCATCAAGGCAATCTCAGGAGAAGAGAGAATGGAGCTGTCAGAGATAGAGACAGAAGCAGAACCTGGGCCGTCCATCAGCCCTCAGATGGGCTGTCAACAGCTCCCAGGTCTGGAGGTGGCTGATGAGGAAGAGGAGGAACAGTTGGGTCCAGTGCCTGATGCACGGATGCGCAGAAGGCAGAGAAGAGGAGAGCAGTAGAAATCTATGGACTGCTCCTTGGGACAGAAGAGTCACCGCTGTTAGCGAAACCTCATCCTAATTCTGAGGATAAAAGGCAGGGGGCAGAGATGAATAGGGGTAGCAGACAACTATTCATCTCCCTGCCAGTCTGCCACTGATAGCCTGCACGTCTGAATCCTGGAAATTATCAGAATTCTTCTTGGAATCTGCAACACCTTTTGAGCGTGTGTGTTGTGTCTCTGCTGCTGGAAGAAAGTGAGCGCACCTTTCAGGACTTCCTTTGCAAGTGTGGGAAGAGAGAGAGAGAGAGAGACTCCTGGTGTTTTGGGCCAGTTCAGGGGGAAAGGGAGCAAGCGTCACTTTCCACAAGACTTAGAGACTTTGTAGCCTGCTGTGAGAGAGCAGCTGCTTGTGCCCCTAATAAAGGGAACATTTTGTTAACTACAAAGGGCTTGTCATGTTTGGGAGCCGAGTTAGAACACTTAAATGGAGTCGACCTATGGTAAATTAAATTGATTGGACATGATTTGGAAAGACAGCTTGATTCCTCACAGTCTGAGAGTCCTTCAGATGCTTTTTTGAAAACTCAAAAGTGGGCTTTCATGTGTTTTGCAGTGAGGAGAGGCTTCCACCTAGCCATTCTTGCATAAAGCCCAGGTCAGTGGATGGCTGAAGTGATGGTTGTCCTTCTGGAACTCTGTCCCATCTCCACACAGGATCTCTGGAGCTCAGTCAGAGTGACCGTCAGGTTCTTGGTCACTTCTCTTACTAAGGTCCTTCTCCCCCAATTGCTCAGTTTGACTGGATGACCAGCTCTTGGAAGAGTCCTGGTTGCACCAAACTTCTTCCATTTGAGAATTATGGAGGCCACTGTGCTCTTAGGAACCTTCAGTGCAGCATAAATTTTATTGTATTGTTCCCCAGATCTGTGCCTTGCAATAATCCTGTCTTTGAGCTCTGCAGGCAGTTCCTTTGACTTCATGACTTTTGCTCTGCTACAGTATGCATTATCAGCTGTGAAGCCTTCTATAGAGAGGTATGTGCCTTTCAAATCATGTCCAATCAGTTTAATTTACTACAGGTCGACTCCATCCAAGGTGTAGAAACATGTCAGTAACAATCAAGAGAAATGGGAGAGACTAGAGCTAAATTTCAAGTGTTAACTGCAAAGGGTCTGAATCAGTGGTGGGATTCAAAATTTTTTACTACCGGTTCTGTGGGTATGGCTTGGTGGTGTGGCATGGCTTGGTGGGCATGGCTTGGTGTGGCAGGTGAAGGATACAGTAAAATCTCCATTCCCACCCCACTCCAGGGGAAAATTACTTCAAAATCCCCATTTCCTCCCAATCAGCTGGGACTTGGGAGGCAGAGAATAGATGGGGGCGGGGCCAGTCAGAGGTGGTATTTACCGGTTCTCAGAACTATTCAAAATTTCTGCTACTGGTTCTCCAGAACTGGTCAGAACCTGCTGAAATCCATCTCTGGTCTGAATACTTATGCCAATGTGATATTTCAGGTTTTTGTTTTTAATCAATTTACAGACATTTCTAAAATTCTGTTTTCACTTTGTTATTATGGAGTATTGAATGTAGATTAATGAGAAAAAAAATGAATTTCAACAACTATCCGTCATGCCATCCGTCGGTGAGGCGTCTGAGGTGGCTCAGGAGTTCATGGCTTCCATGACGGCCATGGACCTGACCCAGTTAGTTCATGGCCCTACTCACACTGAGGGAAACACGCTGGACCTGGTTTTTGTCTCTGGTCAGTGGTTGAGTGATCTTGAGATAGGGGATATAGTGATTGAGCCCTTGTCATGGTCGGATCACTCCCTCCTTCACTTTGACCTTCGAACCACCACACCCCGCCGCAGGGAGGTGGAACCGATAAGGTGGTTCCGCCCCAAGCGCCTGATGGACCCAGATAGGTTCCAGAAGGAGCTTGGGCCATTTCCTGAGGCTCTGGCACATGGCTCGATCGAAGACCTGGTGGCCACCTGGGATAGGGAGGCTGCCGGGGCCTTGAATCGAGTCGTGCCTTTGCGGCCTCTGACTCGACGCCGATCTCGCCTGGCTCCTTGGTACACTGAGGAGCTGAGGGAGATGAAGCGTCGGAAAAGACGCCTGGAGAGCAGTTGGAGAGCCAGCCGATCTGAATCTGACCGAACACTGGTAAGATCTCATATTAAGACTTACCTAGTGGCGATAAAAGCGGCAAAACATAACTATTTTTCCGCTCTTATTGCATCATCAGATAACCGCCCGGCCGCCTTGTTTAGGGTGACCCGCTCCCTGCTCCTTCATGAAGCGCGGGAAGACCCCTTGGAGGGTAGAGCCGAGGATTTTGTTCAATATCTGTATGATAAAATCGCTCAGATTCGGGAACACCTGGACTCTGACATAGTAGATTCAGAGGAAAGGATGGAGGCAGGTCTTGAGAATACCACCTGGAAAGAGTTTGATTCTGTGACTCCCGAATATGTGGACAGGATACTGGGGAGGCTGAATGCTACCACATGTTTATTGGACCCGTGTCCCTCCTGGTTGGTGCTGGCCTCTCGGGAGGTTACACGAGGCTGGCTCCAGGGGATTATAAATGCTTCTCTGAGTGAGGGTGTCTTTCCTGCTGCCTTGAAAGAGGCAGTGGTGAGACCTCTCCTCAAGAGGCCTTCCCTGGACCCGGCAATATTGGCTAATTACCGTCCAGTCTCCAACCTTCGCTTCGTTGCGAAGGTTGTTGAGAGTGTGGTAGCACAACAGCTTCCTCAGTACCTGGATGAATCATCTTATCTGGATCCATTCCAGTCGGGCTTCAGGCCTGGACACAGCACGGAAACGGCATTGGTTGCATTGGTTGATGATCTCTGGAGGGCTCGGGACAAGGGTTGTTCCTCTGCCCTGGTCCTATTAGATCTCTCAGCGGCTTTTGATACCATTGACCATGGTATCATGCTGTACCGGCTGGAAGAGTTGGGAGTGAGGGGCACCGTGTTGCGATGGTTCTCCTCCTTTCTCTCTGACCGGTGGCAGTCTGTGTTGGCAGGGGGGCAGAGATCGACCCCGAGGCCCCTTATATGTGGGGTACCACAGGGATCAGTTCTCTCGCCCCTTCTGTTCAACATTTATGTGAAGCCACTGGGTGAGATCATCCGTGGTTTCGGGGTGAAGTACCACCAGTACGCTGATGACACCCAGCTGTACATCTCCACCCCAGACCACCCCAATGATGCCCTTGAAGTGATGTCCCGGTGCCTGGAGGCTGTACAGATCTGGATGGGGAGGAACAGACTCAGGCTCAACCCATCCAAGACCGAGTGGCTGTGGTTTCCGACATCCCGATATAGTCAGTTGGTGCCAACGCTGACTATTGGGGGCGAGTCATTAGCCCCCACGGAGAGGGCTCGAAACTTAGGCGTCCTTCTGGACTCACAGCTATCTTTAGAAGAACACCTGACGGCTGTGGCCAGAAGGGCTTTTTATCAGGTTCGCCTGATACGCCAGTTGCGCCCCTTTCTAAATCGGGACTCATTAAACGGTCACTCATGCCCTCGTCACTTCCCGCCTGGACTACTGCAATGCTCTCTACATGGGGCTCCCCTTGAAGAGCACCCGGAGGCTCCAGTTGGTCCAGAATGCAGCCACGCGGGTAGTTATGGGAGCGATGTGGCGCTCCCATGTGACACCCCTCCTGCGCGAGCTGCACTGGCTTCCTGTGTTCTTCCGGGTGCACTTCAAGGTTTTGGTTACCACCTTTAGAACGCTCCATGGCTTAGGACCGGGCTATCTTCGAGACCGCCTTCTGCCACCAGTACCCTCTCACCGACCAGTACGCTCCCATAGAGAGGGGCTTCTCAGGGTGCCGTCGGTCAAACAGTGTCGACTGACGGCCCCCAGGGGGAGAGCCTTCTCTGTGGGGGCACCCACCATGTGGAACAAGCTCCCCCCGGAGATACGGACAATCCCAGATCTCCGCGCTTTCCGCCGTGCCCTCAAGACGTTTCTATTCCAGCAGGCTGGCCTGGACTAACCTCTTCTAAAATTGCTCTTATATTTTTAAATCTTAATCTCATAAATTTAGAGTTTTAATTTTAGGTTTAAGACCAAATTATTTAATTGTATTTTAATCAATTCTTTAAAATATTTGTATTATATGTATTTTATCATTTGTCTGTACACCTCCCTGAGTCCCCCGGGAGTAGAGCGGTATATAAATATAATATAATAATAATAATAATAATAATAATAATAATAATAATAATAATAACTAGAAATCAAGTTGCAGCACAACAAAATTGACAAAAGTGAAGAGGGTCTGAATACTTTCTGAATGCACTGTATATGTACTCTTAGATTGATTGAATGATCGATTTAGTTATTTATAGAAAATTGAAATATTGGAGCAGAAATTGGAAAATAGAAAGAAATTAAAATGTTTGAATTGGGTCTCATATAGATCTTTTTGCAGAGAAGGGAGTATATAGTATTATCATAGATGGTATTTTCCCATTTGATAGCATATCACAAGTTCAGCTGATAATGATCAGTGCTTTGAACTATTTGTATTATTATTTAAATCCAAATATGAAGGCTTTTTTAACATCAAGAGACATTAGATTATAGTTTCACATACCCCAGGACAGTCTCACCTGAAGCCTTCCTATTATATATCATGTATCATTGTAGATAAAAAAGAAGGTGACATTTTGACTTTGACATAGAATAGGTTACAAAAACTGAAAGAGTATGGGAAATGTGGAAGGGTTAAAAGTAGATCAGAATTGTCTTAAATGGATGGAGCTAATCACAAAACAGTAAAAATATATTATTCAACTAAGATGTTGCACTGGAAAACTCCTGTATTTGCCTCACAGGAAAAATTAGGAATATGTACAATAAGACATTTAATACTCTGAACTCCTATCTGTGTACAACCATTTCAAATGAAAATGATAGACAGTACAACTTTGTTGACCAAGAATTTAGAAATATAAGGAGGCAGCTTGCCAATGCTATCAAAAAACTACTAGGATTCAGTCCCTTGCAGAAAGCATCTTTAAAAGTGGATAAACAAAAACCTGATTAGAAAGAATAAACGTGAACATTGCTCAAATCTTTGTCATGAATTAGGCCTTACTTGTATTAATCACAGTAAAAATAAATTGTAGGAATTAGTCTCTACAGACATAAGAGGCTAATCGAGACTCAGATAATCTCTTTTGCTTGGGTAACCTAGCAAATCTTTGTTGAGCAGGAGAAGCAAATACGGGGTCTGGAGGAAATGGAAGATATTTTAAATTCCATTACAGAATAGCTCATTTCTGAGAAGACTCCCAAGAATATCATGGGCAACCAAGAAAAGAAACAAATGGATTATCAACAAATCAATCCAAATTATGACTCAAGGTACAAATTACTAGCTCAAATTATCCTACTTTGGACACATTATGTGAAGACTAGAGAAAACTGTAATTCTGGGAAAGAGGAAAGGAAAGAACAAAGGTGAATTTTTACAGTTTTGGAAGACCTGAAGGACAAAGTTGGGGACAGATCATCATGGAAAAAATCTATGTGGTTGCTAAGAGCTGCCATCGACTTGATAGCACATAAGCAGTCCTTGTTACTATGGTTGAAGACAAAGAAAACAAGGGCTAAAGCACCAGAACAGGGCATGCTGCCACCAATAGTATTTAAAACGTTTGTTTGTTTGTTTGTTTGTTTGTTTGTTTGTTTGTCAAACATGTACAAGATAGCAGGTATGAATAAAAACATGGACATGAATGAGGGAAATGAATACAAATAAACGGGGACAGTAGGACAGGGACAGTAGGACAGGGACAGTAGGCATGCTGGTGCGCTTATGCACGCCCCCTTTACAGACCTCTTAGGAATGGGGTGAGATCCATGGTAGACAGTTTAAGGTTGAAGCTGTGAGGGTTTGAGGATGTAACAACAGAGTCGGGTAGAGCATTCCAGGCGTTGACTGCTTTGTTGCTGAAGTTGTATTTTTTGCAATCGAGTTTGGAGTGGTTTACCTTGAGTTTGCATCAATTGTATGCCCGTGTATTATTGAGGTTGAAGCTGAAGAAGTCATAGACAGGCAAGACAGGTAAGACCTCTGATTACAGGTCCCAGTAGGTGCCAGCCTTGTTTTACCATATTAATGCTATAGGATAGATTTCCATTGCTGACTCAAAAATGTGGTGTTACCCAATTTTTAAAAAGTGGACAAGACAAATGCAGCCAAATACCAGTTAATTAGTTTGATTACATTTTTCAGCAAGCCGTGTGAAAGGAAACTTTTTCAAAGACTGTGAATGGCTGAACTCAGATCAGATTCTGCACCCACAGCAAACTGGATTTAGGAGGTATTATAGTACAATGTGGATATGTGGACAAAATTCTCCACAACCTGTATATGGCATTCACAGATGTATTTTTTGGTCCAGTAAATAGAGCCAGATTTTGGGAAAATATGTCAGACATTCAATGAGGTTTACTTTCTTCATCTTTAAATTATATGAAGATAATAATGTACAAGTTCGTATAGAAGAGTTGGGACATTGCCAAAACAAATATGAACAAATAGAGGAGTAAGACAGGGGTATATTTGGGGTTGTTTTCTGTTCTGTTTGAATAATAGCAACACCATCACAGAACTTTTATGTATTCTCTTGTTGGAGAGAAATTGGCCAAGCCAGGAGGACTAATCAAATGGGAAAATAGTTTAGAATCCTTTTATGGGCACAAGAGAGTAAAGTCTGACCTCTTTTGAATGCTGTTGAACTTTATCTAGTTTTACCCAGGTGCAAAATGTCAATCTGAAAAGTTTCCTGTGTTAAAACATTAATTGAACTCTTCTTGCAATGTATTAAGTCTGCTGAAGTAGGAAGTAACATTCTGTTCGTTGATTGGTTAAAGTAACGTTCTGTTCATTGATTGGTTAAGCCACCTGACAGCTGGCTTTAAAAGAGCTGTCAGGCAGAGTTCCAGGCAGTTTCAGTTATAGCTGTGGCAGTTAGCCCAGCTGTTGTTAATAAACGGTTAATTACATGATCTTTGCATTGTCCATCGTCCTTGATCCAGCCAATACATTGCAACTGGCGACGAGGATCAACTGGTCAATCTACCGGTCATAGTAATAAGAAGACAAGGGAGATTTAAACTGAAGAAACAAAATGCGAGTCAGGAAAAAAAATAATAAAAGAAGAAGAAGAAATGGTGTCCTTTCCCCCTTTCAATCCCAGTGTAGAGACATGGGAGGCTTATTTGGCATGTTTTGAATGTTTCTTAATTGCAAATGATTATACAAAGCTGACGCCTGTGCGCAGATGCACTTATTTCCTAAGTTTCTGCGGTACTGAAATATTTGATACTGCAATGACATTAATGGCCCCACACTCTGTACATTCGGGAACATGGGAAGACTTTATAAAAAAATTGAAAAAACATTACGCACCAGCCCCCTCAAGAATAGCCTGCCGCCAACACTTTTATCATCATGATCAGGCCCTTGGAGAGACTATTAATCAATATGTTGCGGCTCTGAGGAGGGCGGTCAGGCATTGTGAATTCTTTAATTTAGAAGATTATCTCCTCGATAGACTTGTCAGTGGGGTCAGGGACCAAAGTCTTAAAAGGCGTCTGATTGCAAATCATGACCTCACATTTCAAACGGCATTGGATGAGGCGTGTGCTGCAGAACTGGCAGCATTGTCACTAGCTGAGTTGCCCCGTGGATATACTCCACCTAAGACGGAAAAAGACTCATCATCTGTAAATGAGACAAATGAGAATCTGTCAATTCTGATGGTAACTTTGAAGTGTGCCATCTTCAAGAGTCTAGAAAACAAAACTCTGGCCCAACTAGCTTGTCAAGGGGGCCGAACACATGTTTCAGCTGCAGAGGAAATCACCTGTGCACTAATTGCCATTTTAAAAACACAGAGTGCTGCAGCTGCGGCCGCAAAGGTCATCTCGCCAGAGCCCCTCAGCCACAGTTTGAATCACGTGTGCCGCAGGATGGAGCCGATAATATCGTCCTAATCCATCTAAAGTTTGAAATAGTAACCAACAATCTTCTTCTGATGTGAATTTAGTAACACCACCAAATATGTTGAGCCAGCCGAAGATTCGCCTTACAGTATTCATCGAACGGAAACCGTGCACCATGGAAGTTGATTCCGGTTCCGCTACATCCTTGGTGTCATGGAGTACAATTAAACGACTAGTTCCGAAACTGCCTAAACGACAACTAGATCCCTGCCATCTCCTGCTAAAAGATTGCCAAGGAGCCAACATTCTGATTGTCGGAAGTGGCACATTCCGAGTACAATTTAAGAAGTTTAGTGGAATATTATCACTAGTCATTGTGGAAGGAAAATTCCCCAGCCTGTTGGGCCTTAATTGGTTCAATGCATTAGGTCTAACTATAGAAGGGGTTAATGCAATCTCATCATCTGAACTGGACATGTTATGTAATGAATTCCCCTCAGTTTTCTCTGAGGAATTAGGAAAATACACCGGACAACCAGTTTCGTTCAGTCTCAACCCTCAAGTGCAGCCTCGCTGCCTTAAACCACGAAGAGTACTGTTTGCATTGCGACCAAAGGTGGATTCTGAACTTGACAAATTAATAGCACAACATATCCTGGAGCCTGTTGAGTACGCATCATGGGAGACCCCCATTGTTATTGTCATGGTTCAGTGCGCATCTGCGCAGATTACTGAACAACAATTAATTGTGCATTACAGGCACATGCATACCCCGTTCCTATTGTGCAACATTTGTTGCACTCCTTGGGTAGTGGCTCCGTATTTGCTAAATTAGACTTAGCACAGGCATATTAACAACTCCCTGTGGATGACCAAACAGCGGACGCACAAACTATAGTGACACACTGGGGTGCTTTCCGTTGCCGCTGCCTCCAATTTGGGGTTTCAGTCGCCCCGGGAATCTTCCAGAGCATGATGGAGCGTTTACTTCATGGAATTCCCGGGGTTGTACCATACTTTGACGACGTATTAGTATCGGCCACCAGCACCACCGAACTCCTTAAAAGACTCAGATAGGTTCTAACCGAATTCCAGAGAGTGGGGCTCAAAGTTAAGCAAAGCAAATGTATTGTAGCTGCTTCCAAAATCAAGTTCTTGGGTTTCCTAATTGATGGTAAGGGTATATACCCTACAGAGTCTAAGACAAACGCAATTTTACATGCACCTGCTCCCACCAACAAGGCCGAACTTCAAGCCTTAGGCCTTTTAAACTTTTATGCAATTTTCATACCACACAAGGCATCTATTGCAGAACCTCTCCATCGTTTGCTGAACCAGGAGACACGTTGGAACTGGGATTCAACTGCAGCCGCTGCATTTACTAATATCAAACGTATACTCGTTTCAAACTTCGTCCTCTCCTGCGAGTCCCTGCCCCTTGTGCTAGCGTGTGATGCTTCTCCTTATGGGGTGGGAGTGGTCTTAAGTCACCATTTCCCTGATGGCTGTGAAGCCCCTGTTGCATTTTTCTCCCGGACTTTGGCTTCAGCGGAGCGAAATTATTCACAGCTAAACAAGGAGGCTCTAGCATTGGTAGCTGGAGTCAAGCGGTTTCATCACTACCTATATGGTCGACCTTTTATACTAGTGACGGATCATAAGTCTCTGCTTGGTCTACTAGCAGCTCCGCAATTCCTATCCCTGAGATTCACCAGGTGGTCTGTGTTTTTATCCGCCTATGACTACAAGCTCCTGTATGTGCCAGGCAAGAATCTGGCCCATGCTGACGCCCTCAGCCGGTGCCCCGTGCCAACGTTGCTCTCTGACCCAGCTCCCACCTCATCAGTCCTGATGATTGAAGACTCACCTTTTGTTTTGATGGCAGCTGACATCACTCGAGTTTCATCCCGTGATCCAGAGATCTCCACAGTCATGAACTGGGTGCTAAGGGGGTGGCCACAAAGGCCCATGGACATGAAGTGGAAACCGTACACTATCTGTAAAACGGAATTATCTACCATGGGGGGTTGTTTACTGTGGGGACACAGGGTGGTGATTCCAAAATCTTTACAGGATTCTGTATTAAAATCATTGCATTCCGGACATCCAGGAATAGTCCGAATGAAGGCTCTAGCTAGAGCCTATCTCTGGTGGCCGACTCTTGATCAATGTATCACCGACTGGGTGGCCACTTGCCGGCCTTGTCAAAAGTCTCGGCCAATGCCCCCTAAAGGTAAGCCCAGGGAATGGGAAGACCCCACTGGCCCGTGGTCCTGTCTTCATATAGACTTTGCAGGGCCAGTTCATGGTCAAATTTTTTTAGTGGTGATTGATGCGTACTCTAAATAGATTGAACTGATACTTATGCACTCAACATCCTCAGAGGCCATCATAAAGGCCCTTCATACACTATTCTCAACCCATGGGTTGCCCGACCTATTGATGTCAGATAATGGGCCCCAATTAACTTCTACCACATTTGAGTTGTTCCTTGCCAAATTAGGTATCAGGCATGCCCTTATATCTCCTTACCACCCAGCCAGTAATGGCCTTGCAGAAAGGGCTGTGAGATCCACAAAGGAGGCATTAGGCCGCATGGGACCAGGGAAATGGCATGACCATATAGCAGAGTATATGTTAGTGCAACACACCACCCCTTTTCAGGTTACCAATTGGAGTCTGGCAGAATTACAGATGAGTCGCCGGCTGCGTACAATTTTGGATAGGTTACACCCCCGTTACGCCCCTGCCAAGCCTTTGGATTCAAGTAGGACATCTAAACCATTTGGTGTGGGTGATAAAGTGTACGCCAGGAATTATGGGGGTCAGCTGTTATGGTTACCAGGTAAGGTGGTGGATATTACAGGTCCTTGCTCATATAAGGTTGATATGGGACAAGGCAAGGTTTGGAGACGTCACCAAGACCAGCTTGGTGTAGCTGGGGTACTGAACACAATATAACAGAAAGAGAGAAACAGGCAGGAGAAACTTTCAGCCAGGGGTTAAGGGGCATACCAGAAGCTGAGCAGCAGATTTTGAGCCGACAGATTACTTCAGACAATACAAACCACGAGGGAGAAATTGAAACACAGGTCGAAAACAATAACATACCTGTAGTTATTAGAACTGCTGGGGAAAGTAATTCCTCACAAGAGTCTGTGAGTGAGGCAGGGTTAAGACATTCGATCAGAAGCCGGCGCCGACCGGCATACCTCCACGACTACGCATGCGCCATCCAGGTGGAAAGGGGTGCAATGTATTAAGTCTGCTGAAGTAGGAAGTAACATTCTATCCGTTGATTGGTTAAAGTAACTTTCTGTTCGTTGATTGGTTAAGCCACCTGACAGCTGGCTTTAAAAGAGCTGTCAGGCAGAGTTCCAGGCAGTTTCAGTTATAGCTGTGGCAGTTAGCCCAACTGTTGTTAATAAACGGTTAATTACATGATCTTCGCATTGTCCATCGTCCTTGATCCAGCCAATACATTTCACTTCTTGTGTGGATCTGGTTGTTGATACCTGACATATATCTCTCCAACAGATGTCAGTGAAGGAAATATCTCTGTACCTATACATGCAGATGCATGGTACTAACCTCTGTAATCAAATTGGCATGTAAACAATGAAATTAATTTTTACTGTAGAGTAAAAAAGCTCAGAATTAATTACTCTAACACAGGAGTGTCAAACTCACATTGTCATGGTGGCATCACGTGATGTATCGGGACTTTTTTCCCCTTCACTAAATCGGACATGGGTGTGGCCAGCATGTGATGCATCCAGCCCACAGGCTGGGAGTTTGACAGCCCTGCTGTAAGACAAAGATTTTAGTCACAGTCAGAAAACCAAAAGCACAAAAATGGTTTTTGATAGCAACACATTACAACTGAATTCTTTTGAATATTATTCTTTAATTGCACTATGGAGTGAGAATTTGAAGAATGGGAAAACTTGAGAAACATCTTTGATACTGAATCATGAATAAACACCATTCTCTTTGCTTGCCCTCAGTCTTTCATTGCTTTCTTTTCCTTTCTTTTCTTTCTCAGATTTTCATTTGCCAAACAGTTCTTGTAGGAAAAGTTGAAGGAAGGACATGGGCCCAGTCTTATTATCAGCATTCTATATGATAATCCTTTTCTGTGGAATATATTGAACAGATTTAAGGATTGGTTGTTGTCAGTGGACACATTTGAGGACTGGAGCTTAATTTTTAATACAGAGTTTTGGAATGGTTCCATCTGATTAAACTATATACAGTAATGAAATGGCTGATCATCTCCAGGATGTTAACACAACCAGCTCTAGGACAATTTTTTTTACAGAAGGAAGTTTCCAGTCAATGTCATCAGCATATAAGGACAGGTAGTAGAGCAAAATAGCAACCATATGCTCCACAGCTGGAAGATCTAATTTATATTTTGATCTGCAAATTATATGAAGCACCTAGAACCCATTTTATGTATGTTTTACTCAGGGGTGGGTTCTACCTACCTTTACTACCGGTTCGCAATGGGATCGCGCACACGTGCATGCACAGATCACCTATGATGGCATCCTGGGGGTGGACAGAATCTCCTGCCAGTTTTACTACTGGTTCTTGCGAACCAGTCCAAACCAGGGGCAACCCATCACTGGTTCTACTATTGCAGCAAAACTGGAAGTTATATAGTGAAAAAGCAACTGAATTTCTTTCCTTTGTTGGTTCCAAATGTTTCGTGCTTATACAAGTAGCTTCTTCAGTCTGACAGTCTGACATGTTTCAAACTAAAAAAAGAAAAGCCCAGTAGCCATGACCCAACTTCCAGACATCTCTATCTAGATGACTGAGAATCTTCATTGATACAGTGAAAAATATTTTGCTGGCATACAGGCACCTTTACAGAACTCAACAAGAAGCAATATTTTCACTTGCTGTAACGAAACTCAAAGTAAGAACAATAGCAACTGAAAGGGAGATTAAATGCTTTGTTACCTATTCATGGTTAAATTTTAAGTATCTCATACATAGTTGGGGTGTTGACTGTCCAAAAGTTGGCTAGTTGGGCAAGTTGTCTGATTTATGCTTTTGAAAGGTTTTTTCCGCATATTGCTAAGACCATATGAGCGCAATAAAGATGAAATTCAATTAAACAATAATTAATTTTTTTAAAAAATATTTTATTGAGTTTATACACGTACATAGAATAGCATTTCTATTAACATCGGATGTGCAGTGTTTATACATATATGCAAGATATATACCTGGTATCACTTAGGCTACTTATTCCTTTTATTTAACACACCTTTTGCTCCTTTCATTTTATGATTCATCATTCATACCACCTTCCCCAAACAGTATAGTAGTCTGAATTTTCATCATCATTTAATTCATGGGTTAGTTTACTCATCTCTGCGCACTCCAGAATTTCCTAATTATAAGTTCTTCTGGTGGCAGAGCTTTCTCTTTCCAGTATTGTGCGTAGGCCAGTCTCGCAGCTGTGGTTATATGTATTATTACATGGTTCTTTTCTTTCCATAGGTCTTCTTTACTATTCCCAGGAGAAATATTTCAGGTGTCAATTCAATATCTTCGCCAATTATTTCTTGTAACCATCTCTGAATCTTAATCCAATATCTTTTCACTTCAGGGCATGTCCACCACATGTGAAAGAAGGTGCCCTGACCATGGCTACATTTCCAGCAGTTTGGGTGTATGTTGGGGTACATCTTTGCTAGCCTAGCAGGAACTAGATGCCACCTGTGGAGCATTTTGTATTGATTTTCCTTATACGTCGCAGCTCTGGTCAATTTATAGTTCTTATTCCATGCCTCTTCCCATTCATTTAAATTTATGCTGTGTCCAATATTTTTCTCCCATACACTCATTTGGTTTTTGCTTATATCCTCAGCTCTGTCCATATCTAATAGGTAATTATATAATTTAGCCAAAATCTTTTTCCTGTTCCTATCAGGACTTTATCAAGCCCATTGTATCCTAGTTCTAAACCGAATTCTTCCTTGTCTTTCTGGTATCTCGATTTTATTTGTAAGTAGGTCCACCAGTCTAGATTTATACCTTGATCTCTCAGGGCGTTGTTAGATTTAAGGTTTCCTCCTCCATCTAGAATGTCTTTATATCTACACATTTTCTCCATTCCCCACCTATTGGGGTAAATCAGGGCCTCCATCGTGGAGAGCCATTTTGGGACTTGGGACTATCGCTGCCTAATTCCAGTCCATGTTTGTAGTAATGAGTCCCTAATTTTATGCCTATGGAAGTATGTTTTCTTTTTCTTCTCTGTGTCCCATAGGTATGCGTGCCATCCTCTCTGTAGATAGTGGCCTTCCAGAGTTAGAATCCTTTTATTTTCCAGAGTGGCCCATTCCCTTATCCATACTAACTTGGCTGCCCTGTAGTATGTTTCCCAATCAGGGAGTCCAAATCCTCCTATGTTCCTTTTTCCCTGTAAAATTTTAAGAGAGATCCTTGGCTCCCCCCCCCCCATACAAATTTCCTGATGATTTTGTTTAATTCTGAAAAAAAAATTATCTAAGTTCACCGGTATAGTTTGATATAAGTATAGTAGTTTGGGGAGGATGTTCATCTTAATCGCAGCTATCTTGCCCAAAAGTGACAATTGTATTTTCTTCCATCTATCCAAATCTTGTTTCATTTTCTTAATTAAAGGGGTATAGTTATCTTCCTTTAGGGATGAATACCTTGAGGTTATCCAGATTCCTAGATATTTTACTTTTTTAGCAACCTGTAGTCCCAATGTTTCTTCTATCTCTTTCTTCTGCACCTCGGTTACATTCTTGGTTAATATTTTGGTTTTGGTTTTATTCAATTTAAAGCCTGCCACTTCTCCGTATTTGCCCAATTCCTCTAGAATTTTTTGTCCAGATTCTAATGGGTCTTCTAAGATCAGGGCCACATCATCCGCAAATGCTTGCATTTTATAAACCTCTTTCCTAATCTTTAGGCCTTTAATTTCCTCATTATTTCTAATTTTTCATACCAGAACTTCTAGGGCCAAAATAAATAATAATGGTGACAGGGGGCATCCTTGTCTTACCCCCTTCCTGAACTGGAATATTTTTGTCCTATCTCCATTTACTAAGATACTCATCCTTTGGTTGTCGTAAATAGTTTTTATCATCTTTTCAAAATTTATTCCAAATCCCATTATCTTAATTTGTTTAATCATGAAATTCCAATTTAAATTATCGAATGCCTTTTGGGCATCTAAAAAGACCAAGACCATCTGCTTTTCCGGGTGTTCTTCATAATATTCTAAGATATCCAACACAATTCTCAGATTGTCCCTAATTTGCCTCCCCGGGAGGAATCCATTTTGATCTTTATGTATCCAAGTGTTTAATATTTTTTTGGTTCTTTCCGCCATTATACTCATGAATAATTTGTAGTCGGTGTTTAGAAGAGAGATTGGTCTATAATTCTGAATTTGTTTTAGGTTGGCACCTTCTTTCTGCAATAGTGTGACCTGTGCTTCCCTCCACGAGTCTGGGATTTTGGAACTCATCAATGCCTCATTAAAAATTTCCACTAATTTTGGTTGTAATGTTTCTTCTAATTTTTTATATATTTCTCCTGGGAATCCGTCCAGGCCTAGCGATTTGTTGTTTTTGAGTTTAGAAAGCGCTGTTTTTAGTTCTTCAACTGTTATCTTTCCACTGAGCATTTCCCTCTCTTTCTCTGTTATTCGTGGAAGCTCTGCGCTTACCAGGTATTGCTCTATTTTATCTTCTGGGATCTCCTCTTCTTTGTATAAGGCTTCATAAAATTCCCTAGCTCTTTCTAGTTTGTCCTCTTCTTTATTTAACAGATTACTCTTGGAATCTTCTAATATGTGAATTGTCCCTTTTTCATTTTCCTTTTTTAGTTTATAAGCCAGCCACCTGCCCGACTTGTTGCCATTCTCGAAACAGTATTTTTTTTGTGTGTGTTTTTTTTGTGCTAGATCCTCTTGATCTATGATATTCAGTTTGTGCCTCCACATCAGCCAACTTTCTTCTGCTGCTTTATCTCCTGGTTTTCTTGGAGTTTTCTTTCCATTTCTCCTAAGTGGTTTAGATGATCTTCCAGGGACTTTCTTTTTTCTTTGTTTTTGTACATGCTGTATGATATCACAACCCCTCTTAGATAGGCCTTCATTGCATCCCATACTATTGCATGAGGAGTTGCTTGATTTTCTTTGAAGGACTTTAGTTCTTCTTTAAGTTTTTCTACACACTCTTTATCGCTCAATAGTTTCGCATTGAGCCTCCATCTGTTGTTTCTTTCTCTTTGCACTCTTCCACTTTACTTCTAATGGGCTATGGTCAGCCCAAGTGTTCGGGTTGATTTCTGCCGTTCCTATTTCTAGTCCAAGAGTCCTGCTGACCCATGCCATGTCTATTCTCGACCATGACTTTTGAGCGTTGGAGTAAAATGTATACTGTCTATCATTTGGGTGTAAAGTTCGCCATATATCAATTAGATTCAATTCGTCTGTTAAGTCAAAAAAGGCTCTTGGTAAATTTGCCCTTTTATTTTTATTAATTTTATTGCTTTTATAATCTTTATCCGAATCTGCTATTCCATTAAAATCACCTATTATGCAAATTTCATTATATTCCATTTTTCCCAGTTGCTCGTGAAGTTTTTTAAAGTATTCTCCCTGTTTTTTATTTGAAACGTATATACCCACTAATAGTATTTTGGAGTTCCCTCTCATGACTTCAATCATTAGAGTTCTTCCCTTTGTGTCATTATACTTTAACTCTGCTTCAATTCCTTTTTTCACGTAGATTACCACCCCCTCTTTTTTTTTCTGCTAGTGAAGTAAATGTCTTACCATATTTTTTATACTCTAAACATTTGCCCTCTTCCTTTTTTATGTGCACCTCCTGTAAGCAAATTATGTCTGCATTTTGTTTTGCTAGTTTTGTAAGTGTTAGTTTCCTCTTTTTATACTCATTTAATCCATTGACATTTACTGATATTAGTTTCCAATCGTTCATTCCTGTTTTCCTTGTCCAGTTTTTAGTTTCTATTTGTTCGTATGGCTCTTACTGGTCTTGTTTTTTTCCCTTTGGCTTCTTCTTCTGTCCTCTTCTCCTCCGCGGTTCCTTCCTTGGTATTCCGTTGGTGTGAGGTTTCCTCTTCTAATGCTGTTGCCTCTATTTCTTCTTTACTGCTTTGTTCTTCCTCCGTACCTTCAGCTGGTCGAGGAAGTCTTGTGCTGTTCTCAGACTATCTATTTTTATTTTATTTGTTTTATGTCACATTATTATAGCCTTGGTTTGGAGCTCTCAATGATTTTAATTTCAAAATTAAATTTCAAAAGCTAGTGACCATAGGAGAGTCTCTATGATATTTTCAACTCTATATAATCAATTTATGATAACTACTTACATTCTATTTCTTTACACTTCCACTTTCCCATTTGCCTCCACTATTTTAATCAGAGCTCAGACTTTTCCCTAGCATTACTGCAAATACAATATCCTTAATAGCTAAATTTATATGTATAATAAGACTGTTACATTTAATATATGGGTCTAAGTGTTAGGAAACAGCTATACTAACAATGGATTGCGTTTGTTTTGTGAAATATTTGCAGGTTATAAATACAGACTTGTAACTTCAAATTGGATGGTTACTTGAGCAAGTTATTTTTCATTTAGAAGTAATTTTTCTTCAATGTACTGGAGCATAATGCATACATCTGTTCCTTGTCTGTACATTTATTTGTATGGATATAAGTAAACATATTCAAGTTTAGTGATGTATCCATGAAGATTCTCAGTCTTCCAGATAGAGTTGTCTGGAAGTTGAGTCATGGCAACTGGATTTCTTTTCTTTTTGGTTTGAAACATTTCACTGCTTATCCATGTACAGTAGTGGCTAAAATCGTGGAAACCTTTTGAGGAAAGTATTTTTGAGATTTTATGGCTAATAATGCCACTTTTTTTTTTGCAGTGGTACCATAAGATTATATATCAATGGAAAGATAATTTAATCAAGAATGTAATGCAACAAAGTTTGTTCAATTATCTGTATTCTATGAAAAGTTATAGACAAATAACCAAAAAAGGAAGCACAACTTGCTTAGGTTGATATCAGGTAACTTTCCTTCATCTGATTGTAGCCAATGAGCATGAGTGTTTAGAGAGCCAATCAGGTCTCATCTTGTTTTGGCAATGAGCCAATCAGATCACAGTAGGATTCAGTTACTGATGTCATGTATTGAGGCTGAGAGGAGTATATTTGTCAGTGTTTTATGTCATCGCTATCAAGTTGATTGGGGGGTTTTGTGTTCTTTCATTTAGTGAGCTTGTAAAACGTAATTGTGCGAAGAGTTGACTGGTTACCCAGAAAGCTGTGTAAAATAGTATTATTAAGTGAACAAGGCTACAGTTATAAAGAAATTAGAAGAAAAAGTGGTGGAAACGTAACCAAAGGTAGCATTTCTAAATTTTTGAAGAGGTACAAAGAGACTCAGTCACTACAAAACCACACTGGTAAAGGCAGGAAAAGGTGCACAACAGCAAGTGATGATAGAAGAATTAAGAGACTGTGCCTACGTGACAGAAGAAAATCATCTGGGTGTATACAAGATGAAACGGCGCAATGCAATGTAAAGTTGAGTGCGAGGACTGTTCGGTGCAGACTGCAGGAATTTGGCCTAAAATCTAGAATTCCACGAAAAAAGCCACTTTTATCTCTCAAACAAAGGTTGAAAAAATTAAACTGGGCTAAAACCCATGTTACCTGGACAATGGGACAGTGTTATTTGGAGTGATAAGACCAAGATCTCTCTGTTTGGTAGTGATGGTATAAAATATATAAGGAGAAGAATCGGAGAAGATTTGCATCCTGACTGCATTACATGTACTGTGAAACACCTTCTCAGTGTTATGATCTGGGGTTGTATGACATCAAAAGGTGTGGGCAGAATCGGTGTGATTAATGGGAATATAAATGGCCCAAAATACATTAATGAAATACGTGAGCCCAAACTGAAGCCTTCCGCACATGATCTTTTCTAAGACAATGAAGCATTTATATTTCAACAGGATTCAGCTCCGTGTCATGCTGCTGCTGTGTGCAAAAAGTGGTTTCAAGATAATCATATTCCACTGCTGGAATGGCCTGGGAATAGCCGAGACCTTAACCCAATTGAAAATCTATGGAGCCGACTAAAGAAACTTGTTAGTCAGAAACGACCCAGCAATAAAACCTAATTAATAGAAGAAATCATTCAATCTTGATTTCACATTATAACAGCTGCAGAACTAAAAGACTTGGTTCACTCCATGGGAAGACGTTGTAAGGCCGTAATTCATGCTAAAGGTTACCCAACTAATTATTAACTGACATGGTGATCATTTTTGTATATCTCGTTTTTTCTATGGTGATAATTTTTGTGTATCTCGTTTTTTTCTTTGTGTTTCACTTTTCTTCTTTATAACTGCTATTCTAATAGCAAATCCTTCATAAAAGTTATTGCATTACATTCTTGATTAAATTATCTTTCTATTGCTATATAATTTTATGTTACTACAAAAAAAGTGATTTTATTAGCCATCAAACCTCAAAAATACACTTTTCCCAAAAAGTTTCCACAATTTTGGCCACTATCGTACACTGAAGTACACTTCGGACTGAAGACGCTACTTGGATAAGCAGTAAAATGTTTCAAACAAACAAACAAAAGTCCAGTTGCCATGACTTTTGGCAGCAATGTATGTGAATAAAAGATACAATAGCAAAATCCAAGCCTCTGCATCTATTATCATCTAAATAGTTAACATTTTGTATTAATTTCTACTTTAACTTGAGTAAAGGAACAGATTGGATGGTTACATCAGAGTTTTCCAGTGGGAAAAAGGACTAAAATCTATGGTCAGAAGGCCTCAAGATAATGGTCAGAAGGCCATGGACCAAATCTGCAATCTTCTCAATCTCATTCCCCTCATCTTTGCTACTAGAAAAATCAGTACTTATTTATCTAGCTGAAGTAGGCAGAACTTCAATCAAGAATTCATGTACACCAAGAATTCCATTAGTAGTATAACTGGGAATGTATCTAGCTGTTGTACAAAAACAGTAAGTTATAACCTTGCAATTAAATGGAATTCTTACATCAGAAAGCTATTCATGTCTATTCAAAAGCCCAAATGAATTTATTATGGATTATTCTCAGGATACTAGATAACTGAGAACAGCCTTAACTTAATAATATGATCTACTATGTCTTTTTTATGGCATACCATAAAATTGGACACAAATCACCTTGCAATTTAGAAAAATGTAATTTGGTATTTTGCATAATTAATGGTTTAAAGAGGTAAATGTAAAGTCTTCATCACAATAGAATTCTTAAGAAAGTCAATCTATATAGTATCTGTAATTTTGAATTACTTTGGGGGCATATCAATGCCAATTATTATTAGGCAAAAAGATAGATGGATTCTTTGCTTATAGGGACTTTGTTTAAACAATTTAGAAGGTTAGCAACAAAGAAAGTCTATTTAGAAAAAAATGTGTAAGAAGACATAATAACTTATCAATAAGAAACACTAGGGATCATGGTGCAATTTATTCTCTCTTGAATTACCACTTTTGTAATCTATAAATTATAATTTTGGGCACAAGTTTCATGAACCATCCTTTTTTTAAAAGGGGAAGGGGTTTAAAATATCACGAGATGGATAATTATCCAAGTCACAGAAGATAAAATAGGATATCAAACAAATAGTTTGTAAGTCTCTAGCTAAAGAGATTTATGCATCTAAATGGACAATTAATTTGTAGATTGTAAATTGGTACTTGACTGTATGAATATCAACACTGCACTACATTTAATGGAACATCCATTTAAAATAGGCAAAGGAGTATCTATTTCCATTTGCTTTGGACTACAGATAACCATGCCCAAATATTTTCTAAAACTTAGCTGAAATGCTAAAGTTAATTAGCTACTTATATAAAAAGAAACATAAAATCTTAAGTAAATTATATTTATATAAAATATAAATATAAAATTTAAATTATATTTATATAATGTATATTTTATATTTATATTTTAAATCAATTATATTTTATATAATTTTAAATTACATTTTATGTCTTAAAGTAATTAAGTACCTTACTAAAATAATCAACCCCACGGATTACTACTCCTTTCTTCTCCTACACGTGGGACCAATGAGATACAACAATGAATCTGAAAACAATAACAAGAGATTACAAACAGCTGGGGAAGAAAGTTAAAGAATTAGGATCACAAGTGGTATTTTCATCTATACTTCCAACAAAAGGCCAACATCTCCAGGACAGGATGCGCTCCCAACATCGTTATTTAAAGATAACATAGCCTGGTGGGCGCCTGTCCTGGCGGGTCTCTTTACTTTTATCAATAGAACAGGACAAATTCCTGCCAGTTGGCATTCATCAATAATTATTCAATTATATAAAAAAGGCTCTAGAGATAACCCAGATAATTTTTGTTTAATTAGTCTAATTGATATATCAGCAAAAATTTATGCTAAGTATTTGCTTCATAAATTAGAAGATTGGTTAATGAGAAATAACATTTTAGCTGAAGAACAGACCGGCTTCAGGGGCGGAAGATCTACTATGGATAATTGTTTTGTGTTGGACCATCTAATAACAAAGTTTAAATTCTGGAAAAAACCACTGCATGTGGCATTCATAGACCTGAAGGCAGCCTTTGACTCAATTGATAGACAAATTTTATGCGATAAATTAGAGGCCATGGGAATAGAAAAGAAATTGTTATATTTAATTAGATTATTATACATGGAAACCCAGGTAAGAGTTCGAGTGAACAGGACAGGTAACAAATGCAATCCCAATAAAGAAGGGCGTTAGACAAGGTTGCATCTTAGCCCCAACACTTTTCAATTTATATTTAAATGACCTTCCAAAATGTTTGGAAGACATATCACTCCATGGGCCTAGTATAGGAACAAAACAGGTAAATTGCTTGTTATATGCTGATGATATAATTTTGCTGTCAGCCTCACAGGTGGGGCTACAAAGGTCACTTGGGAGATTGGCAGCATATTGTATAAAAAATTGCTTGACAATTAATGTAGAGAAATCAAAGGTAATGATATTTAGCAGGCAACAGAAGACGAGGAGATGGGTTTTAAATGGCAGAAGAATAGAACAAGTTCAGTCATTTACCTATTTAGGGTTAGTATTTCAGACAAATGGCAAATGGAATAAGGTAAAAGCCGGAGCTCGGAAGGACTTGGCTCGGATAGCCCAACTAAACAACTTATTTTAGAGAAAGCTCCATCTTCATTAACCCTAGTGCTAAAGGTCTTTCAGGCGAAAATTGAACCAGTACTTACCTATGGTGCAGAAATATGGGGGTCGGTTAAGTTGCCTGGGCTGGAAACGCCTCAAAGTAAGTTCTTGAGAAGAATTTTGGCAGTGTCCCCTGGAATCCCAGCTTGTGTAGTAAGGGTAGAAACGGGAGTCCATGCGATTGGCACTAGGGTAATGCTGAAGACCGTTTATTATTGGTTAAGAGTAATCGAGATGGACTTCCGGCGTGGCACCGCAGGCATCGCGGACGGTGTCAGCGGACCGCCAGCCCCACGATCTCGTAAAGCCGCTTTTGACAGCGTTAATCTGCTGTCTTGCGGCTTGGAAACCTCTCCTTTGGGAGAAGAAGGAGAGGTGAGCCAGTGGGTTAGGGTAGAGCTCCCCAAAAGCTCCTGGGATAATTCCAGGGGCTCGGAGAGTGAGAGCTCCCCAGCTACCCCACTCAAGCTCCGGATCCAGGATGACTCTGTTTTGACAGAGTCAGACGTCACGACCAGCTCTGCTGTCAAAAGAAAGATTTAAAAGGCTCCAGGAGCAGACGGAGCGGAAGCAGGAGATCAGCTGATTGCAAGTATATCTACTTAGCTCCAAGGTTACACTGTTGCTAAAAAACTTTTTAGAGCTGGAGGCTTGAAGATGGCGCTTCTGGTGTGGGAGTGAAAGTTAAAGTTAAAAAGGAAAGTGCCTGTTGCAACTTGTTTTGGAAGTGCTTTAAGCTGCTGGACTGAGAGTTGGAGTGGGAGAAAATTAACATATTTGACAAATTTAAAAATCTAGAAAATTGCTGCAAAATTGTTTAAGAGAGTTTGTGGACTTTTAAAAATAAAAAGATTCTTTTCAATTTAAGATGGCTGCCAAACAAGCTAAATCTGTAGTTCCTAAAGGAGGAGGCGGGTCTCCAATAGTGTCAGTTGTAACACAGAAGGCACAACTTCCTGCTGACCCACAGAGTCAGGAGCCCTCCCTGAAAGATCTTAAAGAATTTATAAAAGAAGCTATGACTAGTCAAACTGCAGCTATGAATGATTTAACAGTAGCTATGGAGGGAAAATTTAAAGAAGTTGCCTCAAATATAAAAGAAATTAAAGAGGTTGTGGAAGAAAAGCATGATGAAATAAGAGAAGATATCATTCTGGCAGTTTCAGGACTGGCAAATCATCTTGTTCAGCTGGAAGGGAGAGTAGATTAGATCAATGAGGCCACCCTGAACTTGGAAAATAAGTTGGGGGAATTGTGACCAAAACAGAAAATGTTGATGATGATGTGGTTATGCTACAATACAGGTCCATGGAATTTGCTTTGAGATTGAGAGGTCTACAAGAAAATACTCGTGAAAATTTAAGAGAGATTTGTGCTGAGGCCTTGGCGGTGATACTTGAAGAGAGACCAGAACATGTGGCAATGCAGATAGACAAAATCTACAGAGTTAACTCCTGGGCGGCAAGACAAAGGCAGTTGCCAAGAGATGTGGTGATCTATTTGTGCAAACCTCTTACAGGAATAAGGTTCAAGTAGATGGAAAAGAACTGACTGTTTTGAAAGAGATTCCTCCTAAGATGTTAAGAGACAGGAAAGACTTTGGCTTTTTGGTAAATGAGCTGAGAAACCGTCAGATTCAATATAGATGGGATGTTCCAACTGGTTTAACAGTGAATTATGGTAGAGAAAGACATCGCTTAAATACACTCTGGAAGGCTAAAGATTTTTATGCTAATGTTCTAAAGGCTGGCTGCCCACCCTCACCAGGGGGGGCTAGAAAGGAAAAGAAAAAGGAGATGCTACAACAAGAGAAAGAGGAAAAGGAGAAGGAGATGTTACTACAAGAGAAAGATCAAAAGCGGATACAAACTTATGCTGAAGCTGCAGCAGGAGGAATTAATCTGGAAGTGGAGCCTGCTCAATCAGGGGGGTTTACCCCCAATTTCTGAATCACCTAAAAAGTTAGAGGAGCCAAGAGAACAGCGTGTGACACGAGCAACTTATAAACGTCAAGAACAACAACTTAAGGTTCAACCACAAGTCTCATCTCAAGAAGGTCATAAAACAGAAGCCGTGGGAGGAACTAGGCTGAAGACTACGATGGAGGAGGACGTTCAGCGCATGCTCATGAAGCTTCGAGGGGCCAAAGATGGCAACTAAATTTTTATCCTGGAATGTCAATGGTTTAAATTCACCACAAAAAAGAAAGAAAGTATTTCATTACTTGAAACAATTTAAGAATGATGTTATATGTTTGCAAGAAAAACATATTAGACCATCAGACCAAAAATATTTGATAAACTCAAGATTAGGTACAAATTTTATTGCAGCATCATCGGAAAAGAAAAATGGCCTAGTTATATATGTAAAGAAGGGTATATCGGCTAAATTAATTGAAACAGACGTTCAAGGCAGATATCTTGCAATTGAACTATTAACCCAGAATGGAAAAATGCTTCTACTTGGGATATACGCACCCAATCAACAACAGGAAAAATTTTATCAATCCTTACATACTAAAATAATACAATGGGACTATAAATCTCTTATACTGATGGGAGACTGGAATAGAGTAATGGACACACAGAAAGATAAAAAGAGTTTATCAAAGACCTCATCACGAGCTAAATTACCTAAACTTTTTTTGATATGATGGAAGATATGGAGTTACGAGATATATGGAGAGTGCGGAATGCTGATGAAAGAGATTTTACCTTTTTTTCAGATAGACATCAATCTTTTTCTAGGATTGATTTTATACTAATCACAAATAATTTTATTTCTAGGGTGAAGAAGGTGAAGATATGTCCTAGAATTTTAACTGATCATAGCCCAGTTTGGATGGAATTAGAACAGGAAAAGGGCGAAAGGAGATCTTGGAGATTAAATGAGAATTTATTTAGATATGAAGAAAATGTCAATGAGCTTAAAAAACAAATGAAAGAATTTTTTGTTATTAATATGGATAAGGGTACATCAATGGAAATGGTGTGGGATGCTAGTAAGGCCTATATGAGGGGAGCTTTAATACATATGAATAATAAACATAGATTGAAACAACAACAGAAACGGAAAGAGTTTGAGGAGGAAATAAAAAAGAAAGAACAATTACTCATTACTAATCCAAGTGATAAGAAAGTAAAAGAGATTATAAATATATTACGGGAGCAATTCAATATGTTGATGGCAGACCAGGTGGCAACCAGTTTACAATATGCTAAACATAATACATTTTGTAACGCTAATAAACCAGGTAGATGGTTGGCCTATATGTTGAGAAAAAAACAAAAATCACGAATCATTGAAAAGATAGAATTTAGAGGTAAGGAAGTTTATCAACAGAATTTGATTAAAAAAGCTTTTTTGGAGTTTTATACAAAGTTATATGCTAAGGATTCAGATCAAGGTGCGGAAATAGATAGATATTTAAAGGGTGAGAATATTTTAGAATTAACAATGGAACAGAGGGAAGGGTTAAATCAACCAATAACCACCGAGGAGATTATTGCCGCAATTAAACAGTTAAAAACAGGCAAAGCCCCGGGAACAGATGGATTAACAGCTGTTTATTACAAGAATTTACAGTTGGAAATGGTAGAACCACTTAGAGTTTTATTTTGTAAAATTCAATCAGGTGGAGGAGTACCTCCCTCTTGGAGAACAGCTTTTGTTTCATTGATTCCAAAGGAAGATCAAAATTGTACTAAACCTGAAAAATTGAGACCAATATCACTTTTGAATACTGATTATAAAATTTTTGCCAAGATACTGGCCAATAGGTTAATGTCAGTTATGCAACAGATAGTTCATAATGATCAATCAGGGTTTATAAAAGGGAGACAAATGAAATACAATGTAAGACAAGTTATTAACTTATTGGAATATTTGGAAAAAACAACCAAGTCCCAGCAGCATTTATATTTTTGGATGCAGAGAAGGCATTTGATCGATTGACTTGGCAATTTTTGTTTAAGATAATAGAAAACATGTGTTTTGGAGATTGCTTCATTCAATCTATTAAAGCAATATATCAAGAACAAACTGCACAAATTATAGTCAATGGAGGTTTAACTGAGGTATTTAAGATTGAGAAAGGAACATGGCAGGGCTGCCCTTTATCTCCATTGTTGTTTATTTTGACCTTAGAAGTTTTATTGAACAAGATACGTGATTCGAATAAAATAAAGGGGGTTGTAATTAGACAGCAAGATTACAGAGTAAGAGCATTTGCTGATGACTTGGTTGTTACTTTATCTCAACCCCTAGAATTGCTTTCTTATATGCTGGATACAATAGCTCAGTATGGTAAGGTATCCGGATTTAAAGTAAATCAGCATAAGACAAAGGTGATAGTTAAGAATATGTCTATATCTCAACAAGAAGAATTAAGAAGAATAACGGGGTTTGAAATAGTTAAAAAGGTTAAATACTTAGGGATATATATTGCGTCCTCAAATACGAAGTTATTTAAGAACAATTATGAAGTTCTTTGGCAAAAAGTGCAGAAAGAAATGGAAACATGGAAAAAGTTACAATTATCTTTGTTGGGAAGGATAGCAGTAATAAAAATGAATGTGTTACATAGGTTTTTATTTCTGTTTCAAATGATACCAGTGCTTAAGAATGATGGGAATTTAAGGGAGTGGCAGAAGGGGGTTAATACATACATTTGGGATGGTAAAAAACCAAGAATAAAATTGAAATTATACAGGATGTCCGGGAGAGAGGAGGTCTTAAAATGCCTAATTTAAGATTGTATTATGAAGCAGCTGTTTTATCACAAATTAGCAACTGGTTTAATTTAACTGAAGAGAGAATTTTAAATATAGAAGGTCATGATTTGTTTATGGATGGCATGCTTATTTGTTATATGAAAAAAAAGTGGATAAGATGTTTAAAGGTCATATACTCAGAAATGCTTTGTTGAGGGTGTGGAAAAAGTATCAATATAAGTTAAATTATAAAATACCAATATGGGCAAATCCAAGACATGCAATAGAAAATATAAGTATAGAACAAAGACAGGAGGTGATTACTTATAAAGAGCTCCTTTCTACGGAAAGGGGCAGACTGCAACTGAAACCTTTAAATGTGTTGAAAGAAGAAGGGATAATATATACTTGGTTTCAGTATGGTCAGCTTCAAGCTAGATGGAGGGAAGATCAAAAAATTGGTGTTATGTGCAAGGAGGAGAACTTGGTAAAACAGATTAGAGACCAAAGTCAAATGCATATTAAAAGGTTTTATAATGCATTATTGGAAATAGATTCTGAAACGGAATTGGTTAAAGATTGTATGATAAAATGGGCACAAAACTTTCAGGAACCAGTGATGATGGAGACATGGGAGAAGATTTGGGTTAGAAATGTTAAATTTACACAGGCACAAAACTTAAGAGAAAATTTTTATAAAATGTTTTACAGATGGCATTTAGACCCTAAAAAGTTATCATGTATGTATACAAATCTTCAAGCTAAATGTTGGAGATGTGATTGTGATGATGCAACATTATCATATTTGGTGGACCTGTAAGAAAGTTAAAGCATTTTGGATAAAAATTTGGTGGTTAATGCAGAATATTTTTTTTAAAAGGTTGAAATTTACTCCACAACTGTTTTTACTGGGTATAACAACAGAATGTACGGTAGTAGAGACTAAATTGATTTTAAACTTGATATCAGCAGCTAGATTGCTGATTGCACAACATTGGAAGAAGGACTCTTTGCCTACTATTGATGATTGGATACTGAAAGTGACGAATTTGGCAGAAATGGCAAAAATTTCAGCGTACCTGAAGGACCATACTCAAGAGAGATATTTACGGGAATGGAGAAGATGGATTGATTATATTCAGAATAAATGCCAGACAAGAAAATATCAAATAGCTTATGAATAAATGCCAACTTGAGATGTATTATGTTATCTATAGTGGAGTTAAGGTTTTAGGGGAGAATTGTTATTTTAAAGTTAGCTAGTTTAATTTAGCTTATGATTGTCAACTGAACTACCCTGTATTTTGCTCTGGGAAGTCAGGGGGGAGGGTGGGAAGGGGGGCTGGGGGGGTTGGGGGGAGGGGAAAAGGGAGGGGGGAAATGATGAATGACTATTATGTAATGTTTGGTTGTTTGAATTATAAAAAAATAAAAAACTTTTGTTTTAAAAAAAAAGAATAATCGAGATGGAGGAAGGGAGGTTACCAAAGCTAGCGCTAATGGATCAGATTATCTCAAGTAATAAAAATAATTGCTTATCAAGAGTTCTGAAGCAGGTATCTAGCTCTGGTATTCCTTTAAATTGGCAGCAGTACGATCATAGGCAGATCCGAAATTGGATTGCACAGAGATTTAAGGACATAAGTGCACAATCAGATATTGCACAGGTGACAGCAGTAAAAGTTTGCCCCTGGTTATTGGCCAATAAACAAAATTTTAAAATAGAAAAATATTTAACTGTGCCTTTGTTTCCCGTCATAAGGAGATTTTTTACCAAACTGAGATTAGACCAACTTCAAACAAACATGCTTTGGGGTAGGTATAGGGGAATCCCTGCAAGTGAAAGAGTCTGTTTATGTGGGAAGGGGGAAGTTGAAACAATGCCTCATGTAATTTTTGACTGCTCCCTGTACTCAGATTTGAAGGAACATCAGCTGGACAGGATCTTTTACGCCAGCACCCCTAAATCTAAAGAGCGCTTCTTGCAACATTGCTTGTTAGGTTCGAATTTGCAGCTGGTGAAATGGATTGCCAAATTTGCTATAAAATTGATGGAAAAAAGGACAGAGTTGGTGCAGCAAAATGGGGTAGATTGTAAGAAAGAGCATTTGACTTAATAATGTAATTCTAATAGAAGTTTTAAGACTGATTGGGTAGATGCAGGGGTGACATTGTAATACAATCTTAATCATATTTAATTTGTATCTCAAATTATTGTATTCTATTCTGATTTCATTCTAGATTGTATTTTACTCTAATGAACACATTTTAAATTGTGTTTTATTCCTATTCCAATTTCATTTTAAATTGTTTCTACCAAATTTTTGTAATAATTGTTCCTGGAGCTCTGCACTTTGATATGGCCTAAGGGCTAATCAATAAATAAAGATTAGATTACTTATATAAAAAGAAACATAAAATCTTAAGTAAATTATATTTATATAATGTATATTTTATATTTATATTTTAAATCAATTATATTTTATATAATTTTAAATTATATTTTATGTCCTAAAGTAATTAAGTACCTTACTAAAATAATCAACCCCACAGATTACTACTCCTTTCTTCTCCTACATGTGGGAACCAATGATACAACAATGAATCCGAAAACAATAACAAGAGATTACAAACAGCTGGGGAAGAAAGTTAAAGAATTAGGATCACAAGTGGAATTTTCATCTATACTTCCAACAAAAGGCCAACATCCAATGATGGAGCAAAGGATTTTAGAAATGAACCAGTGGCTTAAAAACTTTGGCTTCCTAGACCATAGTCTGCATTACCTACATGAAGAACTACTGGCAAGGGATGGATTGCACCTCCCAAAAACTGGAAACAATATATTTGGAAAACAACTGGCTCATCTTATCAAAAATTGAGGGGGGAGGGAGGCTAATCTTCACAACCTTAGAACTTGATTTCAAGCAAAAACCACTAGGTAACCAATCACATAAGGAGGAAGGGAGTAAAGAAAAAAATAATAAAAAAAAGATTAATTAAAAAATATTATCATAAAAGTCTAGTCCCGTAATGGCGAACTTATGGCACGTGTGCCCAAAGTGGCATGTGAAGCCATGTTGGATGGCCTGCATGGCCTTGCCTGTTTGTCTTCTGAGTTTCTGGCCAACAACCGGTGTGCACATTAGCGCCAGCCAGCTGACTGTTGGGTGCGCATACACACCAGAACTCAGAAGTTTGGCTTTGTAGTCCTGACGAGTGCATACGCAACGTTTCCGCATGACCTTTTCGACACTCGGTGCCGAAAAGGTTCGCCATCACTGGTCTAGTCCAACACAATACCACTGAAAAATAAAAATAAGAAATCCAAGAAGAAACCAGCATGGTTGCACAAAGACCTCTCTGATAGACTGAAAGACAAAAAAGATAAGTACAAAAAATGGAAAGAGGGACACATAACTAAGGCAGAATATCAGCAGATAGCCCGAATCTGCAAAGATGAAGTCAGGAAAGCAAAGGCTCAGAATGAACAAAGATTTGCAAGAAAAAGACAATTTTTTAAAAAGGTTTCTTTCAACATATAAATAATAAGAACAAAGTAAAGGAAACAGTTGGTCCACTAAAGAAAGAAAATGGTAGGGAAGTAACAGGCAGTAGAGAGAAAACAGAGCTGCTTCATTGTTTCTTTGCATCAGTCATCACACAAAAGGAAACTATAGCCCAGTAATGGTTAACCTTTTTGGTGCCGAGTGCCCAAAGTTTGTGCATGTGCAAAACCCCCAAAGTGCAATGTGAGTGCCCCCCATGCATGCACCCCACCCTATGCATGCGGACGCTGCCGCCACGTATGCATCCCATTTTGGCTTCCAAGTTGATGCAGGAGGCTTTCCAAGCCCAAAATGGGGTGTGGGGGGGACACACAGGCACGAAGCCCCAAAATGCAATGCAAGCGCCTCCCTGCATGTGCTCCGCCCCCTGCACATGCGCGAAAGAGACCCGAAGATCAGCTGGCCAGTGGGAGGCATGCGCGCATGCGCGGTGGGGCTGGACTGGAGCGACGGCTGGTGTGCCCACAGAGAGGACTCTCCATGCCACTTGTGGCACGCTTGCCATAGGTTCGCCATCCCAGCTATAGCCCAACGTAAGAGCCACAGTGGCACAGTGGTTAGAATGCAGTATTGCAGGATACTTCTTCTGACTGCCAGCTGCCTGCAATTTGACAGATCGAATCTCACCAGGCTCAAGGTTGACTCAATCTTCCATCCTTCTGAGGTGGGTAAAATGAGGACCCAGAGTCAGCATTAGGCTGACTCTGTAAACTGCTTAGAGAGGGCTGTAAAAGGACTGTGAAGCGGTATATAAATCTAAATGCAATTGCTACCAAAAACATAACTGTAAAATACAGACTAGAAATAAAAATTAAAATAAGCAAGATGAATAAAGGCCCCACCCACTTGGGGAATCACACTCTGGACTTGATTTTTGTCTCGGATCAGTGGCTGAATGATCTAAGAATAGGGGATCTAGACATCAAGCCCTTGTCATGGTCTGATCATTCTCTCCTTCACATGGACTTTCAGGTCACTTTCACCAACCGCAGGGAGATGGAACCAACCAAGTGGTTCCGTCCCAGGCGCCTGATGGACCCCGAGAGGTTCCTGACAGAGCTTGGGCCATTTCCTGAGACTCTGGCTCACGACTCGACTGAGGACCTGGTGGTGGCCTGGGACAGGGCAGCTACTAGGGCCTTGGACCACGTCGTGCCTTTGCGGCCTCTGACCCGATGCCGATCTCGACTAGCTCCTTGGTTTTCTGAGGAGCTGAGAGAGATGAAGCATCGGAAAAGATGCCTGGAGAGTGATTGGAGGACAAGCCGATCTGAATCTGACTGAACATAGGTGAGATCTTATATTAAGACCTACCTAGTGGCGATAAAAGCGGCGAAATCTAGCTACTTCTCCGCTCTTATTGCATCTGCAGAGAACCGCCCAGTCATGCTGTTTAGGGTGACTCACTCACTACTTCAGGTGGGGGTGCGTGAAGACCCCTTACAGGATCGAACTGAGGATTTTGTGCAATTCCTGCATGATAAAGTCGCTCAGATTCGGGAAGGCCTGGACTCCGATTGGGTAAATCCAGGGGAGGAGATGGGGGTAGGTCCTAAGAGTGTTATCTGGGAAGAGTTTGACTCTGTGGCTCCTGAGGATGTGGACAGGATTCTGGGCAAGCTTAGTGCTGCCACATGTTCATTGGACCCGTGTCCCTCCTGGTTGGTACTGGCCTCCCGGGAGGTTACACGAGGCTGGCTCCAGGGGATTATAAATGCTTCTCTGAGTGAGGGTGTCTTTCCCACCGCCTTGAAAGTGGCAGTTGTGAAACCCCTCCTCAAGAAGCCTTCCTTGGACCCAGCTATATTATCAAATTATCATCCAGTCTCCAATCTTCACTTCGTTGCGAAGGTTGTTGAGAGTGTGGTGGCACGACAACTACCCCAATACCTGGATGAAGCTGTCTATCTGGATCTGTACCAGTCGGGCTTCAGGCCACGATACAGCACAGAAACGGCATTGGTCGCATTGGTTGATGATCTCTGGAGGGCTCGGGACAGAGGTTGTTCCTCTGTCCTGGTCCTATTAGATCTCTCAACGGCTTTTGATACCATCGACCGTGGTATCTTACTGCACCAGCTGGAGAGATTAGGAATAGGGGGCACCGTGCTTCGGTGGTTCTCCTTCTTCCTCTCTGACCGTTCGCAGTTTGTGTTGGCTGGGGGGAAGAGGTCAACCTCTAGGCACCTTATTTGTGGGGTGCCGCAAGGGTCAGTCCTCTCACCCCTTTTGTTCAACATTTATGTAAAACCGCTAGGCGAGATCATCCGTGATTTCGGGGTGAGTGTTCATCAGTATGCTGATGACACGCAGCTATACATCTCCACCCCGGACCACCCCAATGATGCCCTTACTGTGATGTCCCGTTGCCTGGAGGCCGTGCGGATCTGGATGGGGAGAAACAAACTCAGACTCAACCCCTTCAAGACCGAGTGGCTGTGGCTTCCGGCGTCCCGGTATAGTCAGCTGGTACCATCACTGACAATTGGGGATGAGACCTTACTTCCCACAGAGAGGGCTCGCAACTTAGGTGTCCTCCTGGATTCACGGCTATCTTTAGAAGAGCACATGATGGCCGTGGCCATGGGGGCCTTTTATCAGGTTCGCCTGATCCGCCAGTTGCGTCCCTTTCTGGATCGGGACGCCTTGCGCACAGTCACTCATGCCCTAGTCACCTCCCGTATGGACTACTGTAATGCTCTCTACATGGGGCTCCCCTTGAAGAGCACCCGCAGGCTCCAGCTGGTCCAGAATGTAGCCGTGTGGGTGATTATGGGCGCAATTCATTACACCCATGTAACACCTCTCCTGCGCGAGCTGCACTGGCTCCCGGTGGTTTTCCGGGCACGATTCAAGGTGTTAGTCATCACCTTTAAAGCGCTCCATGGCTTAGGACCTGGGTACCTACGAGACCGTCTTTTGTCACCAATAGCCTCCCATC
The DNA here is from genome assembly GCA_012654045.1 of Ptyas mucosa. Taxonomy (NCBI): domain Eukaryota; kingdom Metazoa; phylum Chordata; class Lepidosauria; order Squamata; family Colubridae; genus Ptyas; species Ptyas mucosa. Next base: position 25,602,111 of record WNWU01013802.1, on the reverse strand, counting down.
AACCAGTTCGTTCTCACAGGGAGGGACTACTCAGGGTACCGTCAGTCAAATCATGCCGACTGGCGACTCCCAGGGGGAGGGCCTTCTCTGTGAGGGCTCCAACCCTTTGGAATGAACTGCCCCCGGAGATACGGAATATCCCTGATCTCCGTGCTTTCTGCCATGCCCTCAAGACCCTGATGTTCCAACAGGCGGGGCTAAACATATGAACATGTGAATGATCTTTTAAAATGTACACCGCCTTGAGTCCTACGGGAGAAAGGCAGTATAGAAATATAATAAATAAATAAATAAATAAAAATTACTGGGACCTGGTGGATTACATCACAGATTTCTGAAGGAGCTGGCAGATGCTATCTCAGAACCATTGTACCATATCTTTAAAAAATATTGGAGCACTGGGAAACTATCAGAGAATTAGAAAAGAGCTGATTGAGTTCCCATCTTCAAAAAAAGGGGGGGGGAACAGACCCAGGAAAGTACAGACCAATCAGTCTAACATCAATACCTGGGAAGGTACTGGAAAAAAATAATCAAAAAACAGATCTGTGGACTACTAGAAACAAATAAAGTTATAACTAGTAGCCAGCACAGGTTTGTTAAAAACAGATCATGACAAACCAACCTTATTTCATTTTTTGACAAATTAGTAGACCAGCGAAATGCTGTGGACACAGTATATTTAGACTTCAGCAAGGCATTTGACAAAGTAGATCACAACCTACTTCTTGGTAAACGAGAAAAATGTGGGATAGACAGCATCACCACCAGATGGATTTGTAACTGGCTGACAAACCGTACTCAATGAGTAGTCCTAATGGTACTAGATCTACAGGGAGGGAAGTAAGTGGAGTACCGTCTTAAGCCCAATACTCTTCAATATCTTCATAAATGACTTAAAAGAGGGAATAGAAGGGGAACTCATCAAATTTGCAGATGACACTAAGCTGGCAGAAAAAGCCAATACCCCAGAAGACAAGCTCAGGATCCAAAAAGATCTTGACAGATTTTAACAATGGGCCCTATCCAACAACATGAAATCTAATGTGGAGAAAGTTTTTACACCTGAGCAGGAAAAACAAGAGGTACAAATACACATTAGATGAAACCTGGTTCAAAAACAGTAACTGTGAGAGGGACCTTGGAGTCCTAGTGGACAATCACTTAAACATGAGTCAGCAGTGTGCAGGAGCAGCTAAAAAAGCTACTACAATTCTTGGTTGTATAAACAGGCTTAGAATCAAAATCACACGAAGTATTACTACCACTTTATAAATCCTTAGTAAGATCACACCTGGAATATTGCATTCAGTTTTGGTCACATCATTACAAAAAAGATGTTCAGACTTTGGAAAAAGGGCAAAGAAGAACAACTAAGAACATTAAAGGCCTGGAGATAAAAACATGAAGAAATCCATGAAGGATTTGGGTTTGGCTAATCTAGAGAAAAGAAGGAGTAAGGGTGACATGATAGCAGTATTTCAGTATTTGAGAGGCTGCCACAAAGAGGAGGGGGTCAATTTATTTTCAAAAGCACCAGATGGCAGGACAAGAAACAATTGATGGAAACTGATCAAGGAGAGAAGCAACCTGGAATTAAGGAGAAACTTCCTAGCAGTGAGGACAATAAACCAATGGAACAGCTTGCTTCAGAAGTTGTGGGTGCTTCATTACTGGAGGTTTTTAAGAAAAGATTAGATAGTCACTTGTCTGAAATGATATAGGATCTCCTGCTTGAGAAGACGGTTGGAGTAGAAGATCTCCAGGGTCCCTTCCAGCTCTATTCTGATTCTGATTCTAAATTCAGTTTGAAATAAGTTATTTGAAATTAGTAGGATTTACTTTTGTGTAAGCATTTAGATAGTTAATATATTGCCATTAAATAACCACCTACATTTTCTGTGGGGTGATATAATTTGTGCATTGTTTTGCTTATGCATTTTTCCTCCTTCCATATCCTTTCATATTCATAGAAAATCACTTCATTTAATATCAATAATGGCAACAAATATGGTAAATAAGACAGAATGAGGAAAAGGAAAAACAGCAAAAAAGATTTTTGCTCTTAACCCTCTATGTTTCAACACAGAATATAAATTAAAATAATACATATTTATGATCTCTTATGTGTTCATGAGGAAGCATTACTTGCTATCTTAAAATGCTGTTATAAACATTATTACTGGTGTTCATGTTTACTAAAGTTCTAAAAGTACCAAAGCACAACAATAATGATAATTACAAATGGGCATACATTATGGAATTATCACTGCCCCAAAACCCACAATAATAATTGTAATCCTCACCACAGATCCAAAGATAGTGTTGTCCCCAATTCGGATCTGAGTTTGGTGCCAAAGCAAGCTGATGCTGATGAAGAATACCAGACACGAGGTGCAGGTTTTGTTTCTTTTTATTGACGCGCTCCAAGAAAAGGGGTCTTGGCCAAAAATGCCAAGGAACCCTGAACAATAGAATTAAGAAAATCTTTATACAATTTCACTAAAGCAGAAGGCAGGATAAGGCAGGATGTATAAGAAATAATAAACTAATGTTTATTACTTGATAATAAACATTTTAGTAATGATCTAACAATTGTTCTATTGGTTTCTAGCCATCCCTATTCCTGGCTAATGAATGCTTCAGAAATTATTTAATATACATTTTATTTGCTGCAGGCTATCTCTATTCCTAACTTATAGCTGTGGTATGTAGGATGTCTAACTCTTTGTTACTGTTATCAGTTCTCTAACCCAGAATTGATACAAGTTTTACACATGCATATTCTCTGTGAATCAGCATTCTTTGTCCTTGCCAGACAGGCTCCATAATTACAGGCTTCCCCGGTTTTCTTTCAAGTGTATGCCATAGCCTTGCTTAAAATTATTTAATTTTCCAAGATTCACGCAACACCAGTATCAATGTATGGAGAGGCCCCGTAGTTTGCCTACAAGCGGAAAGGCAAAGCAGAAGACATTGTAATCCACAACACGTGATTAAAAGAACAATGAGTATATTTGCCAGGGTCATCATTAGGGTTCTCAGCCAGCTGAAATCAGGTAACCACCTTGTCAGCCAATGACACCAGCCTTCCCATTCCTTTATGTGTTGGTTGCAGCTATCTTTACTATGTGTTCAGCTCACTTTGGAATTCCTCTGATTTTGTTCTGACACAGCCTTCGCAGAAGCAAGAAACAGACTCCCAGCAAAGAAAAATCCCTCTTTATTTATACATAGGGAATTAACTGCATTCACCAACAGAAAGTCCAGGCAAGAGTCCTGCAAGAAGTTAAGTGAAACAATAGTTCTTATCAGCTTGTTATGATAAATGCAAGGCTGTGAGCTCCCAGCTGGGAGGCTGCAAATTAAGTCAGTTCAAACAGAGAAATAGACAAACCTCAGTTCTGGCAAGGCAGTCTTTGTCACACAAAACACACAAGGAGCAAACTTTCCAGAAATGTGAACAGTTGTCTGTGACAACCAAACCACTCCCCTTTCCTCCTATTTATTCCCCAGCCAGGGAGGGGCCAGTTAGCGTCCACATTTGTTTTACTTCCTGAGCCAGCTCATTGTCCTCCGTTGTTCACCTATCTGCTCTGCGCATATGCGCATCTGGAACAGGCCCCAGCTGTTCCTCCTCCTCACTTATCTCTGACTCCAAAGGCAGCTGCCTCTCTGGCTGGGAAATGCCAGACGGTCCTAGCTCTATCTCTGTGTCTGACACTGAGCATTCATCAGAGCCTTCCCCAGGCTCCAGAACTGACCCAAGTTCTTCCTCAACCTCTTCATCATCCAAGTCTGCCTCTAGCTCCACTAGCAGCTGGTGGGCGACAACAGATTTGTCCAGAATATACACACAAAATTGTTGTCCAATTAACACACATAGACCTCCTTTGCATGCCAATACCATATCTAGAGTCATTCTATTCTGAACTGTCATTTGCCTTGTGGCTTCTTGTTCCTTTGGTGCATCAATAATAAGCTCCCCAGTCTCATTAGCTAGAATTTCCTCCACCACCTGTATACAATAAATGGCATTATTGAGGGACTGGAGCCCACCAAGCCAGATAAGGGGTCAGTAGTCCTTCAGGTACTTTTTGGATTGTTCAAGGTCCCTATGGTTTCTAATCTTCCCTTCAGGTAAAGTGGGCACAATATAGGTGGGTGGGAGGAACACAGCTACATAACAAGTCCCTTCCATTTTTTCAGAAGATGCTCATAGGTATGCTCTCCACAGTCAAAATATTGTCCTACCAGAGTGCACCTTATTGTGTTTTTTCATAGTATTTATTTTTGTACCCATATGGTCTAGCGAATAAGGTTATGTAATACCTAGCATAGTTAGTTGGTTTCCATATTGGAAGTAGCTCTCCCTGATGTAGCTCATAAATAATTGGCATTGGCTGACATTAGTATAAAGTTGTCCATTCGAGTCAATCACACCTAGTGTTGGTTATGATTAAATCTGGACCCCTGACAACCTTCCAGTTTCATCAAATGGGGTATAGTATGAACCCCAAAAGATGTTCTCAACTTCCTGCTTGATGGTGGTTGTGTAGTTCCATATCAACTGTCTTTGGTAATCAACAACATAATCAGAGATGGAGGATCCTATATCTAACCCTATCATGATGGCTGAACTCAGAGCCGCGAAAACACAAATTTCCTTTAGTTAGCACTAAATGTAAAAACTCAGTGTTATTGCCTTTAAACTTGTTGAATTTTCCCATGTGTCAAATGTTCTGTCCCTAAGCCACCACTAACCTCTCTCCCCTTTCTGTCAAATGACTAGAGTTTAATGGCAGAGGAATTGGAGGGAGTCCATGTTCTGAGCTTAAAAGCATCAAAGTGCAGACCAGGGGTGAAATGCTACGATTCGGGCAAACCGGTAGCAGCGGAGCATGAAGCTCCGCCCACCCACCCGGATGTCGTTACTTCCTGGTTTTAACCAGGAAGTAACCTGTTTTTGACCCTCTGTGCATGCGCAGAAGGCTTTGCGCATGAGCAGAGGGTCCAAAAGCATGTGATGCACCCATGTGTGGAGTGCACTTGCATGGAGCACGCACTTCCGAACCAGTAAGGAAGGTAAGTAGATTTCACCCCTGGTACAGACCCAACATTTGGACTGTCACACAGCTGTGGCAACAATTTCTACAAATGAATTAAGGTGATGTCAGGCCTGCACAGCTTGGGTCTTCATTTATATGCCTTGTTTTGGTGTCTTTAATACTCCCTTCGTCTGCAATAAGGGGGTTCTAGACCCTCCCATAAGTTACCTTTAGTACAGCCTTTTCAAGCGTGGTCAATGGGTGGTGATACTTCATGAAATGAGCTTTCTCCTAACTATGGTCTTATCCTGATAGTTGCTAAGTCTATTTTTCTTAATATCTTAGCCTTCACCTCCCAGTCTGCTAGTGGGAATAATTGTGTGACTTTCTTAATTCTAGTTTAGATAACCACTAATACTTGGGGAAATTTTCTAATTGAGAGAACAGCTATGGGAGGGTGATATTTCTCCTCCTATATGAGTATGGTTCCAGAGGCTTTTGTTTCCGGAACAATAACTTAAATCCCAAATCTACTGAGAAGGTCACAGGCTGCACAGTCCAAGAATCAGGAGTGGCAGATCATGGGTATTTCTTTACTCTGGTGTGATGTATACAAGATGCCAGGCCTTCTACCTTTAGTGCTGTGTGCGTAGTCAGGAGCACTTGAAACTGTCCTTTACACTTCTTATCCAAGAAGATAATTGGTCCCCATGTCTTTACGAGCACCCAGTCTCCTGGTTGAAATGGATACACTAGATGATCTAGTCAGGGGTATCAGTTCTCCTGCAGATAATGGGAAACCCCATAACCTCAGCGAATTGTCTTGCATATTGGTACAAGATCAGTTCACCCACCTATAGGATGGACCTCTCCTCTATCTTTAGGAAGAGATACGGGGACCAACAGGTTGAAACTGAACCCTAGCAAGACTGAAGACCAAGACTGGCTCTGGGTTTGGGGGTTCTTTGGCCCATGGAGAATTGCCACCTTTGGTCTTGGAGGCATGGCACTGCCCCAAACAGACCCTGTGCGTTATCTGAGGGTTCTCCTAGACTCATGACTCTACTAGAGGTGGGATGGGATGCCCTACTCCGGATTCTCCTCCTCCTCCTCCTCACCAGTCTCTTCTGAATTGCTACCACCACCCCCTTTCCCCCTTCCTCCCCACTTTTCCTTCCTCCCTCCTTTTCTCCCCCCTTCCTCCTTCCTCCCCCCCCTTTCCTGCCTAAGAAAAATAACATTTTGGCAAGCCTTTTGAATTTCTTTATTTTCTTCTTTCCCTCTGTTAGTAAAAACTTTGTAAACTATCTCAACCAATTCTGAAATGTCTTTCCCCAGACCTCCTTCTACTTTCTTTAACTTTCTTCTAATATCTTCTGCTGACTGCCCTATAAAAATTATGTTTATCATTTTCTAATTATCTGGAGTTTCAGGATCTAAATTGGTGTATTGCCTGAAAGCCTGGTATATTCTTTCAAAAAAATCCCCAGGACCATTATCCTTCTATTGCCTAATTTTATCAACCTTTGCAAGATTCTTAATTTTGGGAACTCCATTTTGGATTCCATACAAGACTAAGGATTGATAATTCCGTAGCCTCATATTGTCCTCATCATCATCCATGCTCCACCCTGGCTCTGTGAGTGGGCATTCCCAACCATTATCATTCTCATGCTAACACTTTAATTACTGCTCTATCACACACACACACACACACGCACCATCAGTCTTTGTTCCTTGGGTGTTAGAAGAACATCCATCACTGTCTGAATGTCTGCTCAAGTGGGATTATGTGTCTTTATAATGGATAAAAACAGAGAGGGCGTTTTCTCTGGGTCTTCTCTATAATTGGGATTTTCTTGCTTCTAGTTATAGAGATCTGAAGTAGAAAATGGAGTGTAAACTAGTACCCAACAGAATCTATTTCCACTTCCTACCACTATAGTTTTTCCAAGTGGAGCCTGCATCTCTGGTTTCAGCTTTATATGAGAGTGAGTGTTGCTAGAATCACTTGCTGGTTGGTTACTTTGTTCCTTAGGCTCCCAGCCACCCACCCTTCAGGGATTTCCTCACTGTCTAGGACACCCCGTTCCATGACTAAGCAGGGGGTGGCAACTTGGTCTCAGAGTCCTCCAGTACAACTGGGGGAACACTGGGTTTCTTTAACTTAGGATCCTGCGCTGCACATACAAAGGTACACAACTGCAATCTTGTAAAAGAGATGGACTGTTTGCTAATTTTACAAAGATTTCCAGAAACTGAATTTCTACATGCTGTTTCTGCTCCTAGAGGACAGTTCTCATCTCTTCAATTAATTGGAGATTGATTGATCCTAGGGGTGTTTATGTTTATGTTGTTTATTAAATTTCTATACCGCCCTTCTCCCGAAGGACTCAGGGCGGTGTACAGCCATATTAAAACAAACATATACTGATAAAATTTAAAAACAATTTAAAATTATATATATATATATTGGCCCTTATGTTAAAAATTACAAACACCCAATTTAAAATTCATTTGCTAAGCCAGCCTGGCCTGTTGAACAAAAGAGTCTTAAGGGCACGGCGAAAGGTACGAAGGTATCATGCGAATCTTCGGAGGCAGTTCATTCCAGAGGGCAGGTGCCCCCACACAGAAGGCTCTCCCCCTGGGTGTCGCCAGCCGACATTGTTTGGCCAACGGCACCCTGAGGAGTCCTCTCTGTGGGAGCGTATTGGCCTTACCTAATTTTATGTATGGCCATACTGATACATCATAGTGAGAAAAAGCTGCCTTAGTCCCTATATCTAACCATCTATCTGAAATGGTATAGGGTCTCCTACTTGAACAGGGGGTTGGACTAGAAGACCTCCAAGGTCCCTTCCAGCTCTATTCTGATTGATTAATTTTTAAAAGCTTTTTAAAAACCTTATTTATTACATATGCAAGGACAATGCATATTCATGGTGAAAGGAACTTTGTTGTAAAGATATCAGAGAAGCCAACCTTCCTCGAGCAGATCAATAACTTAAATGTTTGCATTAAATATTTGGAGATGGCTTAGATTTCTAAGTATATTAGAAACACTATAGTACACAGTATATTTTTTATCTGTTCTTAATTTTTACATTTTTATCTGTTGGTTTTATATTTTCTGTTTTATCTGCTTGTTATGCATCACTTAGATATGGCAAGATGGGTGGCTATATAAATTTTATTAATAAATAATACTATGCCATACAATGATTTACAAACCAATTTATGACTGCATGATATTCTTCCCAAATGCCTGTCAATATGCATGTTCCTTCAAATCCTCTAATCCATTTTGTCTTGGATAAATTGCCCTGATCATAATAATGGCTGTAAACAATCCACGTTATAATAGCTTAAATTTTAAAATCTTCTGGCAATGAACTAATCCTGAGAGCAATCTATTCTAAGAGATACCTTGTTTGGAACAGCTGCCTTGGGATCATTTGTTATTAAGATGGGATCAAAAGGCATCATCAAGGTCACACCAGTTAAACTAAGCTTCGGTTTATTTTCTTTACGTTATCAGTCCTTGCCATTTTACTATCTTTGATCATGTTCCTCTCTGAAGTAACAAACAGTTATTGTGGACTCAAAGGCTCTTACACTGTATCTATATTTCATATGAGTCAACCTCCCTTTGTTTTCCCTATAAAACATTTAATCTGTCCTGTATGAAATTAATGTCTGATAACTGAGACTTTAGATTCATATGAGATAAGAATACAGGTAGTCCTCAACTTAAGAACATTTATTTAGAAACAATTTAAAGTTACAACAGCACTGAAGAAAATTAATAACCAGTTCTTGCACTTACAACTTTCACAGCATCCATAATTTGGATGCTTGGCAATTGGCAAGTGTTTACAATGGTTGGAGCACCCCAGGTCACATAATTACCATTTGTGACTTTCCCAGCTGACTTCCAATAAGCAAAGTCAATGGGGGAAGCTGAATTTGCTTAATGACTGCATGATTCACATAACAACAAAGGCAAAAAAGTTTGTAAAATCAGGCACAACTTTAACAACGCCTTTCTTAGCAATGGAAATTCTGCTCCTAATTGTGGTCGTAAGTTAAGGAGTAACATACATGATGTATGAATTTTGATAGAATTATTCTGCAGGAAATCGTTAAAAAGTAATAATTTTAAAAAGACATTGTCAGGCCTGGAAGCCATCTTTGAATTGGATCTTCAGGCCTGCCACATTTAGTGCTGTGGGAAACTGGGAGGAGGGATTGTATGGAGCTGGGGAGATATATAGTCATAACATTCCTTTCTCTGAGAGTCAAGGACATCTTGCCCTGCATCTGGATTGGGAGGCATCTCCAGCTGGGACGGTGCATTGATTGGGCCATGAGATGGACATGTGGATCCTGGGCAGGGACGTCGACTTTTCTATGGGGGAGGACGGACCTGGAAACTTTCAGATTTGGGTATTCCCAGATGTGCCAATCTGACATCTCTAATAAAATGGAACTTTGAGGAACTTCTAGCCTCGGAGTCGTCTTTTGTTGGGGGTGTTACTTGGAACCCTGACACATTTGGAAAAAGAAATGATAGATTTACATTGAATATCCATAGCACCAATTCCAAGAATCATAGAGCAAAGGCGGTATTTCTTGAACCTAGAACCCATCTACTTGTTATTTTTAGAATTTATGAACAAGATTAGCACACACATGCAATAAAAACGGAGGAGGAAATGAGGCACCTTCTTTCTTGTTGCTATGATCCTATCACAACACAATCATTATAGAATGTAAGCTACTCAATTTTTTTTGTCAATAGAGATAAATATTCAGTCTGTTGTGCTGAACTGTTGCTGCCTCCAACTGGCTAAGCAATGCTATTTCCATTAGATAGACCTAGTCAACTTCGTCTATAGTCATACTTTACTTATCACCCGTCAGTAACAGGGTGTATTTTTATAAGTCTGGGGACGGATAGTTATAACTGGAAGCTGAGCCTAAACATTTTGGGTTTGTTTTATATTATCACAGCAGAACATTCCAGATTCATGCTGGCAGAAATCTAATGTAAAAGTCAAAAATTACTTTCATTTTCATCCAGGCCTGGCAACTTATCAAGCCTTGCCTTCTTCTTTTTTTGTTTACTCCAGAGTCTGGGGTCAGGATCGGTATGGATGAAAATATTTTCTCAGAGTTAAAGATAAAAAATCTGGCAAATGCAATGGGACTTTCTTTTGAATAGCTGTAGTTCTTCATTTCTATTTTAGTTCTTCTATATATGTTATAGGACAGTGATAGCTAACCTTTTTGCCATTGTGTGCCAAAAGCTGGGAGAGCGCGGTGGGGTCACACGCATGCGTGCCCACATTCATAATTTTATGTGCCCCGCCCCCCCGTGCTCCCCCTGTTTTTGGCACATGATGGCACGGTGGGCCCGGTAGGCCCGTTTTTTGCTCTTACCAGGCTCCAAAGCCTTTCTAGGAGCCTGGGGAGGGCAAAAACGGCCTTCCCCACCCCCCCAGAGGTCCTCCGGAGGCCGGAAACAATGTGTTTCCTTATTTCTGATGGGCCCAGAAGGCCCGAAAATCAGCTGGCTGGCGCACGCATGCATGCCAGTGCTGAGCTCGTGTGCCCACCGATATGGCTCCGCGTGCCACCTGTGGCACCCGTGCCATAGGTTCGCCATCACGGTTATAGGAAGTCCTAGACTTATGACCAGTCACTTAGCAATCATTTAGCAACCATTCAGTTATAACAGACTTCTCCAAGGCTACTTATGACCTGAATTTGAAGTTGTGACAGCCACTGCCCCATGATCACACTTTGGGTGCCTACCAATGAGTGCATTTAGACATTTGCAGTATCCCATGATAACATGATCACAATTTATGATGGGTTATTTTGTTTTCTTGCCAGAAATGACTGTTTACTCCCAATTTCCATTGCAATCAATGGATTTTCTTAAGAATGATGCAGTTTGCTTAAAAACAGCAGTGTTATTTTATGACATTTGCTTAACAACCGCAACAAAAAAAAAGTCATAAAATCAGGTGCAATTACATAGCGATCTACTTAACAACTGACACAACTTACAACCATAATTTCATGCACTCAGGCTTAATTATTGTTGTAAATTGAGGACTGTACTCAGAGTTAAGCCTCCTTACACTGAGAATTATTCCTAAGTGCCTTAGAACTGCAGCTTACATGACTTGGATTGGTTTTTCTTTTTAATGGGATTTTTAAAAAATTTATTGGTAAATTATCTGAGATTTTGTTTATGTCATTCTTTCCAAAATACAGTATAGATTGAATTGATATAAAATGTGGATAAACAGAGGGAAACAGAAGAAATGGTGGAAAGAAAATGCATAAACAACTCTGATACGAAAATATAACAAAAGATTGTATTACTTTCTCATGGTCACTGCTTTTATGTAATAAGTTCCAATATTCTTTTTATTTATGACATTACAGTTGTATGTATACCTTTAAATGCTTCATATTTATTTAATGAACCAGTCTTCTCAGATAATATCAGATATTCTGGATTATTTTGAAAAAAGAAAATTCTGGGAAGCATTGCTGGTATAGCTATTAATTTAACAACAAAAAGAGAAATACTAGAAATAGATTATTGGGACAAGTTTATGAATTTGCTCAAATGAAAAACACAGTGGTACCACATACTGATTTGGAAATGTTGGGTTTCTTTGTTACTGTTAAATGTTAATTTTTTCCAAGGAAAGGACTGTCTCATTAAATTACTGAGAACATACAGTTGTGATCAAAATTATTCAACCCCCAATGCTGTAAAGGGGTTTAGGGACTATAGTGTACATTTGTAATTGTATTCAGAATGAAATCCTACAAGGACGTTTTACAGAACCAAATGCAACTAAAATGACATCAATTGTTTTTGTAATACAGTAGTAAATGTTTCTTTTGTGGTTTCTTCATTGACACAATTATTCAACCCCTTAAAGACTACCACTCTGAAGAACAGAGGTTCATTCAGGTGTTTTCGATCAGGTATTGAAAACACCTGTGGATGTCACCGAGCAGCAATCAAGCATAATAAGCACCAATTAGGCAGCTTTAAAATGACTGTGATACTCAGCTCCTTCTAGACATTTACTGGTGCGGTTACAAACATGGTGAAGGCAAGAGAATGGTCCAGGAAGACAAGAGAAGAGGTGATTTCTCTTCACAGGAAGGGCAGTGGCTATAAGAAGATTGCAAGGATGTTAAACATACCAAGAGACACCATAGGAAGCATCATTCGCAAATTCAAAGCAAAGGGCACTGTTGAAACGCTACCTGGTCGTGGCAGAAAGAAGATGCTGACTTCGACTGCTGTGCGCTACCTGAAGCGTAGAGTGGAGAAAAGTCCCCGTGTGACTGCTGAGGAACTGAGAAAAGATTTGTTAGATGTGGGTACTGAAGTTTCAGCTCAGACAATAAGGCGCACACTGCGTAATGAAGGCCTCCATGCCAGAACTCCCAGGCGCACCCCCTTGCTGTCTCCAAAGAATAAGAAGAGTCGACTGCAGTATGCCAAAAGTCATGTGGACAAACCACAAAAGTTGTGGGATAGTGTTCTGTGGACTGATGAAACAAAATTAGAACTGTTTGGGCCCATGGATCAACGCTATGTTTGGAGGAGGAAGAACAAGGCCTATGAAGAAAAGAACACCTTGCCTACTGTGAAGCATGGCAGAGGGTCAATCATGCTTTGGGACTGTTTTGCTTCTGCAGGTACAGGGAAGCTTCAGTGTGTGCAAGGTACCATGAATTCTCTTCAGTACCAGGAGATATTGGATGAAAATGTGATGCAGTCCGTCACAAACCTGAGGCTTGGGAGACGTTGGACCTTTCAACAGGACAATGATCCCAAGCATACCTCCAAGTCCACTAGAGCATGGTTGCAGAGGAAAGGCTGGAACATTTTGGAGTGGCCATCGCAGTCACCAGACTTAAATCCGATTGAGAACCTCTGGTGGGACTTAAAGAAAGCAGTTGCAGTGCGCAAGCCTAAGAATGTGACTGAACTGGAGGCTTTTGCCCATGAAGAATGGGCGAAGATACCCGTAGATCGCTGCAAGACACTTGTGTCAAGCTATGCTTCACGTTTAAAAGCTGTTATAATTGTAAAAGGATGTTATACTAAGTACTAAGATTGAATGTCACTTGGGGGTTGAATAAAACTGATAATGATGTGAGCACAGAAACGACATTTGTGGTTATTTCATTATAAATGTTATGTTATATTTGTCTGACCTACAAGTGCCTCTTTGATGTAAATGTAAGCAAGATGACTGAATGATCAAAATCAATGTCAAACTGGCCAAAACACTCAATTTCAGTGGGGGTTGAATAATTTTGATCACAACTGTAGTTACCATATTTTTTGGAGTATAAGACGCAAATTAGTTTTTAGGAAGGAAAACAAGAAAAAAAATTCTGCCTCTGCCTACCAGCATCCCTAGGTATTCATCTAGCTAGCATCCTTGCAGCAAATAGCAAACAGCCTGGTCAGCTTTAGCACATTATCGCAGCCTGATTCAGCACAAGCAGCTGATCGGCAGGTAGACCAGCCTCGTGGAATACCCCCAATCAGCTGTTCCAGACTATTGTGGCCCACCAGCGGCCAGCAGCAGATTCGGACAGTGAGGAGGTTGGGGAGGAACATGGGCCAGTCCTGGAATCTGGGGAAGGCTCTAACGAGTGCTCTGCGTTGGAGGCAGAGATGGGGTCGGGGCCAAATGACAGGTATCAGTTGCCTTTGGAGTCAGACATCAGTGAGGCAGACAAATAGCTGGAGCCTGTTCCCAGTGTGCGCATGCACAGAGTTGCTAGATGAAGGGAACAGCTAAGGAACAAGGGTCGATTTGGGAGTAAGGCCACAGTGGACGATGAAGGGCCCCTCCCATAGGGAATAGAGGAGCAAAAGGGGAGGGGTGTTTGCAGGAGACAATTAGTTCATTACTGCATTCTTGCCAAGTATTGTGGCGTCTGAAAGATATTGACCTGGCCAAGCTTGATAAAGGTTGATAATTGTGAACTATATTGAAAGACTGTGGGAGAAGAAAGACTTTGCTGGAGAGGAATTCACTGTAAATTAAATAAAAGGGATTTATCAGGACGAGGACTTGGCTTTATGCTGCTAGGGAAGCCTAGGTCAGAACACAGGCTGCAGGGATTGCCACAGACCATCACTGCCTCCGTGCCTCGCGTTTTTGTCCTCTGTGCCTTGTGTTTTTGTCCTCTGTGCTTCGTGTTTTTGGCCTCCGAATGCTCCATTTTAGACCCATTCATGGCTGCAGGGATCGCCACAGCACATTGCTGCCGATTGTCGCCTCTGCACGTCACGTTTTCTGCCTCCATGCGTTGCGTTTTTGGCCTACACACACCCTGTTTTTGGCCTCTGCACGTCATGTTTTTGGGAGGTTCCAGGCGGCGGGGATTGGCAAGTGGTAGGGGTCTCTTTCTATAGCCCTCGAATTCACAGCAACTGATCCTGCAGCAGCCTCAACCTTCTCCAGGATTGTTCCGGGCAGGACAACTTGCTGCCTAAGCTCTCCAAACATTTGTTTCTTGAAATGTGAATTAAATTTAGTAACATCTGATCTGATTTACTTTTGAACCTTAAGATTTTAAAAGGAAAACTTCACAGGCTATTTCATTGTCCTGTTTTGTTTATCTTATAGAACAGTGATGGCGAACCTTTTAGAGATCGAGTGCCCAAACTGCAACCAAAACCCACTTATTTATCGCAAAGTGCCAATACGGCAATTTAACTTGAATAATAAGGTTTTACTACCAGTGGTGGGATTCAAATAATTTAACAACTGGTTCTTCCTAATGACCGGGTGGGTGTGGCTGGGGGGGGGGTCATGTGAGTGAGTGGGCATGGCCAACTCTACATCACTCATGTGGGTTGTGCCTATATGAGTTAGGGAGGGTTAGGGAGGGAATCCAGGGGTCTCTGGTGGGAGGGGGCAGGAGGAAAGAAAAAAAGATCCAACCTGTGTGTGTGTGAGAGAGAGAGAGAGAGAAAGAGAGAGATAGGGAGGGAGGGAGAGAGAGTGAGTGAGAGTTCACACCGCCACCAGCCCTGATATAACTCTTCGAGATTGAATCGGATCTCTCTCTCTCTCTCTCCCTCCCTACTTTAGACAGGCTTAGAAAATCTGCCAGAGGGAGAAGGGGGCAATGTTCCTGTGTGCTCCCATTTCTGTGTGGCACTCTCCCCTTAATGCTAGCGGCCGCCATTTCCCGCTTCTCCCCCTCCATTCCCGCTGCTGGGTGATCCCATGTGAAGAAGGGGGCTAGCAGAGAGGGGAGAGTGCGAGGTTGCTGCTTCTGGGATGAGGGGACCCGGGAAGCATCCGGGTCTGACTCACCCAGCTTCTTTCTCTCGCAGCCAGCTTTCCCAGCCTACCTTGATGTAGGTTTCCTCCCCAGGCCCCCATCTGTCCGTCCCCCAGACAGCCAGACAAAGCTAGGCAAAAAGCCAGCTTTGCCCAGCTTCACTGACAGTGGGCTTGGAAAGGGCAATGTGAGCTACACTGCCGCCTGTGTCAAGCTAGACTGGGGAGAGAGCATGAGCGAGCCAGCGGTGCTTCCCTCCAGCCTTTGCCCAAAGCCCCATGCCGCACCAGGAGCCTGAAGTTGGAATTTCTGCCCCCCTCTGACCTGTGCGTACCTTGGCAACGGGACTGTCTCTCTCCATCCCCTTTTCCTGTTTTATCTGCCGGATCGGCGCAGGGGGATAAACCTAGCTTTGCTGTCCTTTGCAGCTAGGAATCTCAAAGCCGAGAATGAACATTTCTGTTGTAGCCAGCCTGGTGCTAGATCGGCCCCCTGAAAACTCTGTCTCTCGAGGAGCCTGGCTGAACTTTTATGCGCCACTTGCTGAGGCAGAGGGTGAGGTGGAGCTAATAGGTGTCCAAGCTAAGTGCCTGAAGAAGCCCAACTGGCCGGTGGAGAGGCAGGGCATCCCAACACAGCAGCTCTGCAGGAAAAGAAACTGCTTTTTTTTTTGCTGAACTGAGCCAATGCAGGGTCACATCGTGGCTCTGCATCCTAATGGGATTCAGGAGGAGGATGGGATCCGTCTCCCCCATTTTGAAGCGAGGGAATGAAAAAGTTCAATCAATTTCAACTTTGGGAGATCTTTTTCTTTTGTGAGAAGTTGGAATTGAGTGAAATGCAATGGAGAAACGCGATTGGAGCTGGGCTGGGGTGACTGCGCAGGTGCCCACAGAGAGGGCTCTGCATGCCATGTCTGGCACGTATGCCATAGGTTCACCATCACAGGCCTACAACATTCACTGGGTTTTACTGTGTAATCTTATTGTGTGTGTTTGAAGATTACATTCTTACTAAAGAAAATAAATATTCACAAATATTCATATTCACAAAAATTAGGTTTAGAAAAACAATCTATCTAAATTACCAAGGTTGTTACATCCTGACCTTACAGAAGTCGCGCATCTTGACGTCTAATTCATCAACACCAATGGTCCCCTGTATATTTACCGTCCGCAATCCAAATTTTACAATCCAACTCATTAAAAATCAGTGGTTCTTAAGATGCCTTCAATTAAGGTGAATCCCTGGAGCTGTAGTTTCAACGAACCATCAAGGCGCCAGAGCCGAGAAAGCTGCTCCTTGCAAATTGAGTATAATGAGGCTTATCGCACTATAAACAGATTAAAAGAACCTGCCAATACTCTATAAACCGCCTTGGCGGTTTGAACAGCCTGGCGTTGCAGAAATCCTGCACGCCGCTAAATGCAAACATAGGAAAAAGCAAACAATCCGCACCACATTCAGCCGGAGGTGCCTTGCCCGGCCCACCTTTTAGGTTCTTTCCATTTCCACCTGTGCCCTGCCTTTTATTAGTCCCAACACCGCATGCGTAGTCTCATTGGAGCCGTATAGTCCTCCCAGCAGCCTGGGGATGCTCTCAGGCCGAGCCGCCGCTCTTCTCGTTTCGAATTCTCACGCGCTCTCTTCGTCTCCTTCCCGCTGCCATCCATGGGTTTGCCGAAGTGGGAGGGGGTCGTGGAGGGCGTTTCCCCGGTCGCCGCGCGGCGTCACTCCCAGCATGCAGCGCGGGCCGCCCCTGCCACTGCCGCTGCTCCTGTTCCTGCAGCCGCCGCTGCCGCCGCCGCCGCCTCTCCGCCTGCTGCCGTCACTTTCGCAGCTGTTGCCGCCGCCGTTCCGGGGCTGGAAGACATGGCGGAGGGAGGCGCGGCGGATCTGGAGACCCAGCGCTCGGATATCGCGGCGCTGCTCAAGACGGCTCTCCGCAAGGGCGACACCTGGTGAGGAAAACGGAAGGGATGGCGAACGGGGTGGGGGGGATGTTTGAGGGCCCCTTTCGGTGACAGGTGCGGGCGGTGCCTGCCTGAGCGCCTTTTGGCGAGGGAGGCGGCACCCCTCCTCTGCCCTTCTTGCCCCTTGTTAGTTCACGGGAGACTCCTTCCTATCCCGGGAGCAGATTTTCGGGCACCCTTTTTTCCCCCTCCGGCGCCTATGACGGGCTTTGCCTCAGCGCCCTGCCGGCACGGCGCTAACTCCTCACCTGCGGGAAGGCAAAGGTGGCCGCTGCCGCCAGGTATTTTCTCCCATTGTTTCAAATGGTGGCTAGCAACCCGTCCTAGGTGGAAGAACGGCGCGAGTGAGTATTTCGGGCAAGGTTTCTCATTCCCAGAGCAGCTTCCATGATAAGGCCTGGCTGTCTGGACGGATCGTCTATGGGAGGGCTGCGGGCACTTCTTGGGTTTATATCTCACCCGGTTCTTTGCACAACACTCGGCTCTTCCTCCCCTGCCACTCCCTTCAGAATTCTGCTAACTTCATGGTCATAACAGTGACTGCAGAAAGGAAGGGAGTAATACAGCAATGGAGGGTCAGTTGAAGGTTTATAGAATTAGGAAAGATGCTGAGAAAGTGGAGAAAGAGTAATTTTTTCCTCCCCAAATTCTAGCACCTAAAATAATACCATAATCCAAAATGCTAGGAGATCTGGGGCAATCCAGAAAAGAAGCTTTAATGTATTTTTATTTAAAGAATTCATTGCTGCAGAGTTTGATTATGTCCATTAATTTAGCCTCTAAAAGGAAATTACTGTATACTCATCTATAATGTCTAGGCTGTCCAAAATCAGAGAAGATGTCTTTTAAATTAAGAGCAGTTTAGGGGCTGAGAAGAAAAGGGCTTTTCGATACATAAATATCAATGTTTTATTAAAGACTTGAAATTTGGATTTTATAACCTTCTGTATTAAAATGCTAAACCTTAGCTGATTAATATTTCAATATTTATGGATTAAGGTACAGTTTACATTACCATAAATATTTTCCTCAGATATGGGAGGAAAACAGTAGATTGTGCACACTGAGTCCTAATCTTCCCATTCATTGGCTTCTGTACCAGGAATGGAAAAAGTGCAAACGAGAGACTCACCAATATCCCTTCTGCAGCTCCAAGTACACTCTTTTCTGAAAGGCTGGGCCCATAAATGTGTACATTTTGGGTTTGCAGGGATATTAAACTTGTAAAATGAGCATATTGAGTCTTCGTGAAATACATATTTTACTTCTTAACCTTCCTGAAGCCCTCTCCCAAAATGGGCTATGTATGCCCCTGGCCACTTTCAGAGTACAGCCCCTCTATATCCACAGAAGCCTTGCTGCAATCCTTAAACCAGCAGAAGTTGTATAGTCCTGCACCATACAATTATTGATTTTGCAGTATTCAATGAGGCCAAGTTGGCTTGGAATTCACTTAATGAGTATTGTGGCAATAGGAAGTACACCCAGTAGAGAAATAGCAATAAGTAAAAATGCCAGTTTGCCTTCCATTGCCATTGATTTTGGGTGGTGAATCACATGTAGATGAGCAGATCCATCAGGTACATGAATCAGCTTAAGTTTGTGAAAGTTATTTTGGTGTTACAATCTAACACCAAGTGGTGTTACACTTGGAAATATGTTCTATGAATTTCACCTTTCAGTAACAGATTTTGAAATTAGAGCATTGTTTTTAAATATTAATCTGCACAATTCTAACAGTATTTAATGTCAAGTATATATTTTCACCAATGCAAACAATTGTTAAACAATTTGGCTTTCTGTTCTTACATGTTGAATTCAAAAGTGTGCTATACACCGCTCATATATAAAATTGCTGATAGGAAAGGAAACAAGCTTAAATTGTGACCATATACTAAGACTGTAAATCACAATTTAGTTCAACTTTTATAAATTTGAGTTTTGGGCAGAGATAACTGCACAGATTCTATCTGAGGAAGAAGAATACAGCATTCTTTCTTTCATGGAGAAAAAATGAATAGCTAAATAGTTATATGTATTTCTATTAGTTACATTTCTTCCAAAAGTTTAGAATGGCATACATCAGTATTCGGTTTTATTTGCTGATAACCATACAAGATTTTAGCACAGGAGATTATTTATTACATACAAATTCAGTATCCTGCAATGTTTTTGTTGTGGTTCATTTTGTACTCCATATGCATATGTACTTTGAAATATACTTTAAACAATTTTATCTTGTTTCCAGAAGTATACAATATATTGTATCCCCTACTTACTGAAATCATCCCCATGGTTAAGGCAATTCATAATTATAGTCGTAATTATAACTACATTTACTTGGTATTAAAGACTCAAAGATTCACAAATTTTAGTTAGGTTTTTCTATATATAGATTGTTTCTATGTCAAGTTTGGATCTCTCTGGAGGAATTTTATTTTTAAACTTCAGCTATTGTGCTTTTCATTTATATGATGAGATTTGGAAACTGATGTTTTGGAGCTGAACCTTAATTGCCAATATTTAGAATTACCATAATATTAGCAATCATGATCATTAGGATAATAATAAGAGAAATAATATGATCTTGCCTTACTAGTTTTCAATATTTTCTCTCATTCCAGCTATGATATTATAATTTTATAAAGTTAAATGCTATTATTGCTTCACATGCTAACATGTTTGGCATGTAGTTTTCTTTTATTATAAATAAAAAGTGTGTTGCTTATAATATCTCTTAGACAATTTACTGTATAGTGTACTGTAATACACTTCAATTTGTATCTTAAATGTATCTTCTAAATGCTTTATTTCTTAAAACTGTTTAATCATAACCCTAATGCTTAATTTAAAGGTAATTTATTTCATTAATCTAAATTCCAGTCTTAAATTATAGCAGAATGCCTATTAAGCTTGAATTAAAATAGCAAAGATTTAAAAGCAGAATAAATCCACCTCAGTATTTCTAAATAATCTGGTATTGAAGTGATGATACTATAGCTAATTGGAGAGCCAGGAATAATCATGGCAGGCTTTGGGAAAAAATATTTGGAAAATTGGAATGTGTTGTGCTTCAGATTCAGAGTCAAAAGATCAATGGGAATGGCTGTGCACAACATATCTGTTGGTACTTCCTTTAAAAAGTTGCATTTTTTTCTGGGCTCCCACAGAGAAGTATTTGTTTGTGTTACGAGTGATTGACAGTGTGCCATTCCACTTTCCAGATGATCTCATTGCATCCTCTTGGTGCTCCTTAAAGTGCATGTTTTCCAGTGATCCACAGCTACAATGTGAAAGAAAAAAGGATAGAACCATTTCATCAGATTCCCAATTGTATTAAAGTAACCAATATAATGCAAGCAAAAAAATTGTATAACTTTGGCATGGCAAATGGTAATAGTGAGGATAACCTGTTTAGTTTGATTTTAAATATATCCAGAGAACCTAGATTTGCACAGTAGACAAACATTTGAGCAACTTGTCTAGGAAATACAAACATCTAGATTTATTTAGTTGCTACCTGTGGCAGGAACTTAGTAGAAGTGAAGCAATAGCATATATCAGTATTTTCTTTTAAATTTCTACAGAATGTGGATTTGCTTAAGATCCTGCTTGGATATAAAATGTATATCTAAATAGATTTCTATAAATATAGCACCAGAATTATTTATTAAAAATGTGCAAAGCTTTGATAGTAGAATCAAATGTCCTGATATAGTGACATCTATGTTTGGGAAACTATGTAAGCAATCATGCAGGTCTGTGAAATTGTTTCATAATATATATACCATGTTCTTTTGAAGGTATTTAGTGGATAGTCGTTGGTTCAAACAGTGGAAAAAATATGTTGGATTTGACAGCTGGGACAAGTATCAAATGGGAGATCAGAATGTTTATCCTGGTCCTATTGATAATTCTGGACTTCTCAAAGGTAATTTACTTGTGTTTGCTTTTTTAAAAAATTCTGGGGTATATTAATAAAATAATTTATTGTTGCAGTTTTCTTAGTGACTCCACAGCCTATGTCCTAATTCATGGGATTCAAATATTTGATGAAAACCTACAAGAAGAGAATATTTAATTGCAATTATCTAATATTTCTAGAATTTTCAAAATATTCCAGAATTTTCACAAAGCAACTTTCTGCTGCAAAAGAGGGAAAAATACAAATTATTTTGTATTGAAAAAGCACAATAAACTTTAAACTTTCTGAAATTTATTTAAAATAGAAGATGATATCTTAAAAGTAAATTAAAAGTTTAAGATAGATTAAAAAGTACAGTAGCGATTAAATTGAGGTATCAGTAACTTGAATAGATAGTTATCCTTTGTGTACTAAATATTGTGGATTAGTAGAATAGTATATTTCTAAGAATCTCTTACAAAAAATCTTTTGGGGGACAGCATAATTCAGAAATTGGCTTACTTCCATCATAGTCTAAGTTATATTCATTTTTTTAAAGATTCTCAATTTAATCTCAGTGTTTTAGCACATGTTCCGTATTGGCTATAAGTAAACATTAATACTTTTTCCTCATAGATGGGGATTGTCAATCTCTTAAAGAGCATCTTATTGATGAGCTGGACTACATTCTTTTACCAACTGAAGGATGGAACAAACTAGTTAGCTGGTATACACTTCTGGAAGGTCAAGAACCTATTGCACGCAAGGTACCTCCTATAGTAAAACACTGAAATGTTAAAAACAGTATTTGGAAATTCTTTTGTTTATAACAACTCCCCACCCTCCTAAAAAAACAAAAATGTTTTTTTTTCCCCAAGCCATATTGAACTTTATGTGAGTTAACTAGTTCTGGTACTAACATTTAAATTTGTTCACTGTTCACAAAACTCTTGTTTGTTAGTATCAGAACAAAGAACTATGCAGCAAGTATTTCGTATGTTAAAGTATCAGTTATCTCAAATCCTAGCCTCATTGTCATTTGTTTCTCCTTGAGTAATCCTAAAATATTTCTATTACCTGTTCTCTGGCAGTCTTCTACAGATAAAGTCTAAATTTGTTCTTTTCTTGGTACAGCAAAGCAAGTTCTAATCTAAATGTATAGGTAATGCGTGCTAATTTCATTTAATTTGCACTTTATTGTTTATATTTCTTGCCTGATCCTTTAAGTCTGCACTTAACTTTTGCATGCCAGACTCTATGGAGCATCCTGTGTTATTAACATTTGATTTTTGCTTGATATATAAGATATACAAGATATATAGCTGAAGTAGCTATAGCTAATGCATTTTATTAAGATAATTATTTGACTGTACTATTAGTTGTAACATCTCCCATTTTTGTATATCTCTTCAATCTTCTTCCTTGTAGATATGTATGGGGTTTTCCCCCCTAAGAAATATTTCTTGAGATAGTTTCGCTTTGCCAATATCCATACAAATTCACTGCAAGAAGATTGTTAACTTAATCCTAAACAATCCATAGTTGTTTAATAAATATGTTTTGGAGAAAAGTAATGTATATGCTTAAAATATCAGTATTTCTTTATACTGAACATTTAAATGCTAAAATTAATGTTACAAAGTGTACTTATTTAGCTATGAAAATACCGGTCCTCTTAAGTTATTATTTTTGTCTGTTTGTGAATATTTCTTTTATTGAAATAAATAAGTGTGAGTTCATATGCATATTTAAGCTCTTGATCGAAATATAATAATAAAGCTTTAATATAAACTGTGGAAGTTTAATTCAGTGCTAAAATATAGAAATTATTTGATGGTAATTGAAATAATTTAGCTTATTGAGGACAATAATTTAATCCTAATATCTTTAATAAAGTGTGATAAAATAAGTTATGTTTTGTAATATATAATACATAGATTATGTTTTGTAATGTACTCTATAATGCTAAGTTTTTAAACTGCATAACTGAGAGTGTTATAGGTTATTGTATTTCTGCTAAAGTTAAAGATTTCTGCAGGCCATTTAAGTATTTGTGTATGTGTGATACATGATTGTAGTGGCTTCAGAGAATTCATAGATATTTTTCACCAAAGTATAATGTCACAATTTACAGTGGCTGATTTAATATGTTTTGTAATGTAAATTACTTTTTTCTATAACTTCTTATGGCAACTTGTTGGGAATGGAGTATAAACCTCTAAATGTCTAAATATTCTCATTTCTTTCTTAATGAAAAAGACAATAAAATCATTAGGAAAATGGTATTTGATACTACAGATTTAATGCTTCTTTGAAACTCTGGCATGCACATGGGTCTATAACTTTAGCAATAATAAGAATTTTTTATAAAAATACAACCTTAGTGGGAGACCAGTAACCATACATATAAATATTATTTGGTGTTCAAGCTTTATATATTAAATTCAGCTTTCTTTCAAAATCTAAGGACATATGTCTATTATTATACCCTTCCCCCCTAGTGAGAATTCATTGATTCTGTTGCTATAGCATATGATTTCTAGCAGTTATTTGGTACTTCCTTTTTTGCCTTATTTGATGAATCACATACCAAGCTGATGGCTATTTTCAGGACAGTCTACATGGCTGATTTATGCAGTAACAGCATAGAAGATCAGATGGAAATATACAAGAGGTGATTGTGAACATTCTGCTTACCTCAGTTTCCAAGTTTTGTTGGCTATTAGTAATTTATGTTGAAGAATAAAGTTAAGATTGTTTTCCTAAATAAAAATGAAATTAATATATCCAATTTCAAAAAAAATATTGCTGGTATCTAGTGCCAATAAGCTATTTATGTTGCTAGTATGTTTAGTATTTTTTTTAAAAAAGTAGGGTGTTTGTTTCATTATAAAGCTATCTTTAAACTGGAAATTAAATTTTGATCTAATCTTCACAACCTTACATGGCTTATAAAGCATCTAATTACAAAATAAAAATTGAACATCTGAAAATTGTGTATTATATATTTAGGAATGTATATATTCCATTCAGTTTTGATCTGCTTATTTTCCAGGTAGTTGAACAGGGTATGTTTGTCAAGCACTGCAAGGTGGAAGTTTATTTGACAGAATTGAAATTATGTGAAAATGGAAATATGAACAATGTAGTGACACGAAGATTTAGTAAAGCCGATACAATAGGTATGACCACTGAAATTTCTTATAGCTATGTGGCTAAATTACTTTTAAAAATAAGTTCTTTGTCATGCATTGCTTCCATAAAATAAATGTTATGGTATATCACTGTATTAACTATTGAATTTGATATATTAAAATTATCCCAAACTATCCCATTTTAATTTTAGAAAGTATACGCAGACACTAATTTTTCCAAAATGTATTATTCTTATTTGACCATAAGTGGAAAAACTTTCTCTAATATAAATGAAAGCATCTTAGCCCATAAAAATTAAATTTTTCGTCTGAAATGCATAACATAATTTCTTTCAGACATTGGCTGAATTTCTATATAACACTAAACCAAGCTTTAGTAGTTCATGCTCTAGCTTTTTAAATTCTAAATGAAGTCTGGAGCTCAGATAATTTATTTCACTGAAACAAATGACTGAAGTTATTACTTAAAAATAATGGTGTAAAAAGGTATGGGCAACAATCAAAATCACTTGCAAGCTTCTTTTAAAGTGTCTTTTAAGTTCAAATTCCTTTTTGCTTTTAATGACAATATTGAATTAGCAAATTTACTCTAATTTCATAAGAGTATGCTTGAGACACAGGCACTGGCAGTCACAGAGACTTGTTTACATTCTTTATTTATCACATTTTTATACTACCACATTTCCATTGGACTCCCTATGGTTTCACAGTAATACAATATTCAAAATAACCTACGTTCTAACAGAAAATTTAAAAAACAAGCATCTGCAAATGCCTCCAGAAAAGCCCAAATGCCTCCAGGAAAACTTGTTTCCCAAGGTAACTAAAGTCAAGGCTAATCTGACTTCCAGTGGAGACCATTTGAGAGGATCAGCATTGCTACAACAGAGTAGCACTTTTAGGCCTTGGCCTCTCTCACAACTCAGAAATGGGTAACCTTCCATTATTTTTCCTGACAAGATCAAATAGGTTGGATTAAATCAAGCAGATGAACATGGTTCTAAAAGTATATCTAAGCCACATAGGTAAACGTTAGCAGTTTACATTGCACCGGAAGCTTATAGGAAGCCAATATAGAACACAGTTGTAATGTGTTCCAATTGACAAATGCTAGATAATAAATGGTCTCTAAAGGTAGCTCTATGTAAAGTGCTTTGCAGTAATGTGTGTGAGAAGTAGACAGGAATCCCTATGGCAAAGTCCTCATATCTTGAAAAACCTCTATCTGTTTTTCAAGCAGCTGGTAGTGCTTCCCCATTAAGAGTCATGACTGGAACCACTTGAATCCTCCAATGAACAAACACCAATTATTTCTTGCTAAGATTCAATTTTAACTTTATATTCTCTCATTCAGAATTTTACAGCCTTTAGATATTGGCAAGTGTCTATCTTGAGTTTTGCCTTTGCAAATCTTTTTACTGGTAACTTTGATATAAGCTTTTATATTATATATATATTATTGTATATTTCTTTGCTTTACTTTGCTTTATTATTGTATGCCACCTAGAATCAAAGTACTTTAAAATATATTAAATACCAATGTTTTTCTGTACATGTAGATACAATTGAAAAAGAGATAAGGAAAACCTTCAGTATTCCAGATGAAAAGGAAACAAGATTGTGGAACAAATATATGAGTAATACATTTGAACCTTTGAATAAACCAGACAGTACCATACAGGATGCTGGCTTATACCAGGGACAGGTATGATATATATTTCTGGCACTCAATTTGAAAATATAAATACTATTCACTTTGATTATGTTGATTGATAGTATGCTGCCATCTAGAATCTCCGGTTTCTTGTTCTCTAGGTCAGGCACAGTGCAGTATACTAACTGACTCTATTGGTGAACATGTGACTGAGAGAGATGCTGCAAAGGTCATAATTGTGGGCTTTAGTTACAAAGTATCTTTTTCATCACCACTGTAACTTTGAACAGCAACTATCTGAGTTTTTAAGTGAGATCTACCTGCAGTACCAAAAATGATACTTTACCAACATTCTAGAATGATTTAAATAAAGGTTTTGATCTGAATTTAATGGGTAAGGTAAAAATGTTAAGATTCATAATATTGGCATAATTAAAAAATCTATTATTTGTACATGCTTCAGCGTACAGGTGAGTATAGATAGTCCTCAACTCACAACAGTTTTTAAAAAATTTGATTTATATGCCGCCTTTCTCCGGAGACTCAGGGTGGCTTACAGTGCGTTAAGCAATAGCCTTCATACTTTTGTATATTTATACAAAGTCAGCTTATTGCCCCCACAACCTGGGTCCTCATTTCACCTACCTTAGAAAGGATGGAAGGCTGAGTCAACCTTGAGCCTGGTGGGATTTGAACTTGCAGTAATTGCAAGCAGCTGATTTTAATAACAGTGAATTAGTCCACTGCGCCACCAGGACTCCTTTAGCAAGTTCATTTAGCAAATATTCAAAGTTACAACAGCATTGAAAAAAGTGACATGACTTTTTCACACTTATGACCATACAGCATCACCATGGCCACATGATCAATATTCAGATGCTTGGCAATATTTATGACAGTTGCAGTGTCCCAACTGATCACTTGATCACCTTTTGCGACCTTCTGACAAGCAAAGTCAGTGGGGAAGCCAGATTCATTTAACAACCATGATACTAACTTAACTGCAATGCTTCACTTAAAAACTGGGACAAGAAAGGTTGTAAAATGGGGCAAAGCTCACTTAAATGTTTCACTTAGCAACATAAATTTTGGGCCCAATTGTCATAAGTCAAGGACTACCTGTAAATATAAATTATGCTCCATTATTCTAAACTGAATGAAGTTCATGTTTGTCCCTTTTGTTGCATATAGGTATTAGTGATAGAACAAAAAAATGAAGATGGAACATGGCCTAGAGGTCCTTCAGCTCCAAAGTAAGTGATTTAAAGAAAGTAATGCCTTACACTTAATGGAGTTATGCGCCTTTATCCCAAGCCTTCTTTATTTTGGAAGCAACATTTTTGTAATTCAAAAAAATAGTGTGTGATGAAATTATTTGGCTTAAAACTGTTCAGAGTGAAAAATGAGTATTCTTCAGGATGGAAATTTAGCTGTGATTATAACTTCTAAGAAATTTGGATTAAATTTTGAAATAGTATTGTATTTTCAAGTGTGTCATCACTATTTATGTTAGTAGTTATATCTGTTGCATTATGGTTATTGGCTGTCTTATGACCTGTATTGTGACACTAGGACTGAATAATTTGTTACCCTCCCATTAGCCAAAGCAATAAATTTGACTCTCCATATATCTGTCCTTATGTTGAGGAACTTGCTTACAGTAGAAAATTACAGACATAACTCAACTAGATTAGTTGTGTTATTGCAAATAAAAATGTAGCCATATGCACAAAGATTTGCAAAATGTAAAATAAAAATCTGTTTTAAATGTCTGTTTTCCAGAGTTTATATATATTTTTCTACATTTTTAGGCCAATCAAAATTTGGTTATTCTCTTCATAGTTGAAATAGGAAGATTCAGTTTTGACATGATTATATCCACTCTTTCCTTATTTCTTTTTCCCCCACTACATTTGGAGGTATTCCATTATCCTTTCAAGGTTGTCCAAATCAAGAAGCAGACTGCACAAGATGACTAGACTTAAGTTTTATTGAGAGGCTATATTAATGGCAAGTCTGATTGTGTTTTTCCTCTCCTCTCTCTTTTACAGCAGAGAATCAGGAAGCAACCACACTTAGTCTTTTCATAATACTATCACCTTTTTCAGGGCTCAAGGGTGCTGCTTTATTTTTGTAAGATCTACTATATATTTCCCTGAAGACCATCCCCATAGCTCTTTACAGATGTGTCCATCTGTCTGTTTTCTGGTTGGGGTGGCTAAAAGATATTGTGCCTCCACTTCTAATTTCATTTCTTTATCAAATGGAGCTCACAAGATTACAAACATCTCTGCTGCTCCATTTTCCTGATTCACTATAATAAGAAGGGAGGCATTATTTATCTTTTCTTCAGATAAGCTGGTAAGATCTCCCTTTCTAGCCTTTCTTTTTCTCCTTCTTCTTGACCCTGGGCAAGAAAGGGAAGGGAGGTATTTCAGTTGCATCAGTCACCCACTGATACTCATCTTTGAGTAACTCTCTTATATCTTTTGTTACTTCTACAATTGTTTTCATTCCTTTTTTCAACATATCCTCTCCCCTTTTCCACAGCCTGCTTGCATGGCTATCCAGACAGATTAAGCTTGTAAAGGTTTTGCAAAGCTTTGGTCAGGGGAGGTGTAGGGAGTAAAAGGGAGAACTCTGAAATGGGAGGAAGAGAGCAAAATGTTTTGTAGTAGATGTAAGTAGCTGTAGGTGGCCTGAAATGTTTACATCTAAGTGGAGGCATAAATGAATTTATTCATAGATAAAAAGTCAGGTTGATTTTTTTTTGCTGGTAGTTTACGCAGCAGTGTATTGCTTTAAGGTGGCATTTTTTTCTCTCTGTTTCATCATCAGCCTGTGAATTATGAGTATAGGATTGATGAAGCTTAACATCCTATATATGAAATAGAAAACTAGCTATGAATTATGGGCCTCTAATAAAAATCAGCAGATTGTACAAATTGTAATTCTAGACAACTTGAATAGATAAGCTGTTTTATGGTTGTAGAGGAGGCCACAGAAGAGACTGAAATGGGCTACCTTAAAAAAGACATCCATTATCACCAGAATGGCATCAGGCCATATCGATAATCTTAGGCATTTATTATAAAGTCTAATGAAACTGTGTCTCCTGGCTTATGAAGGAAAAGAATGAGATGTAACAGTCTATATAGTTTGTTTATTAGAAGTTTAACATGATGACAAATGTAAGGAAAAAAATATATGCCTTGACACCAACTCTGCACTACATGGCAAAGTCATGGCAAAGGGAATACGGTAGATCACTCTATATACTCTAAAACAGGGGTTCCCAAACTTGGCAGCTTTAAGACTTGTGGACTTCGACTCCCAGAATTCTCCAGCCAGCATAGCTGGCTGGAGAATTCTG